>CALYLX010000106.1:0-460521 GCA_944990035.1 Clitopilus passeckerianus | reverse complement strand
ACTAGCGATCGCCTTAAAACAGTACATCAGGTTCGTGCCATTCATTACAGGAGCGATTTCGCTGGCGGGCTCCTCGCCTCCCAAGTCCGCCTTGCAAGATCTCGCAGGACGTCTTTCACTATCTTCCCTGTTGGCGTACGCTCTAAATGTTCGTCAGCGCTGATGCAAGGTCCAAGAGCTACTGAACTGACCTAGGGGTTCATCGCGTATAATGATCATAACGGGTTTTGCAAAGTGTGGTAAACTGGAATAATGCCGTTAACTTGAGCGCTTTTTGTACAGATTATTGAACATACGTCTTTGCGGCAATTGTCAAAAGTTTGTCCTCCGTGAGTTGGCCACGATAGCGCGGTTTGAGGTGCACCACGGCGGCAACCTGCTCACCAAGTCGAGGGTGAGGGATCCCAACTGCTGCTACTTCGAGCACACGTTCATCCGAATAGATAGCATTTTCGACTGTGACTGAGTCCTGAAAGAGCCTCCTAAGCATCCGCCCGCCAAGATAGCAAATAAGCTCGACTCACAATGTTTTCTCCACCGCGAATGATGATGTCCTTGACTATGGCGGATTCATGAACGAATCATCAAATATATAGAACCAAGTATGACTTACTTCGATCCCGAATATAGATAAAACCTTCGTGATCCATGCAGGCTATATCGCCAGTCTTATACCAGCCATCCGGGGTCAGGACCTACTTATTTCGCCATTAAGAACTATCGTCCGGTTGAAGGAAATCGTTACCACGAACCTTCCTCGTTGCTTCTGGGTCTCGCCAGTACTCCTTCATTATGTTCGCTCCTCTTACCCAGAGCTCGCCAACTTCTCCGACAGGCATGACTTTATCATCCTTGACGATGATTATATCATTAGTGGGCGTTGGTAGTCCACTGCAGATCGGGTCAACATGGAGCAGCGCTTTCAAGAAAGACCGACCCACCCAGTTGAGGGTCTAGCTAGTAAATCATCCCCAACTGGAGTTGATGACGGAGATATCAGCGCACAATCCGGATCTAGGATTTTGTGATTGACCTACTGAGACTGGTGATCAAGCCGGTCGTTTCCGTCATTCCGTAGCCCTGGCTCCTAAGGATTCGTTGAGAACTGTTGAACGGTTGAGGGGCGACGACGATGACACTTACAAAGTGACATTAGGGAACTTTCGCAGTGCACCGCCAGGCAAAGACGTCGGCGTTGGAGCTCCTCCGTAAGATAGGGTTTCGAGTGGTAGGTCGGACGTCCCAGATTCAGTTATATCCATCACTATGGATGGAACCCTGTAGATGAATCATGAGTGCGCTATAACAACCAACGAATTTGTAAACTCGCCCTCCAGCCGATCCGATATTTTCTTCCTTGATTAATCTTTAATGGTGTTGCTAAGCCTCAGAACTGTGATGTTCGCTACCGAGAACACATACCGTATTCCTGTGCAGATTTAGTCAATGTTAGGTATTTCAAACGATGTATTGGGGCCGAACGCACCATCCACAGGGTTCCATTTCCTCAGGAAAACTACTTTAACCCCGACAACGGTTGATGCAAGCTTTTACTGAGGTGAGAAACAGACTCTATGACTTGTTTATTAGCAAACATACCATCAAACATTCTGCCGTTACATGGAACAGTGGCACCGAGAGTAAGAGTCCCTTCCGTGGTTCTGGAGGTGGAGCAGGTAGTATTGCCTCTCCACGCCTCAGGGAGTTCCTTCGGGCGGCCGCGAGTGTCTAGCAGATATCAGCGAGCTGGCAAGTAGGTTATGAGAGAGAAGCCTTACATTTATTGCATTGGTGATGACCATTCTCTGACTGCTCAGCACTCCCTTCGGTCGTCCGGTAGTTCCTAACGTATCCGATGACGATGAGACTCCGGTAGCCAAGATCAAGTTCATCCCACTTACCAGAGGTGAAGAGGATCTGTGCATTATCCTCAGGCAGAATAGGCCCGGGATCGGGGACTGTCTTCGGTAAAGACGCGTTCCCTTCCATGACAACATCCCAACTTTGCATACGATTCCACTGTCCCTTGCCTTCGTTAGGCCGGATGACTAGGATACCAGACACAGCAGAGCTTGACAGGATCTCATCAACAGCGGGTTCCAGCCTGCTGGCACGTTCGGAGTCGAGTATGATCAGTTTGCAATCAGTGTAGGCCAGGCAATGCTGAAGGGTGGGAAGGGGAAGCCAACTATTCAAAGCAAGTGTTAGGGACATGTAGGGTCCTTTATGAAGAAAGCTTTACGCGTTGACTTGAACAGAGACAGCACCGAGAAGCGCTAATGCAGAGGTGAGAGTCCATTCCATGCGTAGAGATCAATTGTGCTCACCAGCGGCCCAAAATGTGATCATAAACTCTGGATAGTTGCGGCAACAAATGCCCACCCTATCACCTATACAAGCATTCAGGAATCTGCTTCAATGCACACCCGCTAGCTTACCTTTCTGTATCCCGTAAACAGCCTTGAAAACGTTGGCAGCCCTGACTGACAGCTGGAACGTTTCTCCGAAAGTCAACCTGTGGCCTTCATAGACAAGGTATTCGCGGTTTCGGTGTTCTTGCGCAGCCCAAAGCCAGAGGACCCGAAGTGAGGGCCATGCATTCTTGTAAACGCGCTGAACTCTGCCATCCACTACCTGCTGCACGGTTTCATGAATGTTTCCTGGAGCTCCAAGGATGCGAGTAACTGGGAACCAACGTCAGCATTCTGAACGACTTGGGCTTTAATAACGAGCTCGGACAGACCCTCCTCTAAAGTTCTCTGGGGCTGAAGTGGTGAAGTCATCTCGGAAGGTGATGGAGGTAAGGAAGCAAGTCTTCGCAGTCAGACCACCTAATTTCTGGCTCAACCGAGTTAGTGATCGAAATCATGGAACTACAGGCATCCCTGAGAGGTCAGTGGGTACTGTGTAAGCCGGTGCCGGTTCAAGGGTGCACTGGAGGCTGCTGCCTGCGCTTGAAAACAGCGAATAAGGTGCCAATAAACGGGCCGAAACTGCGGTAGGGCGTCATGTGAACGAATATTTCCGAATCTAAAGTTGGACGCCCAACAACACACCGATTGGCAAGGATGCAAAGCTGCTTGCCTCTGTAAGATAGTAAGTAGCCAGATGAGAGTTTTCTCACAATTCGATCAAAGTTCAAACGTTCAATGGTATGTATGAATGCATTCCAACTCAGGGTTCGCGGTCTCATTATCTTTGGCATTCTAGCGCTAGGTCTAATGAGGAAGGTTATTCTCACGCGATCGGCAATTCCCATCATCGTTCAGAAATCACAAGAGTTCGCCAATAATCTCTGCAACTGTCCTCCAAGTCACAATGAACACCCCTGCTGAGTTATCTTATAGTAATACCACATCTCTCACACAAAACCCTGCCTCTTTCCCAGCGAAGAGGTCAGACACAAAAGCTACTCGCCCGAGAGAAACTCGAGTCTTCACGGTTGATCATATCCCATATGACGTCTGGATCGGCGTCTTCGAAGTATTTATCCTCTTAGACGACGGCGGGTGCGCTAAATTGTTATCAGTCTGTAAATACTGGCGCAACGTCGTCAACTCCACGCCCTCGCTCTGGTCAAATCTCTCTATCCACTCCCAGGACCTCGCCTCGGAGAAATTGGAAGATCGCTTTGGCAAAATCAACCCACGCACCATTCTCGCGTTGGACATCTCTTGCCCTCGGAGCTCTATGACGTCCGGCTGGGTTGACGTTAGCTGGTTGCCGCAACACATCCCCAAGATCAGGTCGCTTCGCATCCAACATGGACTCAGTCTCCAGATGTTCCGCTGGCATCAGACTTTCGAGAATCTTGGGACGCTTTCTCTGGGGTATCTCTCTCGTAAGGATATGTGGGACCTCCGAGAGGCGGTCAAGACTCCAGGGAGCAATGAGTCGTGCAGGGATCTGAAAGCTCTGAACCTCCGACGATTATCACTTCACAATGTCTCAACCCTCACACTTCTTCCGCTTCCTTGGGGCCAAATCACGTACCTTATTCTCAAGGACATCCGAGACGAATTGGCTGATGACTTATACGTTTTGCTGTTAGGCCAAATGGAGCAGTTGAGGCATCTTGAAGCGGCTATATCATTCTGGGAGCCGGATTTTCAATGCGACACGGTTGACGAATGGAAAAACCCTGAGGAAGAAATTGTTCCTCTACCCCTTGAGAACTTGGTCAGCCTTACGATTGAGTTTGGTGATTATACCCAACGATTCCTCGGCCGACTCACTCTGCCGAGGCTAGAGTACCTGAATATCACCGCGCCGAGGAACGAGGTCGACTTCTGGTTCGATCCTTTCACCAAGCTGGCTAAGCGTTCGGCGTTCCCTCTCAAGACCCTCGTCATGAAGAATTCTCCTATAATTCTAGCAGATTGGGTTAAAGAGCCTGCCAAGGTCCATGTAGTCGAATCTGTGCTTCGAGCTGCGCCCTCTATCACTTCCGTCGTGGTCGAGAACTCTTCTCCCATCACGCTACATCTCATCAGAGCCCTGGAGGCTCCTGATCTTGGGCTGAACCTTCAATACCTGAAGTTTGTTTGCATGCAGAGCGAGTTTGACGGGGATGCTATTCACGACATGCCAGGACCCCGTGACCGGATTCAGAAGAGGGAGTGTGTGCTCTGTGGAGATGGTTCCGACCAAGAATCCGACGATGAGGACTGCGAGGATAGTGACGAGGAAGGGCCTGATACTACCGAAGACGAGGACGACGAGGGCGAGGATGTAGGTGAAGAAGCAGAGGCCGCCTGGCGCGAAAAGACGGAGAAAAGAATCAAGTTTGAGCTAGCAGCGGAGGGAGCTCGGGTTAAACTCCTCAATGGCTTCCTGGAAACGATGCTTGCGGCTCGAAACAAGGGAGGGCTTCGTGGTCACACGATCACCGCATCCGACACAGCACATATTCTGTCCGCCGTTGTACGAGCAAACGAACCAGCGATGGATGTATATACGACGAAGGGCTTCGAGGAGTATTGCGTTCGGGAAGGTGAGATTGTTCAGGAGAGCGAGGTTCAGCGGGTTCATGTTTTCTTTTGATATATTTCTAGTACAGACTCTCTTCTGCTAGTATTACTACCATCGTAACTCTACATTTATTGTATCTCGTGGTCCTGTCGAAACGGATGGCTTGGTCAACTGAGGAACTTTAAAGTGGCTGTACTATATTGAATGTGTAAGCCACAAGCAAACGCAAACAAAGGGGCAAATCCTGGGTTTTGGGTTTTCGACAAGTCCTTACCAAACCACAATCAAGCCCTCTAACAGCTCGGCGTCTATCATGCCCTTCAAGACGTCCTTCACGATGAGCCCAGCAGATTTTTCGAGCGGTGTAGGCCTCTGCAAGACGCACCGTGTGCAGATAATGGGGGTCTTGGAGTTGCTCGTGACGCTGCTCGAGTAATATCTCCAAATCTTCCTTTTAACTCGCATGACCCGGGCAAAAAGTGCCTCTGGCGCATATAATGAGTGCCCTCTTTGCTCGGGCGGACGCATCTGCTGTCGAACTTGCTCTCCTCGACGTCTCCTGTGCTATACCCATGCGGCGATGATGACTGTTTAGGCAGGTCAAGATCACAAGGCCATCTGCTGATAAGATATGATGTGCACCTGGCCTAAATAGGGCTATACCGTCCCTCCCAGATGGATATCGCCTTCCATCTCCTACCTCAATTCTATCCGCCTTTACCGACGACATCCATCCACTGATCTTTCAAGATCTTCGTAAGTACTTCGAAATCTTTGTCACGCAAGCCCTGCTGACCCAGTCGATTTAACTAGATCATGGTCAGGACGACCGATATCTCCATCGCCGCTGCTCTGCCTGCAGAGATCCTCTCAAAAGTATTTTATCACTGCATATCGTCGCCAGAATCGTCCTCAATCCCGCCACCTTCCTCGTCGACAGGCGCACCGACACCAACCGGCTCACTCACCCCGTTGAACACTATTATCATCCCTCTCATTCTCTCTTCCATCTGCCACGCGTGGCGCCATGTCGCACTTTCCACTCATATCCTCTGGTCCCGCCTCTTTCTGTCCATCACGCCCAATAACTCGTACCTCCTGTCCGCACTCACTCATACCTGGTTATCGCGATCTGGCCGCCATCCGTTGGACATATATCTGATATGGGAAGCGCCACCCTATGAAGAATCCCACCCCGTCCTTGAGCTTGTGCGAAGCTGTGCAGACAGATGGAGGAGCGTATTCTTGTTCATGCCGTTTGAGGCTTATAAGAGTTTAAGTGCCGTTCAAGGCCACTTGCCCATGCTTGAAGAACTTTCACTCGGGACCGTCGACGATGGTTCATTTGTCGCGGAGTCCTGCAGGCGCGCACCCCAGAATTCCCATGCGATGTTTTCCGATGCGCCTTCCCTTCGCGCTGTTGAATGCGTCAACTTAGACCCGAACACATTCGACCTGCCCTGGCATCAATTGACTCAGATACCCAATCTATCCCTTGGCGTATCCGATTCCTTGTCGATCTTCCGCCGTGCCACCCTCCTTCAAAATGTCTCTCTACTCTACTGCGATGAGAATGAGAGCGATGACGACGATGAAGGTTATGGGAGTAACAAAAGTGGCTCGTCGCCACCTGGCACACCTACCAATCTGGTGGAGCACGAGAACCTCCGCGAGCTCTCGATTTCTATACCCAACTGGAGCGACGACGTCGATACCCGCCCCTTCTTCACCACCCTTTCCGCCCCCGGCCTGCAGAGCTTGCGGATATGCAACGTCCACCACGGTCGCTCCCTCGGATCTGCCATATCCGCCTTCCTACTCAGGACCAATGCGTTGGAGTCACTTCACCTCAGGCAGAACGCTTTAAGCGAAGACGAGCTCATCACCATGGTTAAGGTTCTCCCTGAACTCAAGCAACTCCGCATCCTGCCCCTGCTCCCCGAACTCCCGCTGTCCTCTGCATTCTTAGAGGCGTTGACGTGGGGAGAATTGGACGATACCCCGAAGGGTCGAGTGCTTCCGTATTTGGAAGAGCTCGAAGTGACGCTCAGCCTCACCCCTCCCTCGTCCCCCGCTCCTGCTGCGGGCGGGGATGATAAACATTCCAGGGGTACCACTGCGACGGCTCTCGTGCGCATGCTGGAATCCAGGGCGTTGATTCCCTTCAGGGAGTCGTCCGTGCCTCCATCCTTTGATGAAGGCATCGATGCTGTTGGGTTTGAACCCAGGCTTGCGAAGGTCACGATCCACACGACTGCACATCACTTGGAAGGCGATGAGGAACCCAGTGCGGTGGCGACGCCGATAGCGTTGTTCGAGGAGGACGATGAACGATCGGAAGCATTACTCGGAAGGTTGGAAGAGTTGATCGAGGGTGGGATGGTCATCAGTATCATTGCTTCACAATGATTGACATCCCGTTCTTCTTCGTACTATATATGCTCTTCCATCACGTACCAGAACCTGCATTTTTTCCGTCCATACATGTGGTTTTTCCTTTGCCTTTCTGCTGCCACCGCCGTTGTTGTCTGTACATGCTTTCCCTTTACTTATGTATTTGACTATGCCTGTCGTTACCATCGTTTAGTACTCTTTTACGCAGGTTTTTTCCTTCTCGAGATCGGTGATGACAATAGTCGTTGTCTGTTGTCTAGTTGCTTGGCCCTTTTTAGTGTTGAATTTCCTGGCCATTGCATGCTTTTTATACGATTCTAGAGTTGTCGGTACTGTATGATTCTTCTTGCAATGCCAGAGTGTCGTTCCTTCATTGAGAGCTCGTTAGCACCATTGGGAAGTCAATAACACTACCGCCCCAGCAACGACATCTACATCCTAAACGAAAACCCCACTTACTCTCAGTAACACCAGGAACCTTAGGCTGCAAATTGTATGAAAGACTATTGCCCGATACATTCATTGAAAACCACTACTGAATTCCGTCTTGATATGAATGAGAAAGGAAGGTAAAGTGAAGGTATACAAGTGGTGGGATTGAGAAACCCCGAGTTTCTCGTATAAACCGAAGATATATATCGACCCTATGGATGCCAGGCGACGAGAATATTGTGTCGGTGCTATCCTGGAACTCCTGATAAGAGCCTGCATGTTCGGAATAGGGGATAGGTTGGCCGGAGCAAGCTAGAACAATCGCAGGCTCACGGAAGGTGCGGGCTACCAAAGCTTTTTCCCGCTGGGAGTCCAGCAAGCATTGTTCCTCCGATTCCGAGCGGTAGCAAACTGCCCCGATTCCTTGGAACTGATCGGTAAAGGGAGGGAAGCCGAATGCCTTGACCAGAGGCTGAATAGAGTATCGATGTGTCGTGTCGATTATTATCGTATCTACCCCCGGAGAATGGGATAGCACTGATGCTATGACCAGGCTGGCCTCGCTTGAGGAGAGACCGGGGGGCCGGCCCCCAAAGAAACCATGATCATAACTCAGGCCCACATTACCCTGCATGTCGGTGCTGGTATGCAGGCTGCTGTGCATGGATTTAAGTCGCAACGAGGAGCGCTCGGTGAATGCTCTGAAGTTCTGGAGCCAAACACTAGGCTGGACCCGAGCCAATACAATATGCTCGAGTCGGGGAGCAGCCATAACATCGAGTAGATCTGGCGCTTCTATGCTTCCAGAGAGGTTAAGATGGAGAAACTTCAGCTTTGGATAATCCGTTACGGGGCCCCCTCTAGCGTTTAGGGCGTGCCAAGGATGGTAGGATCGGGTTTCCAGGGTGAAGTTCTCCAAGTAATGGCAACAGGTGCAAAAACCTGGCCGCCAAGAAAGTGGCCCCAATTCTCTGACCAGGATGAAGTCTTGATTTTGATTGTTGTAAGCTGCTCCCATGGCATCGGGAGACTGAATGGTGAAGGCACATATTCCAACGTTGCTTTTCGTAGGTGTGGCGCCGTGATTCTTAAGCCTGAACCCGCAGCTTCAAGAAGGTTGGTATCCTCTCCGTTTCCACCGTTAATGGTAATACATTCCAGTTGTGGAAATGGAATGGACCATAGCTGTGTGGGGATCCGACTATGTATATGAAGGAATTAAATTCGCGGGATGTAATCCAGTAGCCACTTCGGCGACCTGCTACCACTGGATGGCCCGGAGAGTAGAGAAAGTGATATGATGAGAGGGGCCGTTGTGCCTACGTGAGCGAAAAGCCCCGCTTGTTCCCAATTTCCATCATTGATATGAATGTTGGTCCAAAATATTGGTCAGTCTTGTATGATTGTCTGCCACCAGCGGCATGTGACCAAAAGACTGAGTCTTGCATTCTTAGGATGCTCATCGACATGAAGGACTGACTGGAAAATCTTGATCCATATATCGGCTGGAACTCGACGAGCCACGGAAACGAATGACTTGTAAGCTTGCAGACGCTCCTTTCTGTTGTCCCGTTTGATTTTCAGCGATGATAAGTGCGATTTTAGCAGACTTATTTTGTTCTCTGCATCGATAAGTTCCCTGCTCTGCTGCTCGATCTCCCGCCGAAAATGAGGCAGGTCGGACTCCAACGGTACATCGTTGGTTTTGAGGAGGTGTTTGAATGCCGTGCCAATCGTGTTAATTTGGTCTGGCGAGGACTTTGCGGTGCAACGTGGATGTCAGAGCGTGGACAAGAGTTTGCTCAAGTTTTCTCTCACCTGAAGTGTCAATTCGAGTTGACATGCTTCACACTTCATGGTGGTTGGGGAGAGAAATGTGTTACTGTGATGAATGGCATCTGGTGAACCCGTATCATACATTACTAACATCTTTTATCCCCTTTGATTTTAGACGTCCAGAATTTAGCACATCGACCTGATTCATCAAACTTCTCTGAAACGGAATAATGTAGCGCAACATGGTATTTATATGGGAGTCATATGAGCCGGAGAAAGTCATGTCTATCCTAGGTCCACTAAAGTCACAGGTAAATATCGATCCTCTGGACCTCCGACTGTCCTTGATCATCCGCCGTACTCATCCGCAGAGCCCTATATTTCTCCACTTTGGTAACATTAGTGATAGGCTTGTCAGAACGAGCGAGAACAACCGCAGGTTCGCGTGAGGCGGCCTTGACCCTCTCCTCGTTCGTGAAGGCGTCAAGCTTCTGGTCATCGATGTGCGAGCGCTGATAGGCCGTCTTGAAATATCTGGTCGGATTCGTAAACGAATAGGCTTCCAGGGCTTTGACGAGGGTGTTGGCGTATATCCTATTTGTATCCACTTTGATGGTGGATACAGAAGGTAGGTTGGAAAGAATGGCGATTGAGATGGCGATGATATCGCCGGGGTTCAACTGGTATATCTTGAGAGTAGCGTAATCGTTGTCAATCAGATGCGCTATTCGAAGAGGAGCTGAGGAACGCTGAACGAGAGCTTTGACCCTCTCGGCCCATACGCTGGCTCCGACTCGTCCCAGAGCGATGTAGTTTAGCACTGGAGTAGTTAAGGCATCAAGCAACCAACGGAAGTCAGCGTCCGAGCGTAGGCTAACCTCTAGGCGGGTCAAACGTTGAAATATAACATGTTCGGAATGAGGGACTGGAGGTTCAAGATAATCGGACGAGGCGAGGTCAAGCGCTAAATTCTCTAGTGACTGCGCCGTGAGAGCCAACGTTTGGATGATGGGGTTGGCGTCAATATGGTCCGAGTGTCTTATGGTGAGGTGTGTGAGTTGCTGCCAGGGGATTGGGTAATCTAGCGGAAAGGCGACATCCTCGAAGGTGGCCCGGCGTAGTAATGGGGCATTGATCACCTCGTTCCACGCCCGCCTAGACACGTAGAAGGGGAGCTGGTCTCCGGAGAGGTGGCGGAAGATAATCGAGTAAAGTATAGTGAATTCATTCCCCCATGGCATGGAAGGGACTTCATACGCTACGATGAGTGTCTGGGTGCGTCCGATGTAATCGCGCATCCAGTCGAAGGCCGGGAATTCGTAGAGGTCGTCAAATGACTTCCTTGTATCCAAGTCAAATGTAACGTTGAGTGGCATAGTGTTTCCAGTACTGGCGAAGGCTTTCTTTGCAGCGGCCCAGCTGGCACTATAATCAACAACGATGTTGTTCCAGAAGATGGGTGTGTTCAAGATGAAATTGCGCCATCTCGAACATACTTGCATGAGTGTAAGTCTGATCCGTTTGGAGTCGTCTTCGAAGATGAGATCCTCAAAGATGGTACCCCAAATATCATCAGGAAGATACCGAACGGGGGAAGCAGCAGATTCGTAGAGTTGTAAGCGCTTCCATCGGATTGCCTGCTCCAGCTCGAGTCTGCGCAGCCGATCCTTGAGATTTGCGACTTCTCGGTTGATATCCGAGAGCTCTGTTTTCTGCTGGAGTAGTTGTTCCGTTATAACTGCTCGTTCCGAGCTCGATGGGATGGTGTTGGTTCTCAGCAGATGACGATATGGTGCATCAAATGAGCACAATCGGCAGATCCCCGCTGACCTCTCGTCCTTTCAATGGAGAGTGAGCGTTCACTAGCTATAATTTACGGTAATCCTAACCTGCCCTACGAGCTCTCGACTGCACTGATAGCAGCTCATGACGGTTATGGATGAAGATTCAAGTGACAGAATGAATGCAATGTCCAAGTTGGCACTTAACTCCTTTTGGGAGTTACTTACCCCTGTGGCAGTACCCTCCCCTTTTAGACAAAGTTCCCACAATTGGCTTTGTGGCGGGCCGCTGCCTTGAGCAGGCCCGCTCCTTTGCTTTTCTTTACTCCTCGAACAGTCATCTGATGATGGGAACCAGCAGCCGGTCGCTGTTGAAAGGAGTATGCTCAACGCCTATATAACTCTGACGAAAACGGTGTAAATGGCCGATTTAAAGGTCTCCTAGGTCGCCGCGGCCTGAACCATGAAGTTTCTAGGCGTTATAGGCGGCCTAGTTGGACTTTGTGTCGGTGAGTCAGTTGCAAGTTCAACCCACGTATTATTCTAACCGACCCACGTTCACAGTTATAAACCCCACCAGTGCTCTCATAAACCCAATCCTCCCAGGATGGAACCCAGACCCAAGCATCCTCCGCGTCGGTTCGGACTACTTCATCGCAACTTCTACCTTCGATTATTTCCCTGGACACCCAATCTATCACAGCAAAAATCTAGTTGACTGGAAACTCATTGGGCATGGCTTAACACGCGCTTCTCAGTTGGCTATGTTTGGTACACCTTCGGATGCTGGGATTTGGGCACCTGCTTTGAGGTATCACAATGGCTGGTATTATCTCGTCACGACGGCGCGTTATGTTTATACTTGTGAGTGGCATATTTTATGGCGTGCTCGTGTCTGACGTTTAAGTGTGCTATAGCGGAGCTGAGACTGTTCCCTCGGTCGTTCTACGTCAAGACCCGCAATATCTTTGCCAATGATTGGAGTGAACCAGTTTATTTCGGTCTGTCTTTCTCATAACCAATGGCATATTGAATATTCTAACATGCACTCTCAGATTTCTTGGGATATGACGCAGAATTGTTCTGGGACAAGAATGGGGACGTGTATGTCACCTGGTGCGGCATCAACAACGCAAAGGACAAAATCTACGGTAAGCCTCTTTAGTCTACTCGAACAGGCTTGTATTGATTCCGGCCTTTCCTTCTCAGGTATATACCAAAGCAAGATCGACATCAGCACCGGAAACTCAGTAACACCCGCTTCCCTCATTTTTAGCGGAATACTCCCGAACGACGCAAGCGCAAGACCAGAAGGCCCACATGTGTATCATATAAACAACACGTACTACCTCTTAATTGCTGAAGGTACTTTCTCCGACTCCCATCTTTGTGCTTCCACTAACGCCTACTCTTTGTGTTTGCAGGAGGAACAGGCCCCCCACACCGAGCCACCATCCAGCGCGGTCCCTCTCCTTCAGGTCCCTGGGAAAACAACCCCGCCAACCCAATCCTCTTCAACGGCGCCAACGCCTCCTTACCAGTTCAATCTACAGGCCACGCCGACATCGTTCAAGCGCCCGACGGCAAATGGTGGGGCGTCGCTTTGGGTACTCGTCCCCAAGCAGGCAACTTTAGCCACCAGCAGCTTGGGAGGGAAACGTTTCTCTTTCCTGTCACTTGGAAGGAAGGATGGCCGGTGTTCAATGACGGGACGCCGCTCGGCGAACATCTGCCTGGCGTATTGCAGGATAAGAGTCCTTTGGTTAACTATACCAACAACTTCGATTCCCATACGTTGGATGGCTCGTTCTACTTCATCCGAACGCCATACAAGCCATTCTATTCCCTAACCTCCAAACCCGGGTTCCTCCGCGTCTTGGGGAATTCATACGCTCCTGGAGATAGGGACAGCTCTGCCCTGATCCTGAGGAAGCAAACCGCCTACGAGGAGACGTTCGAGACGAAACTGCATTTTACACCGAGCTCGAACTTGACGGAGGCAGGGGTGTCCATCTATTATGGGGACTTTTTGCATAATGAGATTGGGGTAACTGGCGGAGATGGGGGGAGGTTTGTTAGGGTTAGGACGATTGTGCAGGCGCAGCAGGTGGGGCCTTGGGCGTTGACGAGTGCGAATGCGACTGTGACGACGGTGAGATTGAATGTTTGCGACTTTGGACGGAGAGCTGATTGGGATTTTGGACAGGTGACCCAGGTTGCTCTCAAGACGAAGGATCAGCCGGTTAGGTTCAAGATTGTTGGTAATTCAACGTCGTATACTCTGGGATATGCAGAGGGTGACGATGCGGGGTTCACCCTCCCTGCTACAATTGATACTGCTGCGCTGACTGTTCCTCCTGCTGGGTATGTTCTTTCGCCTTGACCGAGCTTTGCCATCTCTAATTCTTTGCTCTCCCTTCCTTCCAGTGGCTTTGCGTTCAAAGGAACTTCATTTGGAGTTTACAGCACAGGAAATGGACAACCTATCCTAGAGCCTGCTGACTTTGAGTATTGGAAGCAAACACCAGTAGTACCACCAATTTTGTAACCAAAATATTGAGCCCTGTACGGGAGTCAGCGAAAATGACCGATGACATGGTATTTTCCCACGGGTCGGCCACGCCAAATTTTGGTGGGCGTGCCGAGTTTGACGCCACCGTGACGGCTCTCACCTGTAGCTCAGTTTCCTTTTCACACTATCCTCATCGTTCAAAATGTCGTCGGAAGACACAGCGACCATCACCTTCGTTGACCGAGTCCAGAACTTCGTCGCAGAGAACAAACGTGCAGTGCTCATTGCCACGGCTGCTGCCGTCATTGCTGCTGGAGGTGTCGCTTACTATGCCTCGACGTCGTCTTCGTCAAGACCTCCGTCAGACTCTGATGCCGAGAAGGGAGCTGCTGGAAAGAAGGGAAAGAAGAAGTCGAAAGGCTCAAAGAAGAAGACTGTGAAGGATGATGACGGTCCTATCTTGGAGGAGGTCGTACCACCAAAGACGGCTGTTGATGGTCAGTTTCGCGTCTTTGCACGGTCATAGAACAACATACTAACAGTAACTATGTACAGACCTACCACTGACAACAGAGGCTATTGCTGCCATGTCGGAAGAGGTGTGTATATCCTGCGCGAGGGGATTCGTCTCACCTGACGTGTCTATGACAGGAACGCACAAAGGAGGCTGCGTCACTAAAAGAGCGAGGGAATGCTTCCTACAAGGAGCGTAAATTTGCTCAAGCTGCTGTTTTCTACACCCGTGCCATCCAGGTATCACCCAAACCTGAGCCGGTGTACTACAGCAATCGTGCTGCATGTGAGTTGTCTTGCTAAGAACGTCTTTGTCCGGGTTGCTCATAACAAATAGGTTACGTGAATATGTCACCTCCTCAACACGATAAGGTTATCGAGGACTGTGATGATGCACTCAAACTTGACAACAAATACATCAAGGCTCTCAACCGCCGTGCAACTGCACTTGAAGCCCTTGAGAAGTACGATGACGCACTCCGGGGTATGCATTCCTGACTGGTTTTTTCATCCTTTGCTGATATCTGTTTGCGTAGATTACACAGCAGCAACCATCCTGGACAAATTCAGCAACCAACAAACTGCCACCGCCGTTGAACGCGTGCTGAACAAACTCGCCACCATCCGTGCCGCAGAAATTCTCGCAGAGCGCGAGCCACGCTTGCCTTCCTACACCTTTATCTCTGCCTACTTTGCTGCTTTCCGGCCCCGTAAGTCGCGTCTCACTTTCGTACGCTTTTGGGAATGTGTGTTTATCACATGCAACCAGGTGCCCACCCAGCTCTCCCTGAAAACCCAACACAGGGAGACCAGACGCTGCTCCTTTCCTTGCAGGCTCTAGACGCCCCAGATTACCCTCACGCCGTCACCCTCGTCAATGAGGCCATTGCTCAGGGTATCTCATGGAAGGAAGGCCAGGCGGAGGCGCTCAACCTCCGAGGAACATTCAAGTGAATTCCTGCCTTCTGTCGTTGAGGATGAATTGTAACTGAGCTTTGTATTACTAGGTTCCTCATCGGCGACATCGAAGGTGCCAAGACCGACCTCCAGGAATCCATCGACCTCGTCCCTTCGTTCACCCAAAGCTTGGTGAAGATCGCTTCGGTTCACATGGAGCAGGGTGATCCCCAGAAGGCATTCGATTGTTTCGAGCAAGCTATCAAGGAAAACGCTAACGACCCGGATATCTACTACCACCGTGGACAAGGTATAATTCTCCTATCTTCTGTCCCACCACCATAATTATGGACTAACACGTGGTTTTGCGATATAGTCCTGTTCATCATGAACGAATTCGACCAAGCTGCTGACAACTACACCAAGTCAACTGAGCTTGATGATAAATTCGTGTTCTCGCACATCCAGCTTGCCGTTGCACAGTACAAGGCTGGCAGCTTGGCGAGCAGTATTGCTACCTTCAGGAGAACACTGAAGGCGTTCCCCGAGCGCAGCGAGCCTTATAACTACTAGTGCGTTCACTTTCCCCCCGATCATACCGAGGCGGTTGCTAACACGCCTCTTCTGAATAGCGGTGAACTCCTCTTGGACCAGAAACGCTTTGAGGATGCCGTCGACAAGTTCGAGAAGGCGGTTGAGCAGGAGAAGGCCAAGTAAGCTCCCTCATTCCCACCAGTCTTCCCATTTACTCACCTCCCTTCTCTCCCTTAGAAACCCACCCAACGTCCTCCCCCTCGTCAACAAAGGTCTCGCCCTGTACCAATGGAAACAAGACATCGGCGCCGCCGAGCGCTGCTGCAACGAAGCCCTCCGCATCGACCCCGAATGCGAAGCCGCCGTCGCCACGCTCGCCCAGCTCAGCTTGCAGCAGAGCAAGATTGAGAGAGCGGTGGAGATGTTCGACAGGCAGGCGGATTTGGCAAGGAGCGAACCGGAGCTGGTGAATGCACTGACTTATCGATATGCGTCGGCGTCGCAAGTCGAGTTTTTGAAGCATTATCCGGATATGGCTGCTCAGCTTACTGCGCTTGCGCAGGGTATTTGAGAGGAGATGCGGAGATGAGATGAGGAGGGCGAGGATGATGAAAATAGACTCGAACTTTTACGCTAATAATTATCTTTGTTATATTTCACCCCACCCCTGAATTATAATGTTCATTGTTGGGCGGCAGTTCCAACTGGATTGATAGCAAGCGTGAAGATTAAGAAAACATTATTATACCGGGTATACAACAACATTATACTCCAAAAATTACATACAGATGAGCATATTAGATTCTATTACATTGACTGAGAAATTACTCCACTTCTACTTTCTCCCCAAGCATGCTGGCGAGCGCGTCGTTTCCAGTATCAACAGGGGCTTCATAGACTGCGAACGCAGCTCGTTTGCCAACGACAGCTTCGTCGTTCGCAACAGCCCCAACCACGTCTTTCTTGTCAACTTGGCCAGTCGACGTCCATCCCTTTCCTCTGTCACTGAAGACCTCTGGCCGTCTGTCCAATAGCATCTCCAGCTCCTCGTCACTAATGACACCAGCTTTGCCCTCAGCGGTGTTTGGGACGACGTTGATCTTTTCGCCTTCGAGCTTCAGCAGAGAAGCCGCCATTTCAGCCATGGTTTCTTTCCTGTTGGCCGCGGTCGTTCCTGGGGCTGCGGGGGCAGCCGCTGGCATTTGGAACTTGCCTACACGAAGTATGAGATAGAAGTCGCAGGTTGAGGTGGGAAGGCAACGGACCTTTGGCAATGACAAGGGCCTCAAGCTTCCTCTTCTCTGTAGCCCTTTGCATGATCTTGGTCTCTATGGTATGGGCGCTGACGAGCCTGAAGATTAACACAGGCCTCGTTTGCCCGATTCTATGTGCCCGATCCTGGGCTTGTACATCCATTTGTGGGTTCTAGCAAGAGCGGTCAGAGAGCCGACCGGGACACTAAGCAGAAATGTGACCTACCCAGTCTTGGTCGTAGAAAATGACTGTATCAGCTGCAGTCAGATTGATACCCAAGCCACCTGCTCGGGTGGATAACAAGAAGAGACGCGGTGCGTCAGGAGAGTCGCCACCGTTCTGGAATATCTCCATCTGCTCGCGACGGTCTAGGGGTGCTGTAGAGCCGTCTATACGGCAGATCTTCCAGCCCATGAGTTCAACCGCCCAATCCTGTGAACAGATGGCCAACGTCAATTTAAATCAACAGTTTCTGAGGAAAGAACATACCTCGATGAGATCTAGCATCGTTGTGAATTGACTGAACAAGAGTACTTTGTGGCCCTTGTCGAACAGTGCCCGCAGCAAGCGATCGAGCACCATCATCTTTCCACTGGCGTTGACTAAATCCTCATTGAGAACAGGCTGAAGCGTAACTGGATCCAGCGGCCAGTCGAATAGGTAAGGGTGTGAGCAGACTTTGCGAAGCTGCATAACGATATTCTGGAGCTTCATATTATTGACTTGCTTCACTGCGGAAACGTATAAGAAATAACTGAAAGTTGAAGAAATGAAATAACTTACAGGTCGCCTTATATTTGTGCTCCTTACCCAGCCGTTCGAGTTCAGCTTGGTCATTCTTTTCCCCGACACGAACACCCCTCTCGCCGACCTCTCCACTCTCGAGCATCTCGAAATACTTGTCATCATCCCCATCGACGTTATAGCTTTTCTTTCCCTTCCTTCTTCGGAGCTTCCTGGGGCTGTCATGAACCTCGCCATCGTCATCAGTCTTAGCCCTCTTCGGAGACACCGGTGCCTCTTTCGACGGCTTGTCACCAATCAGGTATAACCGGAGTGTACCCTCCAGGACATGGTTGTACGTCTCGCGTTGCTGAATACTAAGAGGTGCGTATAGCACGTATTCCTTCTTCGGAGGTAAGTCGATCGCGACATCTGCTTTGAGGCGACGAAGAAGGAACGGTTTGAGAATTGCATGCAAGGACATAATGACCTGCGAGGATCGTTCATTGCCAAGACTGGTCTCCATGGTTGGGAGATTGAACCATTCTTGGAATGAGTCGACATCGTTGAAGATGTCGGGGAGTATGAAGTTCAGCAGAGACCAGAGTTCTGCGAGGTTGTTCTGTTGAAGGTTGTCATTAGCTTGGCGGCGGGGCAGGAGAGGACGAGGGACGAACATGCAATGGGGTACCAGTCAGTAGCATCCTTCCGGCACTTGTGTACTTCTTGATCTCCTTGATGAGCTTGCAGTTCAAGTTCTTCAACCTATGTCCCTCATCCACAACGATATAACCCCAATTGTATTTCTCAAGATGAGCACGGTCTTTAATGATCATCTCGTAGGTGGTGACAACGACAGGGAACTTCGCCATCTCATCCACTTCCTCCTCTTCTTCTTCCGATTCCTCCGCTTTGATTGCCTTCGAATTCTTGAATCGGCCTCCTGATTTGGAGCTCGAGGCTTTCTTGGAAGAGCTGGCTCTTCCTTTGCCTTTGCCTTTAGCGTTGGATTTGTGCTTGTGAACCTCCTTTTCATGGGGCAGGGCCATGACTGTGCGACGCAATTCGGCACGCTCGGCTGGAGAGCCGTGATACACGCAGACTGGAATCTGCAGAAGAGGTGAGTTATCGGTGACAATAATGGTAGCATGTTCACGTACTTTGGGGGCAAATCGTTTGTACTCATCAGCCCAATTGTGAAGGACACTGAGAGGACAGACCACCAGGAAAGGTTTTGTGTTATGTTGTTCTCGAAGGTACGCGCTGAAAGCAATTGTTTGCAAGGTCTGGAAGACAATTAGAACTTCGTCAAGCAGCTGAGTAATACACATTTACTGACCTTTCCTAGACCCATTTCATCGGCTGGAATGCGGATAGATTAGCCATAGGTCAGGCGTGAGCGTAAGATTCAGACAAATACCAAGAATTCCAGAGATTCCATTCTGGTCAAGCGAGACCATCCACTGCAGACCTTCCAGTTGGTATGGCTTCAGTGTTGCCCCAGTAATTAGGGCCGGCTGGGTAAAGGCAGATTCCTGTGCCTCCTGTGGTTCAGACTGGCCTACTGCCCCTTTCTTTCGTTTTGAAGGACCTGAATCTGAATTATCCTCGTCGTCGGTATCCTCCACCAGTGCCCGTGTCCGTTTGCGGCCTTTTGCAGTTCCACGTTTCGCGGCGAATTTGCCTTTGCTTTTGGCTTTAGCGATGGCTTCGGCCTCCCTTTTCTCCTTGTCTTCGTCCATCCTTTGTTTAAGGATTTGAGAATAAATTGTGGACTTCTGCAACAAGAATTCAAGTCGTGCGTATTTCTTGGTACCCTCCTAATTTTCGAGCATGGATTAATTTCAAGCTGGTAGGAGTAGCTAAAGCAAAACTGCGCACCTCTTCGTCTTCTTCTTCGTCCTTTACCGACGTTTCGTCAAAGTTCTGGCAGCTCAGGGTTAACTTCCCGGGAATGTCATAATACAGTACTTTTTGCTCATACCGTGTTCATTTCCGAGTCGTCGTAGTCAGAGGTGGCCGGCGGTGAAGATGGCGCCGTGCTTGCAAGCTCCGACGACATTTCGAACGGTGCTGGCGACGCATATGACGTTGGACTCGAGGACATTGTGGTTTTGGGTAAATTAGTAATTTAGAGTCCTCGTCGTTTGGCCACGGTACCGCGTATTCAAACTCAGCAAATCGACCGCGACTTGACCAGCCCTAAATGCAATCCATGTGACGGCATATGCGTGCCACTGAGATTCAGAATAACAACGTCAGCGCGAGTCCTCCCGCAAAGCCCGCTACAGTTGGGTCATTGGGAGAGCAAATAAGGTCGGAGGGAATGTAACAGAAGCTTAAGTCATCACACTCAGCGTATTTCAACGGTACTTTTTTTGTAATTACATAAAAAGACAAAGAAACGGATACGAAGGTAAGAAAAGAAAAAACGCGGCCAGTAACTACTGCCAGAGACCTGTAACGAAGAATGAACTGAGAGATGCACCATAATTAATTAACTGCCATAGTCACCATAGCTACTTCATTTCCGAATCCTTCAAAGCTTTCAAACGTCCAGTTGTGTTTAGGTTAAAGGTCAAATGTAGCGCGTCATGATCACATGGGGCTCCAAACTTTTTTGTCGACAACCTGTGGTAAGACCCACTACTTACGTAGCGGGGATGCAAAAATCCGATTTTCGACAGTGAAGTTCCGTTCAGTTCTTACTCGACCATTGAGACTTGGAGCGATAACTCAGCTAGCTTTTCAGCCTTTTCCGATACTAAACATAGCCTCTGGAGGCTACGGACGTATTTCAGAAGCTCCAGTATGTGTGCAATCTGGTTCTCAATGCGATAAACCGTCTCACTGACTCTTATACTTTGGTTATCCAATACCTGATGGGCTTTTCCCTATGGTCGCTAGTTTGAGGGTTGGTACAATTATTTATTTGATTCTTCCCTTTGTATACGAGGTATGCGGTATCATCGTACAGATGTAACCTACAAGGGTATTTCCTACAGAATATACAAATACGTAACAGATACGATAATGAACAAAAGAGTACCGTGTATGTCATCTCAGCTAGGAGTGAGCTCGAATGATAATAAAGATGTAGTAAACGAATGACTAGAAATCAGGAATGCAAAAATGCCCATAACATGGCTCCAGGCTGAGGCTGATATATGTCCGTCAGAAAAAGTTCCGTCTGGACGACGACTGAGGCTGATACTCCTGCGCAAAAGGATATGCCGAAGTCGCAGCCGATGCAGAGTTCAGATTCGAACGGTTATACCCATAGAAATTTAATGTAGAGCTGTTCACCCTCCCGCGGTCGTCGTAATCATCATAATCACGATCGTGATCGCGGTCTCTACCTCCGGAGGTAGGAGGGGATCTGCTTCTACCCCACGGTTCAGGCGAAGCAGCGAATTCTTCAGTCTGTAGAGGTAGTTGCCAGTCCCGTGGTTTGGACCCCGTGGCTCGGGTGTCACTGGCGCGTTTATAATGACTAGAGCGTGCTGCGTCTCTATCCGATGAGAAGGTGGCGGATTCGGGGAAGTAGGATTTACTCTTGAGGTGCGTTGAGCTGGTGGGTGTTTCGGCTGGCGGGCGTGCACTAGGAGTAGAGCTGGAGCTGGTTGCAGGTTTTGAGCCGGAGAACGTCTCGGATGCTTGTTCTGAGCCGTACTGGGCAACTAATTGACTGTGGAGAGGGAACTAGGTGAGATAGAACGGTTAGGAAGTTATTTATGGATATCACACACTTTTTATAGCTATCCAGAAGCGCCCTCATGGTCTTCTCGCTCATTCGATATGCCTTGGGCATCATTCCCTTCCCGAACCTGTAGGTGACATGGTTGGAGCATAGCAACCCCGCTATTATCACGCCGAGGTGCACGGGGACGAGGGAGAATGCAACAATAAACCATCTTCCCAGAACCAACTTCTCGAAGTCCATGTAAGGCTCTTTGCAGCCGGGGAGAATGCTACGGGCGTAGCAAGTTTGCGTGACGGTAGCCTCCACAAAGGGGGAGAAATATCCACAGCAACTGAGCTGATTTTGTATCCTCGCCCGACCGTCGGCACCCAGCCGCTGGGACCACTGGGCGTTGATTTTACCCTCAATATTGTAGCTACGTGTGCGATAGGAGATGTATCCGGGCACCACGAGGAATGCGAAAGTGATCCAGAGGAGGAAGGTGTAGATGGCAAGGAATGAGCGGTTGTTGAGGAGTATGCCTGCCCAGCCGATAACGCAGGTCAAAACGCCGCAACCGGCTGCAATGGTCGACACGATGAGCTCGGTGCGATTGCCTACACGGATGACATCCGCGTGGTTAAAGATGTTGAACCATGTCAACAGACAGAAAATGAGCGAAACGAGGGAGTAAATTGTCAACTGGAACAGGGATTAACAATGGAAGAGCATGCAGAAATAATGTACTGATTCACCAGGGTATTCGTGATAAACAATATCCACTTGAACCTGTTCCATCTCATACTGCCTTTCTTGTTGGGCTCATCGTTCTCCCAGTATTCACTAAACCTCTGGGCATCGAAGCGGTCGACCGCATTGGAGTTGGTGGATTTTGCGCTTTTGCGATTGCGTACTCCACTAGGGAGTTGGACAGAGGAGAACTTTGAAGGGATATAGTTAACGCTTAGGGACATATGTGAATCGTCACGGTCCTCCCTAGTGAGAAGAGATAGAGAGGATGGTGCATTGAAGGGGTTAGAACCGAGTTCACCACGCGGGCCCATATTTAATTGTTGGGAAGGGGTAAAATGACCGTTTTGAAGTCGGCTGGGGACGGCTGACTGTTGACGAACAGTTGAGTACAGCCGTCGTGGCACGCCGGTACTGCTCACAGGACCTTGAAAAGATTCCAGATATGCCTTCTTGATATCTTGACAAGAATTTGGTCGACTAGACGCTAATTCTCCGAGAAACCACCAGGGTACAGTCCAAGTGAAGAATCCAGGTCGGCCAACGACACAGTGGTGTAAGTTCAAGTTGCGAGGTCAACAAATTTCTGCTCATGGGATTTGTCGCTCGAGAATGCCCTGCAAACGAATCTGCCATCTGTCGGCTGTCGTCAGGCATCGTCCAGTTGTGATGTTGACGATCATGAGAGTCGTCATGCAGTGTGCAGCGTTGACCGTCGGTGATCGGTCCGGTGCCTGGCTCTAATTATGCCTCACATTTTCCCACCCAAAATTGTGGCTTTCAAGCGAGATCCCATCGGGAAACCGACCTTGTTGTATCGAAAAACAGGTCGTCGGAACGTCACGTCAGCGTTGACAGGCCTTATACTCGTTCATTGTCCTAAACTCAATGGCTTTCCAGGTTTTAGTTTGACGCGTGTGGCCAAGCTAGTTCATCATTCCTTATTCCGGGATGGACACGGTTTTTGTGTTATATATAACCATTAACCACCGTCAGAACCCTCTCTTTTATTGTGCCTATGCGCAGTATGATCTGCGATTAAATATACTAGGGGATAAATACGTCAATCTCGCAGGGTAGACAGGCTTCTACAACTTCCCATAGAAACGGAGACATGGAGGGGACTCGCAAAAGTTTCCGCTCTCACCCCAGTGCTTGCCCTTGGAGGTGAGCTGCTCGTTACTTTTGGGTCAGTAATGCTCGATTTGTACATGGCCATAGCCAATTCCCATCTATCGAACTGTATGATTTCGTTTCATCGCACTCCCCTCACCTCATCGGGAGCAGTCTCGGACATTAATAACGACCTTAGTACTATGTGCTTGCCTTGAGTGACGACGTGAATTATCTAAGGCGGTTAAATAGCTGCTTTTCGCATTTCCTGTGCACGAAGTCTCTCCTCCCGGTCCAAATCCCGTTCGAAGGGTGTGAAGGAATCGTCCGTTTCATGAAACGCTTGACGGAGAGCTCTATCCCGCAGTGAACTCCTTAGCTTGATTGAGCAGTCTACTTCCTTAGGAGCATTTACCAAACCCTGGTTATCCGGATTATTTTCAGGCAGAAGCTGAGGTTTGGAGATACGCACGTCAAGATGATCATGAACATTCGGCTCGATTACAGAGCCATCCTTTCCTACAGCTTTGTTAGTCGAAAAAGCCCAGGCGATGTTCATGGCATTGATTGCCTGCAGGAAGGGAATGTAAGGAATCGCGATCACAGTCGTGAAGATGAGAAATAGCTCACGATGGAGTTTTTAGCCAGGTGAATACCGACGCAGATACGCTAACAAGAAGATATGAGTTGGATTTGAAAGAGATCTCTAAGAACGACTTACCCTTCCGGAACCGAAACTGTAATCTATATACCGTGCTAGTCCTGGGTTTTCAATGAAACGCTCTGGGTAGAATGTCTCCGCGTCTTTGAAGACGTTCTCATCGTGAAGGAGGGCCCCTATATCCAGACTAAGTGGGAAACGAAATACCGGGAAATGAGATGCTAACATGTGTTTTAGAATAAGGAAGAACCTTTCGGAATGGAGAAGTCCTTATACTGGAAATTGGATTTAGAAAACACCGAAAAGTTATCCTGTGGGTTCGCGCACGCGGATTTCTTCCAGAGTAGCATGTGGGATGGCGAGGGGCGTGACTGGACGGAACCGAAGGGTCTGAATTATGAAGGTATGTTAGAACAGAAGGATATGCAATCGGTAAGCAACGGACCTCGTTCATAACAGCCAGAAGGTAGGGCAAGTTCTCGTAGTCGTCTAATTGGGGCATTCGCTCAGTCCCAATAACGCTATCCATCTCATCATGTAGCTTTGCTTGTACACGAGGATTCGCAGCGAGGAAAAGCACGAAATTCGTGAGGAACGTCGATGTCGTCTCCGCTCCTGCCGCCATCATGACAGCTCCAAAATATCTGGTTCACGCATTGAGGGGTAGAATAACAGAAGAAGGGAGATCGGACATACAGTATTGCTTCATCATCCAAATCCCAATCCTCTCGTCTCTCGTACACCGTCTCCATGTAATATCCGTTCCCTTCCCCTCTGGCCAATCTCTGCTTAACAGGAGTCAACATAGCCTCAGGCACCGTCCTCTGCATCCTCCTACACTCCTTGCAGTCCCTTTTCCATTTTGCAAACCGTTCGGGGACCAATTTGAGGATAGGAAACAAATCGACGGGAGGGTGCTGGTGGCAGCACTCATCTTGACCAGAAACTCGAGCATCTTCCAGAACGCAATGTAGCGGGGAGAGGAGGTGAAGGGCGCTCTTGTTCCGAACATGACTGACATGATAACGGAGGTAGAGAATCGGCGGAGGGTGCCCTGGATATTCTATCGTAGGGAAGGAGTCACAATGTGCTGGATTGGTGGTTGGTGCAGAGAACTCGCCTCCGGTTCTTGCAGAATGTCAAATAACAATTGTACGCTTTCAGCCTCCTGGACCGCGAGGTGGATCCTACACGCTTGGGGAGATAGAATTTGCCGAGCTGCTCGCCTCAATGCCCTCCACCGGTCGCCTAGTCAGCGTGAGCGGCAAACCTGGCATTCAGGGTAGTTTGAAATCGTACCATATTTCGCCCTGTTGACATTTTCCGTAAGTTCGTGTCGTTATCTATCCTGAAAGCCGACACTTACAATACTATGTCATTGTCCTTGTCTTCGATAAGCTCACCAATGTAGTACGGTGGGCGACTCGATGAGACAGCAGAATGCTTGTCGAGGACGTATTGAATCGACTCAAGAGAATTGAGCACAATAACTGTGTTATTCATCAACTTCAGGCTGTATATCCCACCATACTGTCGAGCCCACTCCGTGAACCTGATGATCTCTGTTAGCCAAGCGTGAATCGAGGAACCGAAGGGCATACTCACTTGTGGTGGGGTAACGTTGTTGGGAAGTCCAGTAAGTTACCAACGATAGGCTGGGTAGGAGGTCCTGGATGCAAGAACCTCTCTCTCCTCCCCATTTTGTAGGCTTTAAGTACCGCCCATACAGTTACCACTCCAGTTAACGTCAAAACAGAGGTCCTCTTCAGATCATCGATTGACTTGGCCATTAGGGAGGTTTAGAGCTGGTGGGGACTTCGCTTTGGTCTTTCCATTCATAAATCTGGCCACTTCATATAATAATAACTGTTAACTAAGCATGGAGTGGTAATTGAATGATCTTGTGCTGCGCCGACTAGGTGCTTCCACTGGATGGGACCATAGTGGGTATTGAAATATCGATGATGAATGATGAAGTGCGCCTGAGTCTGGGCTGATCGGTCTCCTGCAGCAGCGACACCCGATTAGTCGATTCCAACAGCACAGTGACAAGGAAGCAAGCCTTCGAAAATTTGGTCGGTATTGAAGGCAAAAGTAGATTAAGTTTTCGAGGGTCGTTACAGATGATTATCTTCGCCATATCCTTTGGCTATCCCGCTTCTCCCTTGCTCCAGCTCTCCGGGTTCATCCTCTCCCAGCCGAGGTTCTAACCCCTGATAGGTCCGAGCTCGCAAAAATTGACCTTGAAGGCGCGGGATTTCATAAGATGGAGGGATAGGAAAGGAGAGAATGGCTTACCAGCGGCGCTGTTTTCGAGAATGGCGACTGACTGCTCCTTGTTCCTCACTACAACCGAGGAAGAGGTTGTCTCGGTTTGCGTCCTTTCACCCTCTGGGATATCGTCAGCCAAGTCTAAAGTAGGTACTCCAGCGCCACCTACCTCCATACCGCTTCGCATGTCGATACTTTCCAGTAACAAGTGAGAACTCTGGCCTATCTGGATCGTCTGATTCGTCGCCCTGATGGCCGTTAATAGACAGAGTAGACTCATCATCTGAGTTGAAAATCAGACCGGTACCAAACTTAACAGTGACATGACCCCATACTTATCGCATGTTCTCGTAGCAACTGCTCAAAGTTGAGTACATATCTTCCGGTCCAGCTCATCCCGGCCTGAAGAGCTATTTCCAACTCGAAAGGCGTCACGATTGGCCGAAGGAATTCCTAATCACGTTTAGTTAACTTTGTCACACGACGAAGGGTAGAGTATTACCCCCACCTTTGAGTCAATCAACGAGTTCTCCGGACACGCAACGAGAATGAAACATTCAATCTCCAAGAAATTAGCCAGCTTTGCCGGATTGAGCTTCCCCACACTGATGGTGTAGCTCTTCTTCCGATTCCGGCTCAAGAGACTCCGCAGATGCCGTATTAACGGTAGATACGCGGCTAAGAGCAGGTTGTTAGCCAAGATGCGAGAATCAATGAACGCTTGAACACAAACCTACACCCAGTGTCCCGACCAGGATTCCAAATACATCGGAATTTCGGGCCTTTTGCACAGCGGCGTATCGCTTCATAAGCATTTTATTGGTTCTTGACGATTCGAGACGCGAGGTATTCGACTTTGGATCATATGAGTACACCTGGTAACTCGAAGCGTTGGTTAACATCTAAACGGAACGACGACTATTCACCTACTTGAGAAGTTCCGTGCGTCATAATAATATTTGTGATTCCGAGAGATTCGTCGCCAATGTATATAATGTCTGATACGGATTCCGTCGAATTGGCTGCAGTAGAAGGCAAGTACTCGGGCTTCTCTGATGGTGGCCTAGAAGTCAATTGTAATGGCTGATAGCGCACTTTGACGCCTAGAGGGTCGAATTTATTCCTGAGCTGCAGAAGGACGTCATCTACGCCATATATTAGTAAAGTAATATCTGATTCATATGGTGACACAGACCTATTTGGTGCGTGTAAACTACGTCGTGCCGTAGTGTCGTTTCATGAGGCTTTGAAGTAGCCTCCGATATGTGTTGATTCACAAGATTGTATAGGCTTGTGACGCATGCTTCAACATCGATGGACTTCTTCCCAAAGACATAAATCACTGGTAGGCGTGACGACCTACAGAGCCCAGCAATTAGCCATAGTTCAACTAGACATCTGGTGAAGACATACAACGTCATACAAGCATACCCATAGTGGACGAGAGCGTCTGCATCTGCATGTTGGGCTGCTACCTCATCTACGCAGCAACTGGTGATACCCGTCATCAATATAGAGTTCGGAAGAGCAGGTGACAGATCCTGCCTTGCCTGCCGTAAGACGTGTCCGCAAGCACATAAAGCTCGCGGTCACAGCCTATCCGAGATTTCAACCGCCTGTATATGGGCACGGAATCATGAAGAAGAGAGTCCGGGAACTGCAGAGCAATCTGTGGTCTTTCGGTGAATATGTCAGCTTTTGCGAGAAATAGTACCAGCGCACTTTCTTGTAGTCACCAGACAAGATTTCTTCTGCAGTTCGGTCGATATCGTAGAAGTCATCGAACTGCTCCTGGCTTAGGTCCTTTGCGGTCTCATCTAACTCAACCTCGATCGTTCTTGTGATAGCATCTTCGCCAGCGGTCGAGAACGCTGTGTTTTCTGCGGCCATGATGGTGGTCCAAGAAAAACAACGATTGAGTCGCAATCTAATCGCCGCGTCACGCCGTGATGTCACGCTCGGAAGATCGTTTGTGGCGCTAAGATGCGCTCAGCACCCACTCCGACTTCCATGGACGCTTTCCGGACGCTATGTTCTCTATATTCGGGCAAACAGATGACTCGGAACAGATACCTAGCAGAAAGTCGTGGTGGTCGGACTTGAACTGGCCTGACAAACCATCCTCGTGTCCTCGGGTCACAGATCTTTCTGGGTCCCCTTTGATTAATACCGCCCATAACTGCAACGAATCTGGCGCGATCATGTATTCGCCCACAAGCAATCTCAGGTCGCTTGCGCTGAAGCTTGACTGGAAACGGGGGCTGCGCGAGGTTATGGAAACCCAGGTGATACATCACCCCCCTTAGCCTCGGTTGTCAGACGACAGCACAGCCGCCGCCTACCTCCGCTCGTGTATAAAAGACGTGCTTCTTCCTTCTCCTTTTCTTTACAATAGGCTGGCCTGTTAACCAAAACTCCCGTGTTCTAAACCAAGCAATTTATCTCTAATTCTTGACGAACCTTTACGACTTCACGACTTCTCACGACAACCCAACCTCCTTTCGTCCTCACACGTCATAGAATCACACTTCTAGACGCCCGAAAAGTTGCTATATAGCAAGACCATTTCCAGACTCACGCGTTCTGATAGACCATTAAACGCCGCTTTCATATTCAATTCGCGTTATAAACACGTCACCACCACAAACTTAACACCAGACTCAAGTCTCGAGCCATCATTATGTTCAGCCGCACCTACTACCCATCAACCGCTGGCAGCGTTATCGTTCCCGCCAGCGCAGGCGTCTACCCTTCGAGCTACGCAGGCTCGGCCTATGGCATGCCGGCCTATGGAGGCTCATACTACGGCGGAGGTTATCAGCAACCCATGGTCATCAACGGCTCGCGCGGCCACAGAAGTTCCGTCGTCGTCTCACAACCAATGGGTTACCCTCCCGTCCCCCACACTGCGATGCCATACGGCTACGGCGGCTACGGTGGTTTCCATACCCCAGGCATGCCATACTACGGACACGGTGCAGCCCCCACCGTTGTCATGACTAGCTCAAGCTCAGGTGGAAGCAGCCGAAGACATAGAAGGCACAGTCATAGCAGCCACTCCCGAAGCAGGTCCCGTTCCCGTTTCTTCGACTATTGAGAGGTGCCGCAGGTCAGGTGAGGAGGGTGGTGGTGGTGTCATTGGAGTATACCATTACGAGATCGGAAAAGGAGATGTTGGGAGGTTGGGTTGGAGAAGGAGAGTTTAGTTTCAGTGTACGATAAGAAGATCAATTGTACTTTTAGGGTATGGGAGGGGACAGCTCGTCTTCAACCCATTGTATGGAATATGATACCTGCGCGTCCTAACTCAATTTTGTGAGACATTGGCAAATGGGCCAATGCCTGGTCAATGCACCGTCAACGCCACAATCAAACATATTGCAGTAAGGTGAGAGGAAAGTGTCTCATTCCAGTCAGTTTGTGCACGAGGGTATCCACTATCTAATTAATATCCAAGAATTGGCGCCCTTCACACCTTTTCACATACACCACCCAATTGCATGACCAAGATCCCGAACACTTCGGCCAGTTGAAACTTCCAATGCAGCCTTCAAACACTCCCTCTCCTGCTCCTTTCTCCCCTGCTTCGCGTAAGCTTTTGCCAAAAAGTACCATGCCTCCGGAACATCCCATCCGGCTCCACGTACGAGCTGTGATAGCATGCCAGCAGCTAAATCCACTTGAACGGGTATAGGATGCGGCTTTTCCTCCCCTGCAGTTGTTGCAGTCGGTGCGGAAGATGCTGGGACAGCATATGTCCGCAATGAAGGTGAATTGGGATCTTGCTCAGTGGATTCAAGATGCAATCTGGCCAGGTGAATTGTAGCAGAGATATCATCTGGATCGATGAATAGTGCCTTCTGGAAAGCGGTTATGGCGTTGTGCTGCTTCTCAAGAGCCATGTAGTAAAGGCCCAACTGAGATGAAAATTGTCAGAATCTCGTGACAGACGAAGTAAATGAATTGCGTTTACCTGCACCCATACACCAGGCCTTCCTTCACCTCTCACTTCAGCCTCCTGAATCGCTCCTCGTGCCTGCTCGATCTTGCCCAGTCTTCTGAAGGTGGCAGCAGACATGAGCCAGAGCTCCGCAAGGAGTGCCGTCATCTTCGTGCTGGGCTTGTGCACTCGGGTATGAGTTCCGTGTTCTGGGAGTGGTGTCATTGGGGGAGGCGGGGGAGATGTCGCTTGGTCTGGTGTAGAGCCTCCATAGTACGATTCGGAATCTTGAGGGGAATATTGTGATGAAGACAGACGGCGTCTTGAATGGATTGATGAGGCTTGATACGAGGTCTGTTTGAGTATGTCGTGGAAATCTGACGAATGTGAACGGGTTAGTCACAGAACATAAGGAGGAAGAGAATTCATAATCACCTGGAACACTCAAAGTTCTCCTCAATCCACCATACCCATTCTTCCCATTCCTTACAACCTTGCGTGTCATGGTATGAATCTTCACTTGCCCTTGATGCACCCGGTTCTTCAATATCCTCTGCATCTTCTTCCCCTTAGACTTATCCTTCCCCTTCTCTCCATCTCTTGAAGCCGAAGACGACCGTCGCCCATTCTTCTTCCTTTCTTTGTCCTTCTCCCGCTCAGGAGAAGATGAAGTGGTGGAACCAGGCGGGCCAATACCCTGAAATGACTGCTGCGTAGGCGTGGCAGGCGATACAATAAGACTCGGCCGATTGAGATGCGGATGCTCTCCTGCAGGGATCTCGGCGTTTTCAACAGACACGATGGATATGTCCTGTTCCGAGACAGCAGTCTGTTCGTTTGATGAGGGAGCAAACACGGACTCCGTCTTCTCGGTCCCGTGTCCTTGCCTTGAGCTCTCATCGATCGAAGGCCTCCTGGTGCTTGTGCCTAGGTATATGCGTCAATAATTTTTCGAACGACGGGATCATATAAAAGACCAACCATCCGTGTTCCCAGACCAAGCAGCAACCCAGCTGAAGACCTCTAGCCACCTCATCTCCGCACCTTCAGCGCCTTCCATAACCTCCGTTAGAGCTCCCAGGCTCATCCTGATCTGCAATGCCCTCTCAAACACCTCAACCTTCGACAAGACCGGGCGGTCAGGCAGTGGCTGCAAAAGACCACTCGGAACCGGGATCTCCTTAGCCTGAGGTGATATGACGAGCAAATGTGAGGGTAGAACCGAACTTTGCGTGGGCGTTTTGTCATTATAGCCGCTTCCAGGCCTCAAAGTCGAGGCGTCCGTGCTGTTGGCCCCAAAGTCATGCACCGCGACGGAGTTCCCATTCGGAGAGGTGGTAGTGGTAGGTGTCTGTGGTGCTGTTCCATATGCATCATCATCGTCTTCCTTGTTTTGGGTTGGTAGGTCCTCGTTCACGGCATCGGTAATTGCCATTCCCCTCTCGAGGATCTCTTTCGCTGCGTCCCACTTTCCTTGTGCACTCAACAGCAGGCCAAGCAGATGCCAATATCGTATCTGATTTGAATCTGTCTCGACTGCCTTTCCTGCGTGCTCGATTGCCAGGTCCAGATTCCCGAATGGTGTTGGGCGAGCAAAGGACAGGGCGAGATTGTAGTACGTCACAGGAGAGGGATGGGTTTGAATTCGTAGCGCCTCCAGGAAATGGGAGTGAGAGGAAGCCAGGAGGCGGGGTCGAGTCCGGGGATCTTGTTCTGTATTATGTACACGCTCAGTTTAGGCAGCTTGAACAGATTAGTTGATTTTGTTACCTTTCAAGGCCAAAACGCAATCATGAACACCTTCCGCAATGCTGATCCCAGCCCTCAACTTCTCCCATCGAGGTTTTGCCTCTAAAGAGGTTTTAGCGCCCTCCCTGGGCACTCTCATTTTCGCTTTGTCCAGGTACGATCCCGCATCCCTCACATCCTCAATCCCCTCCGTGCCAGGCAACGCGGCAGCATACCTGCACAGCATCCTAGCACCATACGCCAGCGTCTCAACCCAGTACTCATCCGTATCAGCATCCATTTCCTCAATCAGCTCATCCTCAACTCCCTCCTCTTTCCCATCCTCCGCACCCTTCCCTTCTTCCACAGCCTCCTCTCCGCCCTTCTTCTCGTCCAGTTCCTTCTCCTGGAATGCATCTTGCGTGGATTCATTTTCCGAAGCGCCGCCCGTCTGACTCGCACGTTTCGCCTCATAAGCTTTACTGACAACTTGACCGTAAAGCCTCAGCGTCCGACTCGCCAAACGATGATCACCAGCAGCATCAAACACCCTCGCCATATGCCGAAATATTCGAGGACAGTTGAAGGTTAACCGCGTGGCCCACCACAGAACCTAACCAAACGGTCACCAAATCAGTTTCTCCCCTAATAAAACTGGAAGGAGGATGGGCTACTAACATCAATGACCCAGCCAGCATTCGACCCAGACGACCCAGCCGCCTCCCACACGCCCACACAAAGGTCCACAAAGTCCTCCACCTTGGTATTCCGTTCCCCAGCCCTCGGGAAACTCGTGCTCGCATTCAAGATGGCCCGATAGTCATTCACCACCGACCGGGCGGTATGCAGCCATTCCCTACTCTCCGTCGCTGGTTTAGCATGGAGAGACGAATCCAGATGACTTGAGTTCGAAGAAGGACCGTAGCGGAGGATGTATGCCCTCAACTGCAGAGCGGATATCGTCGACCGATGGTTCGGACGGAATGTGGGAGGCCAGTATGCGCTCAGCTTGTTATAGACCCCGAACCAAGCCCACAGGCTTGGAAGATCGCCTTTTGCATGTCCGGAACTGTTGTCTGTGCGGAGGTCCATCATCCTGGATGAGAGGCAGATGGCGCGCCATGTTAGCCTGGCAACCCACCGCCAGAGTTCACGGTATTGGGTGAAGTAGGTGAGGCTGAGCTTTCCGGTTGGTGTTGTGGGTGGAGAGGTTATTGACAGTGCGCTTGTGAGTGTGATGAGAAGGGGGAAGGCTTTTGCATATGATGACAGGGCGGTGGAGGGGGAAGACGGGGAAAGTTTTTCATGGGACATGCCTATACCGTACTCGTTAGTTCATCGGACGCTGAGGTGTTTGGAATGGCATACCTTGCAAGCAGTAGCTACGTATTGTTTCCGTCGCAGCCCAGCCTCTCCCGTCTCGAATCTCGGGTGCAGATGTATCCGCATACCCAAAGCTCCCGCTGGCCAGTGATGAGCTAGTTCCCGTGCCAAAGAAAGAGGTATGGTGGCTCGAAGAAGTGCCATTTGTGCCCTTATCAGCTTCCGCAGGTATGTGCTGTTGGATCTTGGAGATGTCTGGTACATCATCAAGATGCGAAAGGCACTTGGCTGGATCTCCTAGCGCGTAGGCATAGAAAGCTAGTGCAAAGTGCAAAGACTTTGGATCTGTTAGTCCGAAGGTTTCGATGCAGGAGGAAATGAGGACATACATCGAAGTTGGCCGCCTTGATCTTGAGCAGGGTATCATAACCGCCCTTGCATTCTTCCCTCCGCTCCTCGAGCAACAAGCACTCTCGTTCAAGATCCAAGGGGTAAACATCTCCTTCCTTCACGTTCTCTTGTTCTGCTTCCTGAGTGTTGGCAACAAGCAGCAATCCAAGAGCTTGAGTTTGTGACGCGACCTCCGCAACGTCTTGGAAACCTTTACAGTGCTTGTTGAACTTGCGGAAAAGCTCAGACCATGGCAAGACGGTTCCATTTGGTGAACATGCTGGGTTCGACGCCGACCAGTTCCCTTCAGTCAATGCTCGTCGTAGCTGAGTCCAATAGTGGCGGTCTTTTGGATTCGACGACATTGGGGCCTGGTCAATGTGACGCGGACGTGACGGGCTCTTGTCCCGAACTTTCATGTGCAATCAATGTAGCTGCCTGCGGGCACCTTTCTCATACAAATACACCCGATGCAAGGCTAATCGTATACATTTAAAGCTTTCGGCTTCGTGGCTTGACATAGTCATCGAGTGTGACTTTTACGCTTTGCCGACCCGAAAGCACTGGCTAGCAGCCAACTGTTAGTGGTGCCTGGTGGCTGATAGACTGCCAAATGACAGCCAATCATACAGTGAACTTGGAGGAGACCTAAGTATATTGTAGCGTGGGTTGTAGGCAAGGTGCTCAATATGCGCCAGAAAAAGGAAGTAATGTACAAGCATCTGAGAAGGGATAATAGACAGCTACGAATCATCATCCCGTATATCATGAGCATCCAACCCCTTCGCATCCTTCCTCAACTCCTCCTCTTCAACTTCCATCTTATCTTCAGCTGGTACCTCTTCTTCCTCGTCGTCATCATCATCGGTGTCGTCCTCATCCTCTTCATCGTCCTCTTCATCATCACCCTCTTCAGGTGCCTCTGGCTTTTCCTCTTCCACGTCCGCCTTCTTTGCAGGCACAACCGGTTCTTGTCCATCGACCTCCATCTCCACAGGCTCTTGAGCTACTGCAGCAGGTACCACAGCAGCTGCTGCTGCTGCCGGAGCTGCCGCGCTCGCAGGTTTGGGTGCCCTCGTCAATGCCGGAGTCGAAGGAGGCTTGGTTGCCTTTGCTTTGCCCTTCGAGGCCGGAGCAGCTGCAGAAGCTGAGGCAGAAGTAGATGGTGTCTTTTTATGTGAGGTACCCCCGGTACTGCCGCTTTTCTTGCCTTTGTCACTTTTCTGGTTTTCACGGTATACTAACCAGGCAGACGAATCATGAATGCATGATCGCAGAAATTGGCAGAAGTAGAGCGTACCATTGAGTTCGGTCTGAAGGTAGTCCGTCATGTCACCAAAGCCTATGAGTTCCATGGCTTTAACGACGTCGGAAGCGGATATGCTTTTGTGCTGTTTTGAGACGGCGACATCATGGGCACTTGAGAGTGATAACAGTCAGGCACATTCTGGTAACTCCAGACAAGAAAAAAAAAACACACGTAGCAGCTGAACATCAAGAAAAAATATTAATTCCTGTTGATAGATCTACAGTCTTCTAACTCACCAAGATAATTAATGAACACCACCGAGCCTTTCAGTAGTGCATACCCTGTGTCCTTCTGCAATTTCGTATTATCTGGGACCTGACACGCAGAGCTAGAGCTTTAGAGAGCCACCTCGCAGGCTATACAAAGAGAAACCCACCACAGACCTGGCTATCCTCATCACGACCGATCGTGGAAGCTCATAGTTTTCGATGCCGTCCGAGACTAGATCTTGTTGTGCTTGGGCGGATATAGGGCCTGCTCCGGCATCTTTCTTTGGCATGGTTGGACTAGTTCGTCAGGTAATTCACGGAAATTAAGTCAGGAGAGAGGGTATGGCAGTCGGTTTAGCCAGGTCGTTGGCGGTGCACGTAGGATCTCGCCCTCGTTCTCGACGCGTGTTTGCAACGCGAACGAATTGTTTGGTTGCAGCCTTTGGACCAAATATACAAGGTCCATTCCGTGCCCTTCGAGATACCCTCTACAAGTGTTATATAAGTGCTTGCAATTAACCGCTGTTCTTAGTCTCATGGACTTCTTCCAGCTCCCACTTTCGCTCAATCCTCTTGGGAGCAAAATTAAAACGAGAACTTTTTCCCAGGCGGTCTTGGACAGGTCTTGGAAGAACTCAGGTTTAGCCTTAATGGCCTAGAAAAGCATAAGGGCTACTCCGACCCCCTACCATCTGTCTTTGAGCTTGGACCCCCTACCGAGGACCACCACGCCGGTGACATCCCGTCTTTATCCACTCAAACTACAAACAATGATGTTGCACCCGTCAATTCGCCGAGAGCATCGTCAGCTCCCTCCAATTCCTGTCCGGCCTCTTCCCCGAGGTCTCTTTCTCAGAGAGGAGCAAAGCCAAAGCTACATATTTTATGCTATCCCCCTAGCTTTGACTTATTCAGAAGCTCTCCCATCTCCCCGCTTAGAAAACTGGAATCACCGGAGTACACCCCCGATACCCTGCCAAACAATCTAGAAGACATAGAATCCAAGCTACTGGACCTGACATGGGAGTCAATTCAGTATGAATGGGAGGCGCATAAGAACAACAGATGCTATGATATAATGTTGACTATCCTCCAGGAACGAAATATATCTGAGGACGGGTCACACTCACAAAGTCTTGCTGCTTGTCGAGCCAGGCGCGACTACTCAGAGTTGGCATTGCGATCACTGAACTTCGACCACCACACTTCGCGGGTAAAAAGACGTCAAGAAGCTCTCAAAAAGCATCTTCCCAACTTGAAGGAATCCTATTTGCGGGGTATAAGTGACAAAGAACTCAATGTACGGGCACAAATGCACGCGAAGAGAAAGAAGTATTCCTCTTCTTTACCTTCTTCCGCTGATAGCCTTGAACCTTCCTAGCGTACCAGAATGCAAAGGTTTCTCTCCCCGGTACTGTCGTGACTCGCCTCTGCCCATTGCATTTGTCTGTCACACGGGGTGCTAGATACTACGTATCTGTTGTTACGCTGTTTGTTTGGTAGTTAGATTGGGACTTTAAAACTAGAAATCATTCAACCAGAAGCCTTTGAGAGCCATTTCCGCTTGACTTGTGCGGTCGAATCCGTTAGAATGCTGTCGATAGAAACGTTTTTCTCCTTCCCCTAACCGACTACTCAAAGGAATGGGTGACCAAACAGGCTCGCGTCGTAACATTCAGTCGTCGCCTAGACTCGGAGCATTCTGGGCATGTCACGAGTGTGCTCAGCGATCCAGGCATTTCTCAACAACTTATTTGGCATACAGTAACAAGAAAATACAAGGGTATCTGGGTTTTCGGTATTATTAGCTGGAATCTTTTCGTTCTTTCTCTGTATAACAGCATTAAAAATCGGACCATGTTCCATTCTTGAGCTCTCTAGCAGCTGGGGGGAGCACCCTCTGTATAGTTATTTCTGTTAATTTCGCGGTCTATAATCACGGAGAACCTCAACGTACGATAGTAATCGACATAATACTCGGCAATCCAGCACCCATCTGAAGTCTTACCCCACCACCTAGTATAACCTTCAATTATGACGATTCTCGAACGGGTCAGATGCACTTACGGATATCCCTCAACGGTGGTGGTACCAGTGGCCGTGTCACAAGAGACTTTGACGATCTTGAACATGGTTTAGTCTTCCTGAATATCCCCTATGCAAGAGCCAGATACATACCGTGCCTTTGGAGTATTGCCTGGTGGCGGTGCAGGACGTCTTTGGGCAGGTCCTGCACTTCAGAGCAGCCGTATTAACTCTGACGTTGGTATAGGCGGCCGCGGCGGACTCCGTGCGAACCTCGACGTCCTCAAACAAAGCAGCCTTCTTGGGGACCGGTTTCTTGGGAACAGGCTCTGCGATGGCAGCGGCGACAACGAATGGGAGGAGGACGATGGAAGAGAACTTCATGGCGATGAATAAGAGTGGTATGAACGAGTTTGAACTGTTCTGTGAAAGGATGCTCGAGAGCGACCTGATCTTTCAAGGTGAATATGGCCCACCTTATATGCAGAATTCACATAGAGATGAGAAAAAATTCCCTCTCCAGGATTGTTGACCTAGAACACGGTGGGTTTGACCAACCGTGAAAGAGAACAAACAAATCTCACATGCTCATGGGTCTTCTGTCATGATAAAAATCGTGTCAGCATCGTACGTTGGGTATAATTGACAAAAGATCTCGGGCAGGCGCCGTTACATTACTGCCTGGCAGTAGATTATGCCGTTAGAAACTGGAGTGCAGCACCAAAATATGATGCGCCAAAGCAATCCCCAATTGTCGACGGCATCGGCTGTAAGTCGGGCTCGGAGAAAAAGAGTCCAAAAAACATGGCCAATCCGCGAAGGTTGTCCAGATGGATGTCGAGAAGAGACTCATCGCTTCAGCTTGAAATAGGTTCCCAGCCACTCAGAGTCTAGCATTGAAGGTCATGGCTTGCTTACGGCTCTTCTTTGGTACAGCAAGTCTCTTCAGCTCCATGTTCATGGGTCAACTCGACGTATTTCTGACACCATGCCGCTGGTGCCAGGGACTTTTAGATTTTTACTCAACCACTTAGGGAAAGACATCTTGTATTTGGCAGGCCAGAGATCAGGGCCTCTAGAGTCTTGTGCGGTCCCTCCTGACGCAGCAAGATGTCAAGGCAGAGGTCATGAAACGTATAACAAGTGACAATTTGCGCATTATTGCTGGTATTTTTGGAAATTTCTTCCAGTCACTGCGACAGGTGAAGATGGTGGCGCTTTTGACAACCGTGTTCTTTTGCTTTGATGAAGTTCGATCTCAGCGGACGCTCCAAGAAGGCCAGATCGTCAACGAGCACTACATCCTATTGGTCGATGCCTATCGATAGTTAAAATCAATCAATTGATAGAAATATTCGATGTCGGTGCTTGTGGGTCGGAGAGCGCGTCAAGACCTCCGTTCAGTAATGAACATGGAATCGAGCATGTGGCAAAGAGAGAAACTGAAGATCAAAATCAAAAATCAACGTCAGGGTTTCCAGTGGAGGGTCAGGGAGCCATATCGGTCGAGTGTCGACGTGAGCACCACAGTTGAAACGCCTCATGCTTCTCATGCACACATTTTTCTTTCGTGGGCAATCCACCGTACAGAGACACATTGCGGGGGCTCCTGTGGCTTATCAGCAGTGTGGTATACAAAGAATCGCCCGTACCAACATAGTGTAGAATTATCTCGTTGAAAGCATTAAGGCCATGAACACACCACACTGGCGTGCAACTCGTGGCAAGCATTCGGATGGCAATTCGGCGAACAAGCCGAGGTGATCACAACGGGGTGAACCAGCCCGAGTGCATTGACGAAACAACAAAGAAGGAAATTCAGGCTACAGTAACCAAGCCAGTACTGTAATATGCGCGCAACGTAAGCATCTAAAATGGGCCCGTGCTCCCCAGGGACCTTTGCGACGTTCTGACACTTTCTGTCGTTATGTCAGCGTCCATTTCACGTCCTCGACGGGTCGCGTATAATAGTCATTCCATATACTCTACTATCATCTAATTAAACGGATCCGCTCTCTAATATCTCGGTCTTTTGGACGAAAATGATTCTTGAACGGCTTTCCTCGCCAACGCGACGCGCTAGCTCTGAGAATACCCCTCCAAATCCGGGCCCATAAGTATATGGGAAGGGGTCAGTCAAGGGTCGTGGGAAATCCGAGACTACCCTTTGTCGTCGAGCACGCTGCTATTCCTCCAATGTACCCCGACTTTCCCCGATTGAATCTAGGTAAGAGCATCGTGTGATCCCGAATAGCGCGCAGATCAGAAGAGCTTGTAATGCTGTGATGGCTGCAACCTCACCTTTCACCATATATAACGTCGAGCTTGGCGGGATGGTGTGCAACACGACGCCAGCATCGCGCCCATCTCAGCGCTATGGATTATCGAGGAGTCCCGAGAAGCGGAGAATGGGCACCAAGTGGTCCAAGCCAGCATTCTGGAGCGCAGTTTTCCCGTCAACCCTCCATGTCTTCAATGAACACCTCCAGGCGTCCACCAAGCTATGCTACTTACACACCGGATGACGACCAACGCACCATATCAGACAATGGAGATATCCAGGACACCCAGAGTCTATACCCTCCCAGCTACCGGACTGCTCCCTCACTTTATGGTTATGACGAAGACGAATCTTCATCAGCTCCGTACTCTGGGCAAACAACGCTTCGCTATGCACCAACCAGTGCATTTCTGGAGCATCAGTTTGGTAGTACATCGACCCTCACACAGACCAGCCTGTATGAGGACGAGGAGGAGCGGCCGGAAACACCGACTTTACGAGCTTTGCGAATATCAGACACTTCTACGAACCAGAACTCGCGGAATGACTTGCACGAATTACACTGGACTGATGATGGCACATCGGATTCCATGGCTGATGTCGATCCACCGGAATACAGCCATCCGTCATCATACTACATTCTCAGCAACAAGACCGAAGCACTGGTGACATCGCACCACGTCAGTGGACACCTGTCTCTCCTGCACGCGTTTTGGCGCCTCAGAAGGACTGTGGAGGACCTCGACAACCGCGATGACCAACCTGTCACACCTTTTCCTCAAGAAAAGGACCGACGCTGGGCTTGGCTAGTTTCGTTCGCGGTTGATAGGTACTTGAAATTTCATTCCGAGTAGACCCGTATTTACTCTCCGGACCTTTTAGGTTTTCTATATGGTGTGAATCACTGAAATCAGAAGATGTTCAGTATGCAACCCACGAGATTATGCCTCCAATAGATGTTCTGATGGTAAGGGCCTCGATAGACTTCTGTATGCCGGCTCTTATCGGTTGTTTTAGGTTTGGCACACCTACCTATTGAATCCTGCGTATGTCACTGTTGTTTTGGCTGCTTCTCTGTTCTAAGAAGTTACTAGATGGTATGCAGAGGACACCAAAAGGATCCCATGTCTCCGTGTTCTGTCCCGCATCGGCCACTTGAGATTTATGCCTGCACTGGTAAATTGCCTGACGTCGTACTTTCTGATGCTTAATGACCTGAAATTTTCAGACCGGTGAACTCAGTATATTACTTGACGCACCTGTCACGGATATACGCAAAGAAACATGGGAGAACAAGACGCAAGGACGAGCCTTTGATATATTCGAAGACGCTAGGCAAACCCGCCTCAAAGTATTCAAATGCCCAGATTGCGAAGCCAATATCGAGCATCGTCAGTCTTCCCTTTGTTCATACTCCCTTACCGTACGCTGAATATGTCCAGCCTTTATGAGTAGGGATGGCACGGGGTTCCTACAACAAAACTTTGAGGCCTTCTGCTCGAACATCGATTGTCATTTCGTAAATAAAGTCATTGGCAAGTCCACCCTGGGTGCTCGCAAGTTAGCGGAGGACATCGTTCGATCGGATGACACCCTGCAATCATTCCTTGCGTTTGTAATTTCGGGCTTTCTTGACCCCCCGCGGCAAGCTGATATCTCTTTTCAGTGGTTCTCTATGGGCTCAATACGCCATCAACAGACCCAACGGTCAACGGCTAAATACCGCTATCTCGAAATACGAGAGCTTGCAGTGTCCCAAAGCATTCACTGATGAGCAGCTGATTCTATCGATCCTCAAGCGATATGTGAAAAACGAGGTTTTACAGTCGAACGACTTGATACGCCCTGTTAATGTTGCCCGCGCCGGTTGGGTTATCGAAATATTGAGAAAGCACAAGTTCACGCTGTGCCGCCTCATCAACTCCATCAACAACGCCTGGAAGAAAAGTGGCAACGATTCCATCAAAATGTGGGTAATGAGGTCTGTAGTCATTCGCCGCACTCTGAAAGCTCTATCTTAGGTTACGAAAGATCTATTCCGCCTACACGGATGGAAATGTTTTCTCCGTCGATTTAATTGGCGCGGTAAGGTTCTCACATTGACCCCGAGGACATCACTGAGTCTCCTCATCGGACAGGTATTGAGACAAGGCTCCTTTGTCCAGAAGATGCACGAGTTGGGATGGTCTAGACCTGGGTATTTTGCTCGGGCAGACGATGAGGTTATTCTGCAGCATGTCGTCACGCGTTATCACGCGTAAGTACGAATTTTCCACTCGTATGGATTTCCGAATGACTTACTGTCCAACAGGTTTCTTGACCTGATTGCAACTTCTCCCAAACTGTTATATGTGCCTACTCTTGACATCGACCTTGCCTGGCACACCCATCAACTTTTCGGTAACAAGTATCACGAGGACTGCAAGAAATACGTGCATTTCCATCTGGACCAGTAAGTCACCTGTTGCAATTTTACTACTCTCTCAGCTTAACGACCGTGTTAGTGATGACAAAGTGAATGAATCCAATCTCGAACGAGCGTTTGACATGACTTGTCGAGCTTGGAAGTCCCGCTTCAAGGTCCCATATACCTTTTGCGGCTGCCCAGCCCCGGGAAAACAAATGTTCGGCGGCACCGACACATATTCCACCCACAATTACAGAGAGCAGGAGAATCTACTCAAGCCACGATCAGCGGATGATCTCATGTTCCAAGCAAGTACACACGCAAGCGATCACAGCGCAGTCTACGATAATCGCCGCACCTTGAACAGTGAGGCTATCAGGAAGGTCCGCCTCGAGAAGCGGTCCAAGAGGGAAAACCGCGAAGATGGCATACTCAAGGGGCTGACTAGAGGAAAATCCGAAAAACTGGAATCAAATGTGCCTCACGACCCAGCCTTCTTTGCTCCCATCCCAGACTGGTACTTTAAATCGACCGGACGTGCAGACTGCGTTCTCTATGCAGCCCATACAATTGATAGCCAATACCTCGATGTTAAAAAGGTGTGTAGTCTTGTCCAGGTGATACCATTTACTGCGGCTGACATGGCACATCAGTACCCAGTGGGGATGCTGCAATATAGTGACTTGCCCGGGCCCACCGAAGGATCGGATGGGCTGGTACGACGTGAGTAGGTCTGCCAGCGGGTGGGCAAGTTTGGACACACGCCACGCACGTTTAACACAGGGCCGAATGTCCGGCTGTATTCGTCTCTCCGGCATCATAGATGTGTGGAGGACTTGCGTAAGGGGCCAGAGTTGGAGGGCACTGGAGCTTTCAGAATGTAGGAAATAATACTCCACTGGCTAAAGCTCTTTGATTAATGAATCGATGAATACCAGTTCAAAGGCGAGAAAACAGGAAAGAGAAACAAACATATCAGGGAATCCACTGCAAACGCTCCATATTGTTATCACTATCACCATGAAGCTGATGTTTCTACGTGGAAAAAAAATCAATTCCAACCAATTCGTAGTTTGGAAATGGCAAACTCTGGTGCTACTGGAGACAAGGTAATACAACTTCGACGTAGTTTATCCTAGGGTATACAGGCGATGTTCCAACAATACATCTAAAAAGAAATTATCTAAAGTATTAAAGTAAGGTAGCCTGAGTCCGTGGCCAAAATAATAATGAAAAAAAGAGTCAATATGTCCAGCAGATCCAAAAGCGAAATCCGACTGGATAACCTATTGCGATGAAGCAGAAATTAGCCCGCTATCATCGCTGTCCGAATATCTCGACACATGGCGTTCCTCACGTCGAACGCCCTTCAAGTCGGTCCACATGCCTTCGAGCAACGTATTAATTTCGGTGCCCATGTCATCATCCCTCTCAATCTCCTCTGCCTCCTCCGGGCGAACAATTTGCATTTGCGTGAGATCGGTAGAGTCTGATGGTAGCTGTTAACACACGGACGGCGTGAGGGGACGAGAAAGACGAACCATCAGACAAGAAACGAGGAATGTTACAGATCTTACGCAGATGAGCAGCGCTCAGACCAGGTTTGCGTCCACCAAGCTGATGGCCCGGAAGGAAACGGTCATAGCCATCGTCCTCACCAGACCACTCAGAGTCGGAGATCCAGAACTGGATGCCGACAGCTGCGAGCAATAGCTGTGCGGTATGCTTGAGGGTGATACGGTCTGCGAGAGGTGGAAGAGGCTCGTCGGCGTCGTATTCGTCAGGATCAGCCCAAAGCAGGCTGTCACGTCCACCAGGGCCAAAAAGGGCATCATGCACCCTCTCCAAGTCGACACGACGAATGGGACATTGTGAGTGTTCAGACATATCCCCGTCCATGTAGAACCACCCGAAAGGTTTCCAGCCCTTGGTTCGGTGCATCTGGTGGGCACCTTTCCCGCTGTCGGGGTATCTCTGCAAGGGCTCGACTGGCGACTCGTTGATGCGGAACCCAAGAGAGTAAGACCATTCGGTGGTTATCCAGTTGTACTCGTTGAAATGGTGTACGAGATGGACATCGACGGACTTGGGCGAGTGAACCGAGTGGATGCGAGTGATGACTTCCAGTTCATCTAGCTGCAATGCCACGCTTTGGTTAACGGGTGTCGAAACAATCAGCAGAAGGTTATACGTACGTTCTCCCAACGATCGGTGCTGAAATAACAGTCGGTGACGTCAATGCCTTTATGGACCATTTCAACTTCCTCCTTCGTCAGATTCAGGCGAATGGCATCCTTAACAGCGCAATGAATGTCTTGCACGTATCGGTCGCTGGTTTGTTCCTTGCTGAGACGACGGCTGATCTGTTTGGTGGCTCTGCGATTTTTGATATAAGCATCCCAGTGAGGAGATTGGATGGGATTTGGGAGAGAGAAGAGCTTTTTGGCGCGGCAGTGTCTATTTTGGTTCATGGTGGTTGTACCAGCAACAGTTTCGGGGGAGGTTGGCGCTTCAGATGCAAGTTTCTCTGCGGAATCGTAGGCCTTTAGAGGATTTGCGAGACCTTGTTTTCAGGTTCCTATGGTCCTTGCACAGTGTAGAAAAGAGACGTCCATTGCCTTTCAAGTCGTAAAATATAAGGTCACTAGGCGTTCTTTCAGAGTCGGCTATTCCGGATTTGGGACTTGCTTTGTTTTCCCACTTCAAAGGAACGCCCAAAAAAGGCAGTGTCCTGCAACTGCTTTCAATCACAAACCCAGAGTATCAAGGCAGGCCAGGCCACTCTGGCCCTCTGGGCAAACAACATACAAAGCAAAGGCGGGAAAACTGCTTGGCAAAAATGAGGCAGAGTTTGCGCGACTGTGACTTTGAGGCGAGGCCAGCTCGATCACGTACAGGGTACACCGAAAATAGTTTGCACGATATCTCGACCTTCACTTGACATTTTGACTTAAGTCCTGTTTCAGACTATGCGCATAGTATATCCGTACCTCTGACCGGTACCTAGAGTTATAATCTGCCGAAATACGAAAATGAGATAGGTTTTTCAGAATTGATGGCATTTTCGGCATGATCACTCACTTGTACACGTTATTCTTTAGCAGGGTTCCACCGAACGATACAGGATTTTCTTGCACGGGATGTAGAATATTACTTATTAGACATGTCTGCCGTGGTTCTCAGTCATATGGAAGCCGTGAATACCTATTTCTTCCCTTTTCTTCCACTTGGGCTCAGGCTGAACCGGCCGAAGCGGAGTTTTAATTGTGGATCAAACGCGTTTTTGGTGTTTTTCGCCTTCCTTTGCGAGTACTAGTAGTGAGCAGTCCATTCAAGTATTTTTCGAGATCTAATAATGTATATATGTATGCATGAGCCCATAAAAAAGAGCCAGAAACGCAGGGACGGAAAAAAAATGGCCAAGTGTACAAGTGACCGGTTAAACCCTGTAATCAGACTGTGAGCGGTGACTCGGTCCGCTCTTTCCGTCCAGCAAATGATGTCAACGCCAAGTCAACGCTGAGCTATCTTGACGGACCTTGGGGGCCCAAAGGTATTACAGCTTGTTTTCTGACCACCATGGTACCTCTGAATGTTTTAGTTGTAGGTGCATCTCGCGGCTTGGGCTACGAACTCTCCAAGCATCTGAAGAGAGAGGGACACAACGTCGTTGGAACTATACGATCGTCTAACCCTGATCACTTGCCGGATGACCTGACCACCATTCTCGGGGTCGATTTGAATGATCCAGAGGAAGCTGGGAAGAGGCTTGTAGAGGCTCTAAATGGTCTAAATCTGGACTGGGTAATAGTAAATGCTGGGGTGTTTCACAAGGAGGTAGGCTATACACTGCTTCGAGCCAAGGCGCGAAGGTTGAACTCATGAGTCCTGTCAAGAGCCTGGATGATCTGAACTTCGAAAATGAAGTCGAAATGTACAAGGTCGTAGCTATTGCCCCTGTTTTCATTGCACAACACCTGTAATATTTCTCTTTTCTTATTGCCTACCGTTGCTGATACAATAATCGACTTAGGTACAAAGCTGGGACCATATCCTCGGGGTCAAAGTTCGTACTTATCACAACAGAAGGAGGCTCAATTTCCCTGCGAACCAAGGAGGAAGGCGGCGGTAACTACGGCCATCACGGAAGCAAAGCAGCAGCCAACATGGTGGGAAAACTTCTCTCGAACGATTTCTACGACAAGGGGATCACAGTCGCGATGCTTCACGTATGTTTCACCCCATTTGACTCGGCCAACAACCAACACCTGAGAGTGTGGCTAGCCTGGATTTATGCGGACAGACATGACAAAGAACGTTGGGTTTGATCAGTTCTGGGACTCTGGCGGAGGTAGAGCGAACCTCTGAATCCACTTTCGCTCGTTTTCTCAAATGTGTGCCCTTTCAGCTGTCGAACCCGCAGAAGCAGCTCGTTCTACGGCCAACTTCATAGCCAAACTCACGCACGACATGACTGGAACGTTTTGGGCTCCTCGAGGGCCTCGGTAGGCCGCCTTTTGATCTTCTATCAATAGACAAATTTGTTGATGTGCATTTGCAGAGACATCGGAGAAGCTGAGAGGGTAATGGGAAAGAACCTTCCTACTCCCCTGCAGCTCCCTTGGTGATGTTAGCCTGGGGTTTGAACACGAACAAAGCGTTCAAATGTTCCAACGGTCATCCAAAATCAAGACATATCGAAGAAACCGGACACGTATTATGGTATTCTATCGGAACAGTCATGTAGCCAAAGGGTATCAAAAGAAAGTAGGACACGTACTATCTAGCTAGCACAAAAAGACAGTTACGCAGTAAAACTTCCCTCCCGAGACCCTTTATTTAGGAAGCGGTGAATTGAAATCCGCCCTCCCTCCTCCCGCACCACCACGCCCGACTGGACCTCGTCTCTTTGCAGTAGGCGACAGGGAGGCCTGTGTCGTTGGTAAAGGCCTTGGTCGCATCGGAGACCTTGCAGGGACCGATCTTGGAGCAGCCTTCTGATAATGTGGTTCTCGACCAGCACTATTATCACCCCTCCGCACGCCCGTCGCCGAAACTTTGGTCGGGGTGCGGGGGATCCTGGAACCCATGGGAGGCTTTATAGGTGATACGCCGGCCGGAGCCCTGGCTGCAGCAGCAGGAACAAGGACTGTAGCTGCATTCAGCTCCGCAACATATTGCCGAACGTTGACACCTCCCGCTGGCGTTGCTGGCAGCGATGCAGCAGGTCCGGCTGTGGATTCGGGAGCTACTGTTGGAATTTGTCGTTGGTTGGGATTCGGGTTTGGCATGAAGCACAGCTGGCCTTCTAGGATCGGGCTGGTGATCAGTGCTGGGCTTTGAGGGAGTACTACAGCATGCGAATTGACGACTCTGCTAGCAGGGGTGACGGGCACCGTTATATGAGGTGTACTGCTTGGGGGTACGGCGGGCGATCCGGGAATGGGAGAGCAAGTACGGCTAGGCCCAGTCGGTGTTCTCAGAGACCGCTGTGGGGTGTAGGGAATAGCGCCGGATTTGGCGGGACTTGAACTTCTGCTTCTACTCCTGCTCCGGCTACGGATAGGAACAGGGGTATAGGGATCTTCCTCAAGTTGCACAGTGACAATATCCCTGTCATCTCGCAGTTGAACTCCTTGATAGCGAGAGACAGATGATGTTCGCCGTGCGACTGGCTTCGGTCGGGCTGGGGTAGGCGACGAGGGCTCGAAGTGAAGAGGAGTGGGTAAGGGAGATCCTTCGATGATCCTGAATCCGGCTGTAGACCTAGCTGTTGAGGTCGTAGTTGTGGTCATATCAGTGGGCGCTCGAGACGTGGCAGGTCGTTGGCCCGTAGGCTCCTGTCCATCCTGCCCTCCGCCGTCTTTCGGACGCGCAGCAGAAACGCGTCGTTGAACCTTGGTCTTCGAGACACTGGCAGATGTCGACCTTGCACCATTTCCAACGGCGAGCTTGCTCCCGTCGGTGCTCTCGTTTGAACCTTTCTTGCTCTTTGCTTGCGACCTAAAGGAGCCGCCGGTGATACCCCGCAAGGAATTGAGCCAGCTCTTTTCCTTCTTCACCTCCTCCAAGATTCCGCGTTTGATGCTCTTATGGCGCAACTGTTCCCATGGAACGTCCTCAGCTTCCTCCCAGGGCCGATCCTTTTCATCCTCGTCCGTATCAAACCCATCCAAGAATGCAGTGGACACCGTATCTGCGGTATCGCCGCGAGCCATTGGGGCTGACAGATATTTCTGCTTCTTTCGGTCGTCGGAAGAGTTGGAAGCAGAGAATCTGATTTCCCGAACGTGTCCAAGCTTCGATCGTGGCTTCGCCCTCATGTCAGGATTCCGGCAAGAGGATGGCGGGACCAAAAAGGGATCTTCTTCGTCACTTGCTGAGTGTAGGCGAAGGTGTTCTTTCAGCTTCTGGCGCTCAATATCGGGCCACCCGTAGGCTGCAGCTGACACGAGGCCATCCGAGTCAAGCTGGTTCTCCTCGTCATATCCGCCGTAATGGTTTTGTTGGCTGAAGGCTTCCCATCTCGGAGCAGGACTGTATCTCGGACCTCCGATCCCACTTCCTCCACGACGGAGCTTTGGTCGACGCGTGAACCAACCATGGATTACCCAGAACAGGAAGCCGAGGAGAATAAGGCCGACCGTTCCAAAGATTATGGCCATGTAGATGATGGTTATTCGCTGCCTTGATTCATCATCTGCTTCCGAACGAGAAGAGGAAGAGGTTGGATCTGGCCCCGCAGAAGTGGAGATGGACGAGGGTTGTGGTTGGCTTGATCCGGACGTTCCAATAGCGGTAGACGAGCCGGGTAATAAGCTGGGGAAGGCACCGCTCGCTCCAGTTTGGGCCGCTGTAAGTGATGCAAATGGGTTCACAAACGGAATAGGGGATGGCGCTTGTTGAGGAGCATTAGGAGGAGAAGGTGGCGGGCCAACGTTTGGAGGACCTGGAGGAGGTGGACCGGGCGGCGCCTGAGGTGGGGGAGGAGAACCAGAACCAGGACCAGGGGGAGGAGGGAACTGACGAGGACGAAGCTCCAGAACGTGAGCTCGGCTGCGACTGACACCATCCGCAAGAGTAACCCATAGATGGGTAGAGATTACGAAGAAGAGCAGGGTGAGCTTCATGCCTGTTGGAGAATCTGATCAGAATACCGTCAAATCGACGGAAACTTGCTCACCTCCTGGTTCAGTCGGTCAACAACCACAAAGGAGAGAAGGGATTACTCCTTCGCTTTAAATAATAGGCTTGAACTATCAACCAAAGCTAATCCTATCAGAACAGCATTATCATTTAGCATATACAAAACAGCAATCGTTAAGCACTCACCAGCCCCTGTGTTCAATTGTTACTGAGCGTCGCAGTTGGGGGCCCTCTTAAGGGGTTTACTACATCTAACATTATAATTCTAGCCATGACTGCTCAGTCAAAGCAATTGTGATCTTGTCGGGCAGCTCCAAAAGCCAGTTTGAGTTGTTCGTGGTGGTTGAGTTCGGAAATTTGACGCGCTATGTCACGCGTTAATTTTGTCACGCGGTTGACGCGTCTTGTCCGGGAACCACCACCATGAGGGTGCGGTTCATTTCTTAATCTTAGCGAAGCTCTAATCCAGTAGGATGTTAAGGTTTTCTGCTCATTAGAGGACTGGATATACACTAGAAGATGTGTCAAGGTGGATTCCCTTGCATACTGAACCACTGACAGCGGATATGAGGACTCAACAGTTAAATAGTACGTGGATGCTAGCAAGGAGACGAGACGACGGTGTCTTCACCTTTGGATTGTCAGATACGTCTGTCTTTGTATCGCGGCTCCTTGACTGGTCGTTCCCAGAAGGCTGAAATCTGGAAATCGATACAAGCCGGGAAATTACAGCAGATTCAGGGGCTTGTGCTTTTTCTGGACCATCCCTAGTAGTATCCCTGGTACGTCCTAATCACCGCCCACCTAACGGCGTAAGTGAGAACCCTATCATTTGCCTGCCACCACGACTGCCATGAAACCCTGAATGTATTGAATCGCTCAATCGCCCAGGAATCAGCTACTACTACTAGCTAGGAAAGGCCGACAGGGCGTTATTGATCCCTGCTCGGAATTTTTCGGCTGTCAAAGCCTCTTCACGCACGAAGAGTTGAGAGAGACCTTGAGAACTTGGATGCCTTCAGAGCTGGAGCCGTCCAATGAAGAGCTGTGGTGCTTTGATTTATCCTGAAAAGCATTACCGACAGACTAAGCCACCCTTCTGAGCTCCCGGTGAATATCTTCCACCCACGTTCGTTCGTAGTCTAGCTCGTTCTGGTCCATGCAGTGTCAACCCGAAGAGCGTCGACCTTCTAGCCTACAATCAGGATGTTGACTGACAGGCCTCTCGAACATAAACGGGACCCCTTTCTCAATCACGCACCATATAAAATGGCCTCGTCAACGGACGTTTCCTTAATACATTCGAGCTCAAAAGCCTTGTCTTCTTACCTACCTCACGTTGAACACAATGATCGACGCCAGCATCCGTGTCCTCTTTCTTGCTTCGGTCATGGCCTTTGCCGCTGCTCAGGCTAAAGCTCCACCACAGGTAGATGGCCCAACTGTCCGGAAGTACTATTGATACTGACCAACCCTCTAGTTGTTCTGCTGCCCTAAGACACAGAGAAGCGAGGACCATGAGCCTAATGTTAAAACTATCAACTTCTCGAGCGCCTCGGTTTTGAATACAGACAGCAACACCATTCGTTGCCGGTAAAGTTCCTCCAATTTTAGAGAGGCGATCTTACTGATACTTTGCTAGATATGGAGGAGACTCGGATGCATTTTGCGAGTATACTCTGACTGCCAGAGATTACGGCTCGTTCAAATACCACGCTGGCGAACTCACCAGGGTCGGACGCCTCAACTGCGTCGGCGATGCCGTCAAGGCGCCCGCCACTGCCAAGGAAGCTGCGAGTCAAGGTCTAGCATGTGCTCCTGTACGTATACGATTCCTTGACTCGAGTACTCGTTGATTGACCTACGCGACACCCTTCTAGACCCTGTGCTGCCCTCCTTCGCAAGACAGCGTCGACCAACCCGCACAGAAGAAGAACGTTTACCGAGCGTATTATGACGTCGACTCGGAAGAGACGGTCCTTTATTGCCTGTCAGTTGCCTCCTGGTTACCCCAGCTTGAGACGTAATTTATAACTGACTGCTTTCGGAACAGGTACGAAGGAGGAATTTACTGCACCTACGTAAGTCTTGTTTGGTTCGTTGGAATATCGTCTGACAAGTCTCCTGCCTAGGGTCTTGATGGAACGCTCAAGACGGTTCATTCCTCTCTCTGCAACAATCCGGTTGTGAAGGATGTTTCATTGAATGCTAACTGCGCGAAACCATTGTGAACTGTCTAGTTTTAACCGGTTTATTGTGGTTCCTAGTACGGTGTCCAGCTCCTTGACATTATTTCTGCTATATTACGGATTGTCTTGTACTTGCTGTAGGAAATGCTATCAAAGAGTGGGGAAAATGGAGATAATACCCTGATTTGAGCCGTCTGCGTCCAAACAAGACTCTGTTTCATTCCGCCCCTCAAAAATCCTCCTCCGGGCCTCCTGTACGCTATGTCAGGGCGAGCTGGCTTAGTAGGGCTACCGGTACGCGCTTGTGGGACTGCTGTTCATTTCCGGGTTTTTTTTTACCTTGCCCGAACTCTGAAGACGAGAGTTCATATCATTGGAACGGAACTTGTCCAGGGAACATTCTTGCATTTAGCTCAGTAGGTGGCGTAGATGATTGAATGCCTACAGTCCGTCTGTCAGCTAAAAGCATGGGAGCTTAACCGCGTAGGTAAGAACTCTTTCGTTTTGGCCGCCACCTCGGATGTCACAAAGGTGAATCTGTACGGAATCGCCCCGCCGCTTGTACGGAAGAGCATTCTCTTCGCACTAGAAGCTAGCTACTCGGAACGGCCTAATGGTCAATTGATCTCTGGTGTAATCATTCTGTCTGCCAGCTCCTCACGCACGAGGGGGGAAGCCCCGCAGGCGCCTTTAACGCTTGAGGAGACCATGAAGAGGTGGGATACCTTGGCCATAGACTACCGACACACCCACCCAGATTTCTCTGCCCACAGTTTCTTGTGCTGCAGGCGGACGAACTCCGAACATTCATTCCTCTTAGTCTCTTGATGGTCGATCCCAGTCTGGTCCATGCGGCGTTGAAGCTCCAATGCTAGTTTGTACTTGGGACAGACCTCTCGTAAAGGTAAGCAGGACCCTTTTCGTCCCGTAAACGTCTATTTAAGCCCATGGAATCGACAGATGTTTGCCCCAGAACATTCAAGTTCTACTTTTCGCTGATTCGCAACCAACATCATGATCAACGCCAGCCTCCGGCTCCTCGTTCTTGCTTCAGTCACGGCCTTCGTCGCTGCCCAACCCACGGCGAACCCTCCTACGGGAACAGTACGTCAGCTCCGTCCCAATCATGAGTGGCGATCTATCTAACCTGAACGCTTTCAAACCAGACCTTCTGCTGCCCCGATACTGAAGACAGTCTCGACCATCCCCCGAAGCAAATGAAATTCGTCAAAGCAGTTTATGAGGTCGAGGCTGAGTCTCCGCCGATGGAAGAAGACGGAAGCGATTATGATTCGATTCCGAAAGAAACAGTGCTTTCTTGCAGGTTAGTCAAATGAATATTCTGAGTGAGCCCGCCTTAAATGCCCGCTGACGTGCCGAATAGGTATGATGACAACATCACCTGTATCTTCGTACGTGCATATTTGTATGTCGAGATAATAGTTGACATCTGACGAGCTTCACTTTCAGCGTGCTAGTAATGGGGAGGTCAAGACGGTATATCATTCCATGTGCCACAGCGCGGCGGTGAAAGTGCAAGCGAAGGATGTTGAGTCGAATGCTCATTGCGCGAAGCCATTGCCAAAGGCTACCTAGTCCTGACAAGCGACTGGTTAATCTGTCGTTCATCCGACAATGACTGGCTCAGTTTTATAAGTCTGACGCTGAACCTACGATTCCTGTTATTTTCTTTACAGTCCGAGTCCGTTCAATTTTACGTTGTAACTGTGCGAAATGCAACCCCCGTTTGCTATCAAAGAGCGGGCGAAATGGAGATAACCCTGATTTGAGCCAAACACCTGTCCATCTGCGTCAAAACGGACTCAGTTTCACATCGCCGTGTGACCTTGCATCTGCCATTATTCTTATTGTCGTCGTCAGCATTGACCTCGCATTCTACTGACCGTCTTCACTCCTTACACCTCACGTCCTAAACAACGACCAAAGCAGTCGACAAAATTTCAAGTAACGACGCAACAATGACAGACTTGACTGTTTTGATTTCACCCATCGCCATTCCTCTCTACCCACATAGCGCCAACCAATCCTCTCCATTCCTAAACTTTGGTCGCGGAAACCGAAACTTTAGTCATCCTTACAACCGGTCCAGTGCAGCTATAAATACGGAAGGAGGAGGAGGGGATGGAAGGACTTCTGGGGCAATCATGGTTACGCTTGAAACCGACGTCGATGAAGCTACATCTACCACGAAGGTCGAGGAGCTCGATTTGAACAGCCCTGTGCCAAATTCACGGCCGGTTCCAAGAGGTCGACAAATCGCAAGACCACAGTTCGACGCAGCATTCCTGTCCCCTCCACTTAATACCGGGAAAGCACGACCACGACCTAGAGGCCATCGATCCACCCGTTCGCAATCTGCTCCCCCATCTAAGACGGAGTTTCAGCAGTCCAGGGAGGCTGTTGAAGAAGAGAAGGAGCCCCAGGAACAGCGGCAGGATCCTACCGCAAATTGGATAGAAGTACCTTACGAGGTCGCACCACCATCCTCGTATATCCCTTTCCAACGTGGACCAAAGAGAAGTTATACCGCCTTCTCGTCCGACTCAGGAGCAAGCACACGTGGAGGCGAGCTTATACGGCCTCCACCTCCTCTTCGTATGTTACTTTCACATCATACACGTTTTCATGCCAAGCTAATTGGTGTTACAGTCCGTCCGACCACCTTTTGGCGCAAAACCCGCAAATCTGGTGTTTCTGCAGCATCCTTTTCCCCATCCTCACACCTCATCCGACGCTCGACTTTTATTGCTGCTGGTCTTACGTTCGATGCGCCTATACACGATCTCAGCGCCTATTGCGTCGAGAGCCGAGTGGGCTGTGTTGTGGTCCCTCCTGAACAGCAACTTCAGTGAGGCCCGATGATTATCCGTTTGCCTACGTCCATGGACACGGACAGAAAACGTGTTGCGCTTCGTGGAAGAAGTGTCATCTAGAACCACCTCACAAAAAGTCGCCAGAGGGAAGGGTCGCAGTTTATGCCCTTCAGCCAAATTTCCGACGGCTAAGAGTCTAGCCCGCCATGTTTTTCGTAAAGCGTGCCTCACGGGATTCGCTATGCGATGCTGGTGGTGGTGTGGGCCACGAAATGGAACTACTCGATTTCATCATCGAATTACTCCCGCCACTGCACGGTACCTTTGTGCCTGCTTGAGCTTGCGAAGGGCAACGTGTGGGTTGAAGGAGTATCGATGGCGCTTAAGTAGTGAGAACAGGTGGGTCGAGGTTGGAAGAGATTTGATAAAAAGAGCCTTGTTCTGCTCAAAGCGGAATCTCCCAATTATTTATTCACAAAGGATATAGATACAATACACTCGGCTCGTCAATGGACTCGTAGATGACTTTGGATAATTACAACTTCTGCTTCATATCCATGACAAGATTTGAGTTGGCCTTCGATCCTCGTTGGGGAAATTACGGGACCCAACTACGAAACCAATGTTCCTCAACCGAGCAAGTGAGGGGACGTGCATTACATCTCTCCGCATTCTACAAAAACGCGATCAGACAACGAATCAATTAGTCCAGCACTGGAAACCCACCTGTGATCTTAACCACCAGCTTCGGCCGATTATTAGGTCCGGTAGGAACATTCTCGATTTTACGCAGCGTCAGCATGCCATCAACAACGCGCCCGAAGACGACGTGCTTTCCGTCGAGGAAATCGCACTTTGCTGCTGTTATGAAGAACTGATGAGAGTGTTCAGGTATGGGTAGGTAAGTAGGAAAAGTTCGACAAAGACCGACCTGGCACCCGTTCGTACCGGGGCCTGAGTTAGCCTGGAAACCCTTTCAGCCGGTGGGGTCGATAGAAGCGTAAGTATGAAGGCGTACCATGGAGAGCAGCCCAGGACCGGTGTGCTTCTCCTTGAAGTTTTCGTCCTGGAAAAAGGTTAGCCAGGTACATATCAGAAAGAAGTGTAAGGCTTACTGGGAACTTATCACCGTAGATAGAGAACGATCCAGTTCCATCCCCCTTCAAGAAGTCACCGCCTGATAGAAGATTGAAGGTCGTAACTCAGGGGCAAAGACATTTCAGGCGAACCTTGGCACATGAAGTTTGGAACCCTGTTTCGATCGAAGATTGAGCAAGCGATTCTATGGCAATCTAGGCGGCTTCGTACACTCTGCGTTATCCTGGTAAGTAATTTCAGCGTATATGCTGGATTGGGGTACATGCCTGTGAAATACTGCGTTTTTATATCCTTGAGGTCGTGAATTTACCCTTCATGTGATCATGAGTATATATCTCATCAACGTATGCTTGGAGAGCTCGTCGTACCTGTATTCTCCCGTGCAAAGTTGCCTGAAGTTTTCAGCTGTCCTGTTGACGATCATGAGCTTGAATCCTTCAGCGAAATCGTAGCATGTTTGGTGCAGAACTTACTTGGGCACAATATCGCTGAACAGCTCCATCTTTATCCTTCCCGCAGGAGTTTCTCCTATTTGAATATCCATGAAGACTACGGGCCTCGTTGTCGGCGGAGTAGACATCTTGAAAGCTGTTCAAAGGAGGAATGTGAGTAGAGCCTGGGTGGTGGTGGTTTGAGCACAAGGAGACGCCGTGAAAAGAACTTGCCTCTTTAGGCCACTAATCACAAAACATTCGAGTTTGCCAGAGGCTTCAACTTCGCTCTTTCCATTAACCAACGGCGCTCTTAAAACTCTGGAATACTGGCGCATACATAAATTTGGAGAGCTTGGCATAGAACTCAAGTCATTCTGTCTCTATCACGGATGCTCAGCGACGCAGAGAACTCTGACTTTCTGCCCTCATCTCAGCCAAGCAATTATCACATTGAACCACCTGTATCGAGTAGCCCTCCAGTATACTCCTCAAGTCCTCCGACTCAGCTCTGGGAGTCTGCAACGCGTAGCTCCGCTGCTTCTACTGCATCTTCTGCTTCATTGGATCTCGGAACCCAATCACCTCGCGGTCAAAGCATGGAAAAGGCGGACTGCTTCACTACCCAATTACACGAAAGACTTCTTGCCGTTCAAATACAGCGCTCCTTGCCAACTCAGATTTGCGTTCCTGGAGAAGCGCATATAGCCACTGATTTCCTTCCAGGCGACCTTCCGCAGAAACTTCAAGCATCAAAAGTCGACTTTCCGAACCTGCTTTCTGATTCTCGAGATACAATGTTTTCGGATATCTTGCATAATTTCTCCGAACCAGACGATGGGGCAGAAGCGGATACTGAAGAAGATGGGATCTCTATTTGCACGCCTACCTTCGCGTCTCCCTCTCCCTCTGGATTGACTAATAGCGCTGACAAAGGGATGGTTGTCGACTCTGGATCACCTCTCGCAAGCAGGATCATTTTGGGAGCTAATGCTTACGGACCCCTGCAAGAACGCACTGCGGCTTCTCGGCGACTTCACGTACTTCGCGATCGCCAGAGGGATCTGAAGGTGCAGAAATCTCTACTTCTTCGGCGACTTTCTAATAGAAGAGGTCAACGTCTCGGACGTTCTTCTCTCCTCAAAACACCATTTAGTCGGAGACGGACATGTAGCAGCGGCCAGAGCGATGCGGAACCACCATCTAAAAGGAGCAGGACTGGAAGCAAGCATCAAGTGAAGTCAAGTGCTTCATCTAGAGCTCATTTCGCGAGCGAGAGGGCGAGTTCCCGAAGAGCTGCGTCACTCCAGTCCGAGATGCCACAGGTAACCATACAGAACGCGCATATATTCTACCCACATTCTAATTCAGATACCTTTGTACAGATGGATTTGCACTCCTCTCCAGAAGGCGAGCTTCCCCGAACGAGCGTGGCCCAACATCCGCAGACTTCTTCGAAGGACACTCAACGTCAAGGTGGGGGATGCGCGGTTGCCATCATTGCTCCGCCTGCAAACCACGTCGCCGGGCTACCTCTCAGCGAAGATGCAACGTCCAAACTCAGATTAATCCGTTTACGCGCGAGGGAAGACAAACTCAGGCGGAAGGAAGTCTCTCTTTTTATTGAAACGTTTGCTGGCATGTATGGCTCCAAAGGTCAGCGTGAGGAAGCTGACGAAGAAACCTGGGAATCACGGTTGGGAATAGGGGAAGAGTTACGTTCTGCGATTATTGAGTGGATCCTTGAGGTGGACCTTCGGCGATATTTCTCATCAGGCTGGTTGTTGATCAAGCACCACAGGTTCTCCCCGTTTACCCAGATCAAGAATCTAGGTCCACTAGTGCTTCTTGTTCTCCCTGCGAGTCTCCGAGTCCTGACGGAGAGCCCGAATCTCCTGCTAATAATGCTACATTAACATCACCGTTTCGCTCGGAATGCAGTGATTCTTACTACAAATCTTGCTCGGATTCTTCATCTTCGGATACTCTTGCTAGCACGAACGCCTCATCGCCTGCTACTCGCAAAGCGCCATGGAAATACTCTAACCTACATGATCAACTCTCAACATCGCCTAATACTCGCTTCCACGCCGCTCACCTCTTCCTAAGATACTGCTTCCTTGTTGTCGGGAGTAACGGGAACGTCGGGGTACAAGATAGTTCGGAATCCGATAGTGAAGGTACCACCCAATACGACCTGATATCATCCACGACTAACATACGCTTAGATTCAGACGCTGTATCAGAGACCGACTCCTATTCCGCCCACTCTCGCGCATATTCTTTGGAAGAAGGCCGCGAGATGGTGATCTGGGATACGGCTGTCGCTTGCTTGGCACTTGGCGTGAAGGTGAGAGGCAGCCATCATGACAGCTTGGGGGCACGCTCAGCCAGTACGCCAGCTACATCGGGACTTCCTTGCGCCTCTTCTCCCCATCCTAGCTTCAGAATTTCAGGCGCTCTCCCCGCAAAAACTATCTTACGAGGATTTTGAGGTCATTTCCCGCATAGTACTTTCTCGTACAGGGCCTAACGGGTGGCTTAGACTTCACAGAGGGACGTCCTTTGTGCTGTTGACTACAACTTCGGGATGTCACCTCAAGCTATCCTCGACGAGCTATGGTTCGCAACACCTGCCTTACGAGAGCTCTGTCCACGTGAGAGTGACTGGAATTGCGTTCTGAAAGAGGCATGGTCCCTGCTCTATGGGGCCATCGAAGGCGAGGCCTCGAGATTCCCTCCTTTCGACCCAATGCTGATATCTCGCTCAGAACCAGACGTCCTTCGATATCCCATTTGGCTTCTGACGGCCTCAGCTCTAATTGAAGGGCTCATCGCCGCTTTGAAGACACGATTCGAGTACGAGATGGACTGGCATCAAGATATCAATATTAGGCGGCGGAGAAAGTGTGCCGGGACGTATGTTGTCGATGCGAGAAGGGAATTACGGGCACGACTGGATAGGAAGGCAAGGAGGGAGGCCGAAGGGGTGATTTTGGACATACAGACGAACATGAATGTCTCTCAGGTATATCATTTTCCCTTGATCGCTGGGCAGCGCTGATATAACTATACTACACAGGACAAACTCTCTGAATGTCTGGACTGGTTAAAGGCTGTTGGACGGTGAATTGTCGATGTGCTTCTATCTCGGGGTGGAATTTGGGAGCTAGTATGACATTCACGCCTCGATACCCTTAAATACGCTAGTACATGTGTTCGTAGGGCCACCCGTCCAATTCATTAATATCAAAGATTAAGGCAGTAAATTCATCCACTCAGTGATGGGTGTAATCGTATTACGGGCGCACTTCTGAATAACACCCTTTGCGCCCTCAACGAGCATCGGCGATAGTCACGATTTCGTTATCCTCCTGAATGGATATGGTGCTCCCCCTGTTACCAGAATTCCCGTGGCATTGGTTTCGAGTACGGGGCTTTGGCCTGAATAACGCGATTAACTTACAACCAATTTTGGGAGGTCGGAGCTTTCGAACACGTTAAAAGCCTCGCCACAGATGGGAGGGTCTGCAGATACCCAGATAGTCGATACTAGAGACGCGACAATAACCAATGTGCAGAAATCACATCTACGGAGGTCGTGCTGTGATTGTACACCTTCCCTGCTATATTCTAGAGGATGCGGTGAGCCACGCTCAAGCGCTTGTGTTTTGTGAGCGTGTAAACATTCCATGGGCACGAGAAGTCTCTGAGGCAACTGGTAGTGTGTGAGTGGATAAGAGCTGTTGAGTACATGGGACTGGCGGAATATCTATACGCTGAACCTGGTGCGCAACGGGCCCAAGTGAAAAGTACTCAGCATTCTTAAGAGTCGCGGTAATGAGCTTGAAGTGGAATTCACACCAGTTTAATGCTTCCGTATTGATGTATTTTGGGTCTTGAAGTTTCCTAGGACAATCTGGATCAGACCTACAGGTCGATTTGATTTGCGAGGACTGCCACGGCATTTCCGTGCCCACACGCTCGCGTTGATATTCAAGTTGGCAGGATCTTAATCGTATAAGGAACCAAAACTCTGAATGAATGTGTTCTAGACTGACATGGTGGGGAAGCGTTTCTAATCCCCGGCGAACCCACGATTCCTCCGAGTGCACTCAATTCTCATTGATATCTACTCATCCAAAGCGTAGCCCCCAAAAGCCTCTCTCAGCTTGAACAACCCAGTTTCTCCGACCTCCTTGCTCTGGTCTCCGAAAAAGCGCTCAGTCCCATCTGTATGTAATGTGAGGTTGGCAGTGTGATTCTCTTCACGAGGTGAGGCTCACCGATCTTGGCCTCGCACCAGGATAGCAAAAGCCTCCATCACTCGGGCGGCATCCTTTGAGTAGACTGGATCATGATGTGCGGAAAGATATTGCTTCGCGTCGGCCAACTGGATCGTGAGGGCTTCGCAAAATCCTCCGAAATAATCCATAGCGCCCTGGACGTCGATATTACGAGTCTTCATGATAACGGTGATAATGTTCGCCCCACCATGACTCATTCCTTGTTCCATGTCGTAAGAATGAATGTCCTAATGAAGTCGCCATCTGATTAGCCCGAAAAAAATGAAAGTTGTGAGACGCACGTTAGTGCCGAAGGCAAGGTCCAGAGCAGCGTTATAGCCCGCAATCCAGACAGGGTCGTTGAGGACTCGTGTCGGAAGCTCAACTCCAACGGCATACTCAACGAAGTCCATAACACAGCGTGTAGCAGCAGTCTCACGGCGGAAGGCAATATAACTTGTGAGTCCGAGGACCTCGTGCTTTTCGCGGAGGACGGCTTCATAGCTAACATTCTCCGCATAGCTTATGAAGTGATCGACGAAACGGGCGATGAACTCGGGGCTTGACTTGGCAATTAGGTGGAGACGAGCGAAGCTGCAGGCCCAACAATCAGTAGATGAATCCACGAGGAGAGGTTACGCACTCTTTGGGAGGTCACACACCCAAGAACCGTCTTCGAATTCAGGCTCTCGCAGAGCACGAGCAGCAATCAAAGCGGTTTGCCTTGCCTCCTCACCTGTCTGGACATCGGTGACAGCATTGTAGAACCAGAAAACATTAACCTTGCGGGGAATATTGTCGGCAACAATTATAGGCTTCGAAGAAATCTGAATCTACGAGGTCCATTACGGCTCGAAGGCGCTCCTTATCAGCATACGGGTAGCAGAATTCAGTGAATAGCTTGAATTTGCAATTCCCCATGAACTTGGTCATCTTGGGGCCATAGACATGCTGATTGAATTTGCGGATCCATGCGTGAGCCTCTGGATATACTTCAGAGTAGTACGGATTCTTTCCCTTGTCGGGAAGGATAGAGAAAGTAGTGGCCAAGTCAGGTAGGCGAATCGCCCGAGTCTGATTGTTGAGCGTAGGTTGCATGGCTGAGGGAGTACTGGGTGCAGATACAGAGACGCACTAAAAATGTAGGCCTTATAAGCACCAAGGGAGAGACATATCCCATTGGTCACAGGATGGCCTGGTTTCTGGGCTCTGTAGGCGTTGGAGGTTCGCCTACAGAGTTGGTGGTCGCATCTGGAGGGACCTCATGGTGGCATCGTCTTTCGGAACAATGATGGTTTTCCACCGAAAACGTTTATGGAATGTTCAAAGGGTAACAACCTCTTCTTGTTATCTTGTCATCATGAATACGACACATGGAAGGAAGCTTAGGATATCGATGTGATGGAACCTTATGAAGTGGTCGGACCATTTCACAGAGCAGGAAATATGTGATTCTTCCATTACGGATAAGTTGAGGTGTGACATGTTTTTTCTTTTTTTGAGAAGAGGACGTTGAGCCCAAGTTCAGAGCCAGTTGATACCCCCCCCCCCCCCACCTATAGAAAAACCAGACTGTATATTGTGCAGCAAACTCAGAAGTGGCGGCCCAAGCAGGATAGCAACAAACTTCAAACTTCGACTGTCAACCTGTTATGATTTTGCTTACATGTTTCTCCTTACATACCCCGGCCCGCTTACCTATGCACGATTACTCACATATGCTGCGCATCACTGCGCATTTTTCACCTTTTCTCCATGCTTACTCCGCATCTCTCACGATTGTGAGAGACTTATACCTTATCTGACTCTTTCTGACTCATGTACTTACTCATCATGCTGCGCATGACTCATTACTTATTCAGCATGCTGCGCATGCGCTATATTTAGAACTACTAGATAGGTATATAAACCTGTACCATTTGGTCAAGGCTCCTCAGCTTAACCTAGGCAATCTACCTAACTGCTTAGTTCTCTACTTCGCCTTTAAGTCCCTTGCTTCGTCAATCTCACCAGGTCGTCAGTACAGCCGCAGCTGCTGACAAATCTCTGTCTTTGTTTATCAAAGACATCGAACGTAAACAGTATTACCTAAGTTGTTAGGCTCTGCCTTAACACAACCTCCGTTGCGTGAAGGAGACAAGTCAATCACCCCTTATGGCCTGTCGTAAATCATACGGCCGAAGATCTAGACGGAGCGACTTGCAGAATGGGAGGAAAGATATCGGCATATAGCGTTCAGTGGCAAGGGTTTGGTACGGTTGGGCCTTATGGAGAAGTTCCACCTCCTAGGGCAAAGGTGTAGCGTTCTGATGGTTCCCCTCTGTCAAAACCAAAAACATTAGTTTTACAGTCTCGTCAGCGTGAATACCATTGCGCAGGAGATCAGAAGTTCCAAAAGATCTACAACATGGAACGTTCTTAGAAGGATCATGCCAGAAGACTGCTCTATCGCACCAGAAGATGTTTCTGACTGTTGGCTACTAGCAGAACAAAAGCCTGGAGCTTCTAGAAGTATCCGAGTCCAGCCGACATTTCCAACAGGTGTGCGGGTTGATCGCACACGAAATTGCGAGCCAATCATAGATTATTATTGGGCCTCTCCATGAGCCTCCTAGCATGGGTTATGGTAGTCGTAGTTGTTGTAGGGGATCAGCATGATGTGAAACACAAAATATAGATTCTCCGCTGTTATACATTTCCGGGCGCCATAATAGTAGGGGCTGCATCTACTTCTGAACAGGCGGTTCCGACCGAGACCATGCTTTCCCCGTTGTAAAAGATACGGATATTTGGCGGACCGATACAAGACCTACTAGTATGTATTCGTCGATCCAATTACCCAGGTCTGCTACTACAAGCTCGCAACATCTGAGGTAGGCTACGGACACATTGCATTGTATGGACAAACAGCGTTTCGAGACATTTGGGAGGCTGTCGTTGCACTGACATCCTTACGAGTATTTCGCTGTTCATCGGATTGCCTTCTTAACCCATCAGGCCTCAGATCTTTGATGAGTTGAGCGATCATCGATCGTGTTCACGACCTTCTCCCTTTGATCACCTGGATTGCTCTTCTCTTAATTCCACGGAGCTTTGAGGCCTTGACTGAGGATGTGAGCTCTTCCCTTTTCGAACCCACGAGCTGGATATCGTCCATCAGACGCTATTTGACGTTATTGACAATTTATTCACCAATGACTATAAAATCGGCACAATATGGATGGATATTCTTCAGATTACATCTCGAGCTCTAATCGCCTCTCATGTTTGCTCATTTTGTCTACGCTTCTCTCGTCTTCCTGAGCGCAAGCCTCACGGTTCGATGTGCTGAGACGACTACAATACCAACCCACCCCCTTGACCCGAAATGCCCTCCGGGCTCCAAACCCGGGTTTATTGCCTTTCCTTATCAGTTTGATGTCCCCCTTACCAAGGTTCTGCCCATCGTTGAGTCTTTCCACCACGTCGACTGGTATGTGAGTAAGACCTGTGAAATATCTAACTTACGATATCCGACCTCTCATTCCCGATTCTCTCAGGGAGGCACGGGGGTCGCAACTTCCGGAAAGACAATGTCCCTGGGGCCATATGTACCTCCAACCTTGCAAACGTCAACTTTACTGAGGAATTAGTGGCTTACAAGCGTACTGAGAAGGAGCTATTCTACCAAGTGGTTTACGCTAGCGGTCCCTCTCATTTCGATTACGACAATGCAGATTTTATCTCTTACACCGAGGATTACACGTTCTCAAGCATCTGCAGTGGTAGCGCGACATATATCAATTTTGTAGCAACCTTCTGCGCCAATCCGGCAAGGACTGTCTATGATTTCTTCCTAGGTTTCCGACTTTCCGCTACTCAACGACTAGCCACCAAATTTGGTGCTCACGCGTTTGGTGGCTTGTGCCCCACTGAACGAGGCTGAATTCAGTGAGGCTTTACATTGTTCAGAAGGCTGTTCTTCCACTGACCACTTAATCTAGGCAAACTTTTGTCCAGTAGGAAGGGGGGAAGTCTTTTTATCACCTAGCGTACAGGACGAACAATTCCCTCTAAAGCCACACTTATTCTTGTGTTCGTTGTTCTCTTACCCAATGTAGTTCCGCTCCCCCTGCACCTCTCAGTATTATTTTTCTCAAAATCTCACGCTTGTTTTACGTCCTCGCCGAGTGCATACAGTGGCTCAAACAATTGTCCCAATGTTTCGCACTTTTTGACTGTTTGGACAACAACTCTAGACCAAGTACAAACAAGACCAAAGTATAGGTACATTTCTAAAAGCATTTAATCTCAGCTTTCAGAATATATAAAAATATTAAAACTCCGAACGGAATTGATGGAGATATAGTGCAAACAAGACAGACCAACATTGGGACAATTATTTGGTCTTGACCCTCAAAATAAAGAAACCACACATTTAAATGCTTCAGATACTTTTTTAAGCCAGTATACTGGTATAGGTAGTTTTCAAAAGACTATACTAGTATATGCACAATAGCTCTAGAGGTATCTTCCTGCAGAATTCCCTTCCATGTGATTGGATTGATAAAAATACAAATAAAATTAGCAAGCTTGATTGAAAGAGGTGTTAAGACTTTTTGATAGATCAGATACCTTTAAAACGCAAAATATAATCCATATGTATAGTTCCAATGCTCTAGGAATTTTTTCTTCCCTTGTAAAAAGTATCTGTTACGCTTTTATATTTTCAGAAAATAAATATTTTTTTAAAATAGCCAGATTTATGACCTAAATGCAGTAATATTTATAGGAAACTATTATATTTCACTTGGCATTAGGCTTCATATGAGGACCTATAGAAGTTACTTGACTTTAGTAGCTGCTTTATGCCTCTAACATAGTCTTTGATTGAGATGAAATAAACCTATTTTAATATCCCCTCTGTGATTACCCATTTTTCATCCAATAATCACTTTTCTAATCATGTAGATGCTCTGAAATAGCTGGCAGGACAGCCTATTGATTTAATGGTGTAGTTGAATTCTTGGTAGATTCAATTTCCATAGCTCCAATCAATATTTTATTGCTTTATACTAATTATACAAATGTACAATGAATATAATGGCAATTACAACTACCTCAAGCAACTATTTTTGATACAATTTAGGTGTACAATGTAAGCCAATTAGACTAATAGTTGTGGATATAATGTACTTTTGAACAGAAATAGCATTAGTAGTTCTGCAGATACCAATATCTGATTAGATACTAATAAATTTAAATAAATAGCTTAGCAGAATGCCTAGAAAAAGTTTCTCTATCATTTAAAATACTAGCCAAAGGCTTTGTTCAAGTAATATAACCTAGCACAAAGGATTCTGACCAATTTTTCCTAAATAAATAGCAGCAAAAAGTTCAGATAAGCATGTGACATTATAAAAAGTAAATATATCAATAGAGGATGAGTACTACATTTCTGAGAGCATTGGTGTTGTCTATACTACTTCTATATTATTGTGTTTAGCTATTTAAAAGATATACCTGAGTTATATTATGGTTTCTAATGGTGTATAGCAAGCTATACCACTGATGAGCCATTTTTAGGGTCAAGACCAAATAATTGTCCCAATGTTGGTCTGTCTTGTTTGCACTATATCTCCATCAATTCCATTCGGAGTTTTAATATTTTTATATATTCTAAAAGCTGAGATTAAATGCTTTTAGAAATGTACCTATACTTTGGTCTTGTTTGTACTTGGTCTAGAGTTATTGTCCAAACAGTCAAAAAGTGCGAAACATTGGGACAATTGTTTGAGCCACTGTATTAGAAGTTTGGTAACACCAAGTTGAGTAATATACGCGGCGCGTCAAGGCCTCATGGCTTACTGCGTGCCAGTGAGGTGTGAGTTTAGGTTTGCTAGGATACGCCGTTGAATCGGAGAACCTCGAAATAGTACCACTGGGTGATTTGTTTCCGAAATTTATTTACGGTCCGAGTCGCAAATCACTGCTGTCGGTCCAAATCCGATATCTGGACGATAATTGAACGAAATATTTGAGTGTACTAGCCGTTACCCGTGCGCTGCATGGGTTGAGCATTCTGCCGGAACTGAGTTAAATCCTAAGAAACTGAACTGATACCTGAGACGTATCCTTCCTTGCTCAAACTTTCAAGGTTTACGGTACCCGAGCACCTGTAATCTCAGCCAAGCGACACAGAAGGCTCCCGCGAGCTTTTCTCCCTGTCCGGCTTGCACTTTGCTCACGTTTAAGGTACCCATCATATGGGAGGCCCGCGGACCCAAATGCACACCAAATCCAGAAGGAAGTTCACATTGTGTGATCATACCCGCATGGAAGCCTACGGCGAGTGTTGCCAATTCATAACTTATAGCTTCACTATACGTGATAGTACGAAAGGTTGTGTATCCACACACTTGTTCCCAATGCATTCAAAGGTTTGCTAAAAGGTAGAAGGAATATGAATATCAGCCGCTCCGAGTCCTGGCACAAAATATTATCCTACAATACCTCTTATGTGCAGCACACTACTTTCTCTCTGTGATCCCTGGGATCTTGTTAGAACCATGTTACCTACAAAGTGGCGGGGTGCCCGTGGAGTATCCCTGATTAGGCGACATTAGTACCGTTGCTGGCATCCGAGTCCACAACATGCCTACCTTCACAAAAGGGTGCACACCGAGCACAGAGAATGAGTTTTCATACTAAGAACGATACCACGGAGCGAGCATACTGGACATCCTTCCCGTGCCTGTGTTTGTAACCTTTGGTGTGTACCCTGTTGCCAATTGCAGATTGTTGAGATGTAGTCCCGACACATTCACAGACCCTGATGCACAGTCGAAGTACCCACGTTCCCCGAGAATGAGCAGGTTATATTCTATCAGCGGCGGAGGTGAGGGTCTAAGGCTTATAATTGGCTCAAATTGAACAGAATGTTGAGGTTGAATAGCTTTGGCATGCTAGAATTACTCGTAAGTCAAGCAATAAATCCCGCAGAGTGGTGCAAGCTCACCTCCACCAAGCCAGACATAGTCTCATGCGCTCGTGGTTGTGATACTGGGGCCATTGCTCCTGTAAAACAGAACCAATCCATTTACTGAACTCGTTTGATTTGAGAAAGAGTAATAATCTATTGAGCTTTTCATGAGTACAGATTGCCTCAAAAAAAAAAACACGCCACATAGTATGCACCCAAGAGCCATTTGCGTTTGCCAGATTCGTGAAGAGATCTGTTGCCTCAAGCTTATGGGTACATTTAACCATACTTATAGCCGATGGAGATTGAAACTTACTGTTATGATTTTGCTTACATGTTTCTCCTTACATACCCCGGCCCACTTACCTATGCACGATTACTCATGTATGCTGCGCATCACTGCGCATTTTTCATCTTTTTCCATGCTTACTCCGCATCTCTCACGATTGTGAGAGACTTATACCTTATCTGACTCTTTCTGACTCACATCGAGTCATACTGACTCATGTACTTACTCATCATGCTGCGCATGACTCATTACTTACTCGGCATGCTGCGCATGCGCTATATTTAGAACTACTAGATAGGTATATAAACCTGTACCATTTGGTCAAGGCTCCTCAGCTTGACCTAGGCAATCTACCTAACTGCTTAGTTCTCTACTTCGCCTTTAAGTCCCTTGCTTCGTCAATCTCACCAGGTCGTCAGTACAGCCGCAGCTGCTGACAAATCTCTGTCTTTGTTTATCAAAGACATCGAGCGTAAACAGTGTTACCTAAGTTGTTAGGCTCTGCCTTAACACTTACCTTTCATATAACTTGGGTTGAAGGGTTGAAAGGCTTCTACATGTGCTTTGCGCGCGTGGCCATGGTCAGAGAATTGATTCTTTGGTCAACGATAGATCTAAAAGAGAGTATTGGAGAAGTCTGTGAGAGTGACAGTAAGAAAGATGCTGAACCATTGAAAGCAGCTCTCAACGTGTCAGGTCATTGAGAGTTCAAGAAAGACTGAGAATGATTACCAAAATGATGGAACAATGGGACGTTTGGTAGTCTTTGACGTTTGGCCAATGCCCCTACGAAGCTCAAAAAGGAAGTTAATCAGCCATCAGCAGCCAATCATAAGCCGTTATTTTGACGTTTGTCTCCCCGTGAGAAGACTGAGCATATTTATTATAATAGATTCGCAATTCATTTCCGGTGAGTTTCCGACGAAATCAGACGAATCACGCGCGTGTGGTCGTGGAATTGCTACAATCTGATTGGCTTAACACACTGGAAACTGCTGGAAATGATTTGCGAATACACATGAATATAGAAAGCACCTTGCTTAATTGGGTGAAGGTATACTGCGTCTTTTGGTAGTTCAGAGTTAGATTACCAGCCTGCATTTACAAAAACGGTGTTCGGAGAGATATGATCTCCGGTCAGGACAACCGGTGTGACAAACGCCCTAGAGGATTATCAATTGTTACTTGTGTTGCATAACTGGATTTCCCATGACACGCTTCTCTTCGAAGAGCTGCTCCATGGTTCAACTTCGAGAAGTTACCGCAGGCTTCTTTAACAAGGATCAGACGTGCCGGTATCTGCCCCGACTAGAGATTCTTTACTTCAAAGTCGCATAAGGTGGCACGGAAAAGCCTTCAGAGATGAACTTGCAGTGTCTGATCGTAGCGCTCAGAGGACTTCTTCGAGCCATCACAAGCCATGTTCAACCATCGAAGCTATGATCTGCCAGGACCTCGGTTGGTTTGCGGGTGCTATCTAGGACTTTCTGCGGTAATCAACAACAACAACTACAGATGCCCGTTACGCTAGGTTATAGCGATACTGACAGATCCATTTGTTCCTGCGGATTCTGACGCCTTCCACCCTGACCTCCATGCTACCTCTCCAAGTTTTGTTTGCCGCCTCCGCTGTACTGGCAGTTTTCGTCGGCGTGCATCAGGAAAATATATGCCAACTTGGCCATACTTGGTAAAAACATGAATTGCCACACTACTTAATGACTTTTACAAGTATGCACAAGTAAGCTATAAGTGCTATAAGTAGCAATAAGTTAGGCTGCAAGTTATGTCTACTTGATGCACTACTTGATGTTTCATCAAGTTTTTACAAGTTGATATCAAGTTCCGGTTGGCTGTTAATTTATTTTTATAGCTAATCCTTTAAGAAACTAGGCATATATTTTCCTGATGTGATCGCTCGTCACCACACAGGCTCGATTAAGTTGCCTCCCGGTCCACCAGGGCTCCCAATTATTGGCAACCTCCTTCAGCTCTCACTGACAATGTGGGGGAAGGTTGAAGAATGAAGAAATGAGTATGGTACCTATTGCAGACTAGTTTCGGATTGGAGGCATGAAATCGGAACTGACACATGTTGATACAGGTGCATTGGTCTACATTAGCGTCGCCGGTCAAGGTATCCTCTTCCTTAACTCACATAAAGCTGCTGCAGACCTCCTGAACCGCCAGGCGAATATATATAGTGATCGGCCTCGTTGGATAGGTAATAATCTCTACTACCAGAATTGTCTGGCAATAGTATTGATCAAATACTCTGTAGTCGCTTCGGAGATTCTGACGGGGGGCCTTCTCACTGTTTTCGCTAAACAAACATCGACATGAGTTGGGTTTCTTAGGTGTTTCATGGAGGTCTCCTCACAGTGACTAGGTGGCGAAGAATGCGCAGGGCTGGCCATGAAGTCATGAACAAGGCAACGGCTCTTGACTTCAGTTCTACCCAAAGTAAGGAGGCGCTAGTGTTGGTTGACGCTCTCCTTCAAAACCCTAAAAATTGGGATGCCGAGTTCAAACGGTGAGATATGTTGCTTGCTAGACGGAGATATGGTCCATTCTGACTCAATTCTGATTATATCTCAGCTTTACTGCCTCTTCAATTCTTGCAGTACATCAGCAAAAAGGGAAAATACTTTTCCATACTTTTTCTACTTTTTTCGGTCGAAAAAGTAAATAATCTGAGTACTTTTGACAAGTAAAAAAAGTAATCCCTCTTACTTATTTTATACTTTTTAGTCCTTTTCTTGTTCTTAATTGCCAAAAAAAGTCGTGTTTTTCCTACTTTTCCTACTTTTTCTGAGTACTTTTTTTGAAAAATACATGTTGATTATTTGTAACATTTGAGAAAAAGTAGAGGGGATTACTTTTTTTTACTTTTCCTACTTTTCACTAAAATAAGTACAAAAAGTAGAGAAAAGTACTGAAAAGTATTTTCCCCTTTTGCTGATGTAATCTATGATTGGCCTACCTCGCATCTTCAAAGGATCAACAGATTGATCCATGCTGCATTTCCTGGTTCATATTTTGTGGAGTTCTTGCCATGGATGAAACATATTCCTCGCAGCCTAGCGAAGTGGAAGAGAGACGCAGAGGATGGATACCTTCACTTCTCCCAGCTTTGGGAAGGGATGTTTCGCGATGCAAAGGCCCGTATAGTGAGTCAATAACAGCCACGAGTTGCTAGGCCATCTCTGAACCGATCCATCCGTAGGATGATGGCGACGATTGTCCGAGCATTGCAGGATCACTTATCAGGAATCATAGTCGCCATGACCTGACTGATCAGGAATCTGCATGGTTCTGTGCGACTCTCTAGTGAGTCCGGTACACATTTATGGGCAATTTTTGTCGCTTACTCAATACCATGTAGCGCTGCCGGCGCAGAAAGCGTAAGCCTGACCTTGGAAGTCGTAGTCGGTTTTCTCACGTTTGTCCAGACATCGGCGACGCTCTCGTGGTTCCTGCTCGCTATGATTGCGTACCCAGAAAAGCAACGGAAATGCCAACAAGAGCTAGATGCTGTGATCGGCCGGTCTCGGTTGCCAACTTTGGATGATCGAGACCAGCTCCCGTACATGCAAGCTACCGTCCAGGAGGCGCTCCGCTGGCGGCCCGTGTTACCGTTAGGTATCCAGCGAACCTTTGCAATTCTTATCGAACCTAGCGCTGATATACGTCTCCAGGAATCCATCATTACACTTCTCGGGTGGGCTTTGCTGTGATCACTTGTCTGCGCTATGTTATGGCGCTAAGAAGGTCCATATTAGGACGATTGGTACGAAGGATGCTTCATTCCGAAGGGCACTATCTGCATGCCTACCGTATGGTCGGTGGAGGAATTTTCCATTGACACTTATCAGTGAACTAATACAATCAAAACTTCATATAGGGTGCTGAACCGAGACCGCACTATATATGTTCGTAGATTCACGCTCGGTGATGCTTATTGTAGGCTCTAATACACACGCTACAGGGGGAAGATGCGGACGATTTCAATCCAGACCGGTTCTTCGAGAACCCAAAGATCGCGAAAGAATGTAAAGAAGGTGAGTGTTTGTAATAAACTGCCAGTCTCATGCTGACCAGCTTTGTAGAAGGTACTGTGCCACGATACATATATGATGGTATCTGGAGCTGACTGAGGTCCTTTGGCTCTCAGGACACTTCTCATATGTATGTGTATGATAGTACCTCCCACTCCGACTCCATTTACTAACTACCATATCAGGGTTTTGGTCATCGGTAACAAATTGTATCTCTAGAACTCTCACGCCTCTCAATCTGAAACGGCTTTAGAGTCTGCATGGGTCGACACGTAGCTAATAACGCATTATTCCTGGCGATCTCTCGACTCTTATGGGCGGTAAATATATCTCCTTCGATGGATTCGGGGCAGCCAACCATACCTGGCACCTTCGACGTATGTCCTGGTGGAATGGTAATGTTCGTATCAAACTACTTGAATCGTGCTCAATAATAATGGAAACTGATGAAACTTGTAGACGGCCAGCATCCTTCAATTGTTCGATTACACCACGATTTTCAGAGGCGATGAATATCATTTCCGAAGCAAAGGAGGTATGAAAATGCGTAGAGTAGGTACATGTGGCCATTTCGAATGTGCACTTCTTTATCATGTATATTCATCGGACTTGCCCACCTTCTATGATAGCAGCTGGCTTTCCCACTTGAAATCGAACGTCACCGTGATTATAAAACCGATAAAATTAGTGGCTGGCCCATAAAGAGCTCAGTATCTGTAACGCGTAGAGTAGTCTGATGGAGATGATCAGCTTCGAAAAGGTTGCTTTAACCACATAAATCTTACCCTTGGGGGATACTACAAGACCCCGGCCTTTCGATGCACCTCGGTAAACAGTTTCAATAATATCAATCATCTATAGGAAACAATTAGAGCGATCGATAAACGAGTGAAATGAGCGCCAAACTCACCTCTTGTTTATTGTCCATAGCCCAGTTTCTGCTGGAGCTAAGCAGGTCGGTCAACAACGACAGGCGAAGAAACACTTACATCTTGTTGTTGTTTCCGGTGCCCAAGTCAATCATTATGTGTTTATTACTGCGTATCAGAGAGTTCAAACGAAGTGTTCAGAGAGGGTTGGAAAGATCGGCCGTACCGATAGAAGAACATCACAGTACAAGGGTCATACAATTCGTACATCTGCGCACAGATTCCAATTAGTTAGATCTGAAAGGGCATCAAACACAGTTGCAAAGCTTACCTTGTTGAAATCCGGAACCTGGGTAATGTCGCAGAGATAGATGACCGCGAAATTCTGGACCTTCTCAGCTACTGCGTAAAGTGTTTCGTCCATGGTCATACACTGCGAATCTCCGTCGCTGCCAAACCTGATGACCACCACTCTGTCTTCTTCAGACTTGATGGCCTCGTCAACGTGCCAGCCAGAAGGAAGATGCGGAAGGAAGTAGGACATGGTGGTACAAAGGTGAGTGCTATCACACAACGCTGTGGCTGTGCATCAGTTATGAGCAGGTTATGTAAGGGTTCCTCTAAATATGTGTGGCGTAAAAAGCAGATACTTATTGCAGGGAGTTGTAAGAGTTATGCATAAATAAGGTACTATTAACATGGTAAAGTAATACGTTGTAGGTGCTTCGTAAGTACTTTTTACACTTCCTGGAAAGACCGATAGGGAAAAGGGGGAACAAGAAGAAAAACGGCATATGTGTATGTAAATTGTGTGTAAGTCATCATGCTTGGATGGTGGGAATCAGATGAGACGCTTGGAAGATGCAAGATGCAAAGTCGGTAAAACGTAAGAAAGCTATTGCATGAAACGTGAACGTAAAGCGTAGGATAGCAAACAAGGAAGCAGACATGTTCCGCACAAGTTGGGAAAAAAGTACATCAAACGATGTTCTTGACCAACATATTCTCTAATCGACAGAATTCCGGCACGATAGCTGCGTACGTCATGAAGGCGTCGATGTCGGGCTCCGCTACCTTGGCCAGCCCAATCTGTGCTTCCGCATCTGCGGTGGGAAGCGCAATGACAGGTGTCAAAGGCGTCGGCGTGGTCGGCGTTGCAGAATTTCCATTCCCGTTAGCTCCCAGGCCAGGGCTCAGCATCCCACTACCACCGAGGTTGAGGTCGGGGGTCGTGAAGGCGGTTGAGACGGAGCCAGCTGGCGTCAGAGTGAGGTCTACAGTGCCTGCTGAAGATCCAGTCTGTGTCCTCAGCCTTGACGCTACCCCATATCCGATATCACCAAAGGCATTGGTGCTGGACGGACCCGGCGAGCTGGAGGATCCGTATAGTCCGCCGCCAATAACACCAGGACCATAGCCTAAGCCCTGACGTTCATTCAGAGCCCGTTCCCTCTCCAGCTCCTCATCCTCATCCTCCTCCACAAAGACGGTAGTCCCAAGGCCTGAACGAGGTTGGCCAAATGGTGTGCTCGTCCCGCTGTTTGCTCCGCTTCCAGGTGCCACACTCAACCCAGCAGCAATACTTCCTGCGCCGTTGATGTTGGTCCTTAACGGTACAGCACTGGTCGCCACCCATCTCTTCCCCAATAACCTCTTCATCTCGTCCTCAAACACTGACAATCCTCCTGATCCACCATCTCGGCTCCAGACCCAGCGCGCAAGGTAGGAAGCACCGAGTGCCGCCCGACTAGGGTATCCTTGGGCTGGTGCATTCCTATGCGGCACAACCTGCGCTGAATCGACTTGGGTACCCGGCACGAACACGGGTGCGTTGAATACGTCTCCAACAATGTTCGATACGCTGGGGAAGTTCGCTGCGGCGCCTGTGGCAAGGACTCGAGAGGGTAGGGGAGTATGGTCGTAGGCATCAAATGGCAATCCCAGACTGGACAATACGGATGTGGGGCGACCAGGAAGTGGTATTGCGGGACTGACACCACCCTTTCGTGCTGATCCTAGGAGGCCGGTGGCAAGCATCCGCGACCACTTGACGCGGAACGAGAGTATTTGGCTCTCCACAAGACATCGAGGGTTTGCGCGCAAATCACGGAATTCGTTGACTTTGACGCCGGTTTCGAAGCGATAGATACCCTTGACATGGGAGTAGGGGTAGCTGTCTGCCTGGAGATGCCAGAAGCTGAATAATTTATCGTCGAGGCTGCAAGGAGGTCAGACCTTTACAAAACAAAGCAGAAGGATGTACATACCCTATAGAACCGCCTGGTGGCACGATTGCGACGAGGCGATCGAAAGCACTCCAACTCTTAGTGTACATGTCACGAACAAGAGCTCTCGGGACATCAGCATTACTGTTGAAGCAATGTTAGCTCGAGTTTAGGCGAAGGAAGGCAGTGTACACACCGACTGAAAAGGATGGCGATGTATTTCCTTTTCTCGCCAGAATCCTGAGCAGGATGAGGGTATAGATTATACAGACGTGTAGGGATGTAATGTTGGGCGGGGGTCATTAGTGTATCCATAGGTCCAAATGAAAGAACAGCATCATTAGGGGAGGGGAGTAGTGAGAGATACGTGGAAAGAAAGTCCGATGTAAATGAGGTCACAATGGCATCTGAAAGTGGGGGTAACGTCAGCTTTTGACTTGCTCGGAATAAAAATAAAACCTGCCTGGATCAAAGCCGTAACGATCAACAAGGTATCTGGATACGTTTCCAGCACGTTTTCCGCCTCCACTGACGTCTACATCCCCAAGCCAGCCGCGAACCCTTCTACCCTCCTCCCGACTTCCACCAACGATATCCAGCACACCTTCGTCCCAATAGCCTTGAGAGGGTGTCTGTGAAAGCCCGCCAGCCGCAGATGAACTTCCACCGTGAACCCACATTCCAGTGGCGCAGGCTTCAGCTTCGCCGATCGACATCCACTTGCCAGCGATCAGACTCCCGAGGAAGGCGCTGGCTAGCTGTATCCTGCCTGTCCGCGCCCAGACTTCGTGAGGCCATGCCTCCCTAACTCTGAGAAGTTGGGCAGCCACTAGCGAGGGGTGGGCACAGGTGCCAACACGATCAACCATATGATCCGGACCTCCAAGAAGAGCCTCAATTGCAAGAGCATGAGTGTGAGAAGAAGTATCTTGGGCCGTTGGAGTATTAGGCAGAGAGAAAGAATGCGCCGGGAAATGGCTGGACAGTGGGACGCTGGGATCTAATGAAGAAAGCGAAGGGACTGTGGTGGATTTCCACCAAACGAGAGCGTGCTGCAACTCATTGAATACTCATGGCTGATTTAATAACTACGTGTCACTGACCTGCGCTGCGCCGCCAATGGCCCTAATTCTCGAAAGGTCATGGTTTTTTGAGAGTTTCTCCAAAATAGTGTCTAGAAGTCACGTGGTCAGAACGATCGAATGTAAGGGTCTTATTGCCAAATCGGGACGATCCACTCCCATGATGACACCGAGAAACGGCAAAAATTTTGGTTCCGTTTCTTGAGAAAATGCAGAAAATGCTGGACACCTACCGAGGCCATTAATCCACATTTCAACGGGCGTCGTGAATGCCTCGCCGGGGGTGGTGAATATACCACCTTGAGTCCTAGAAGACCGAACAAATTCAAGATGAGTATCAGTGATCCAACAGAAACGTGGATGGAATGGGAAGGCAAACGCACTGATACTCCAGCAACTCTGTGTCAAAGTCCACGCTTTCTACGCCCACCAATTCCAAAGTCTCGTCAACTATCGTCGCACGAAGCTGATCGGTCGCCAGTTCGAGCCCCAAGAAGAGCGTTGGTCCATTTTTCTGCACACTAGGCATTTATTCTGGCCGGCCACGAAAAAAATTGCAAAAATTTGAGGAAACTTGGTATATCGTTGACGTGGTATGAACAGCCGGCTGGAAGATGTGTTCGTGTATTTGAAGAAGGTTTACAAAGCGCTTCGTCCCGTTCCCAAGTGGCAGGTCGTTAAGCGCCTAATCAGAAGTGGTGATCGTGGTGGCAGGTAACCAAGTTACAAATCTTCGTGACCGACGGCTACGACAATGAGCTCGAGGGAAAGTCGTGAGGAAAGAACGGAGCTAGTAGGACGCCCTCCAGGAAAACAGAATCTTCGCCGATTTCGATTTCTCAGGTTACTCGCGTCTGCATGGATTACGTGAGCTTCCTTTTTGTACGTTATTTTCCCACGCCCTCAGCGAGAGCTTTTCCATTACAGCCGACAAAGATTTCTGATGACTCTTGACATTTGAAGCATAAATGGCTATGGGGAATCATGAAGAACCGTCTTCTAAGGCAATCAGCGGCCTGTCTGGACGAAGATTTCATAGTCGCCGAGTGCCTCATACTCATGGAATGACTTGGCGGCAAGTTACTATGATGGATTCTTATTGTACTAGGCTATTATCACAGCTCGATTGAGCATGGTACATTTACACTATTATGGTGGCGTTTTGCTTTTTGTATGTTATCCATCCAATATGGAGCAGGGCGCTCTTCGATTCTCAACCTCTGCCCTGGAAGTGATTGAGAATTGATTGACTCGGCCCGGCAATTTTCGGACCATGCGACGCAGGTGCTCGGTCTGTTTGCCAATCAGCGGCACGCACAAGAAGCTGCGGGAAAGCATGTGCAACGATCGGCCGACGACCTCAAGCTTTCTCATAAAACAGAGGCAACTCTTTCTGGCTGGATCCACCCTGAGGATGATGGCCAACATATTGCATGACTCGAATACTCTCAAGGAGATCATTCCTACAGGAAACACGACGTTAGGACTGCAACAAAGAGTACAGAGACAGAAATTGCGAACCTGTGAGAAGCATCCTTCCTCGATCGACGGAGACAGGAGAAGTGCTTGCACCTGTGCAAACCATAGCGCCACGCCTTCTTATAATTATCTCTCGCCTCCTCGGCAAATCCGAAGAGTGCGAAGAACAAGAAGGCGCAGAAAACAACGAGCCACCGAGAGAACTCTTCAGGGACTTCTGCTTCTCCTCCTCGCCAAAACACAGCTGGTACCTGTTGAACCCGAGAAAAGTTGTAGTGTGTATCTGCCCAACTAATCCACGGAGACATCGGTAGAGTCTTAATGTTCAGGGCGAGATACGTGAGTGTGGTGGGTGTTGAGAGGAATGCGTCGAGGCCGGCGAGAACGATCAAACGAGTGTAGCGCGTCGTGGTGCAATCGGCGAAGTTGGAAAGTTGTTCTTGCATGGTTTTACGCTTTTTCAAGAGCGCGCGGATGGCGAATACTGTAAACCGGATTCAGCAGTGAATGATGCAAGCAAGGTTAGAATTACCCACCCGAATATACCATGGAAATTAGAGATATGAGCACAGGGGGAACCATAGTGAGGATGACGCCAACTGGCGTGAAGAAAATCGTAGGAGCGCATCCAATATCCTCCAGTATGTCGAAACGATGTCCTTGTGGGATATAATCTGAGCAAAGGATAGCGCAATCAACAAGGGGTTCTGCTAGTGGTTGTACTGTGTCAGAGGCTCACGCACATAATATCATGACTAAAGTTGGAACTCCAAGGCCAATGGCTAAATCGAGTACGAGGGCGCGGCGCCTGTCACTCTTCTCCAGGAAGGACGACGGCATCGTACCCATCCGATAAAGCCTTCGGTTGATTAAAAGTGAAGCCAGAGGAATGGCAACTGTGACAGCAATTGTTATGTGGGTAGCTTTACGTCCAAGGTGTGAGCCGAGTTTTTGACCGAGACTATTACGTTCACTCACATATGTCGCAAAATACTGGCGCCCGGTTGATGACATGGCCGTTCCAAACCAGAGAGTTAATGGCTTGGTTAAGGCAGGCGAGTCCTGTCCAGAATAAGAAGAGGCAGGTTCCAGAGTTCCAAGCTAGACGTTACGCGCGTTTGAGTTGAGTCGATTATTGCAGAAATTATGAATGCTACTCGCCTTGAAGGTGCCAAGGAACAGGAATGCAGCAGAGAATGAATCCCAAGAAGGCAAATGCGACATAAACACTGTTGTAAATATGGTGATCCCACATAATGAAGAAGAAGAAGAAGAAGAAAGGAGACTGAGGACTAAGGAATGTAGTGAATGGATGGACAATGAACGATTCCACTGGCATTCTTATGGAACCCGGGACAAGCGCTCAGAGCTCGCTAGCTGACCGCGTTTACACAAGGTCATATCTGGTTTCCACTGTGGGCGCCAGGGTACACTTAAAGTCTGGAGGTTTTCGTCAATGAGGAAAATCGTTTGTTCCAGAAAAGGCAAATCGAGTGTGTTGGCGTTCAGCTGACATTACAGACAAGGGCCCAGTGGGCGTACCCTTGTTGGGTCGAGTGCTCATGAAACATATCACTGTATACCGAGAATTCCCAGGTTGCCACCTGTTATCGCCTAGAATACAAGGGTTCGAGATAACAACATCGACGATGTTGGCAAGAGGCCCAATTCGGGATTGGCCGGTTGGCCAGACCTCTACTATGATCAGCCGAGATTGTCCTAATACGGGATGAGCAGACTGACGAGTGCTTTGGGGCTGCTTTATCCCTCTGAAGGCGGCATGAACGAACCATGGATCGATCGTGTGTTTGAACTGCGGATGGGCTCTCTAATTCCACTGGATTAATCCCAACAAGTTCGGCCATCTTACTACCATAATGACTTCCTCTGAACGCACAAGAACTCACACCCTGGCTGCTGGAACCTACCAAATCACCAATGCGTTGACTGGAACAGCTATTGACCTCGCGGGCTACGATGGGCATTCTCTGATAGGTACAACCTGCAATGCCTAGTTCAGACATGTCCTAAAGCGTTTCTAGGGTATACAACGCACAACGGCCTTAATCAACAGGTTGGAATCTGTCTCTGCTACTGACTCCTGAGGTTGATAGCTCTCAAAGTGGGACATTAACTATTTGGGCCTTGGTTACTCTCTGCGTAGCGTCTATAACGACTCCTACATCACTGTCGAGAAAGGAATACACGAGGACGCTGATATCATTGCGAACGGCTTCCCGGTGAGCTGGGCGATCCATCTCGAAGATAGCAAAGAACCCCTTTACCGGTGAGCATCCTAATCACTGAACCAGATCGATATGTTGTTCAATAATACTGGGGTAGAATTTCTTGGCCCTATACCGACTTCCACTTCGAGCTTTCCAACAAGGAGGGAGACGGCTCTGGAGGGAAAGTATGAGCCCGTGCATATCGAGCACTGGCAGATTTCTCATTGATTTCCCCAACAGATCCGACTTGGCCGACAGAAAGAGTCTGAACAAACCCAGTTATGGCGCATTGTTCCCTGCTGCAGCAATACAGCACCTACTGCGTCGAACACCCAACACCAAGTGAGCTCATCCACAAACCCAGATGGGCCAGCTCAGGCTGCTGCGACCACAACTGCAGAGACGGTGATCGATGCTGAGAGCTTCAGGAATGTAAACGAAGGAGCAGGAGAGATGGTGATCACCACAACCACAACCACCGTAACAACTACTGTGACGAAAGTGCAGAGAGTGAAGGCTGCCGATATTGCCGATGTCTTGGGCAATCCCGAAGGAGGCTACGATCTAGCAATGGAAGGAGAAGGAGAATTTGAGGTAGTGAAGAGATATACTTAAGTTGGCTCGAGTTTTGTACAATCCGATATTTTTACTCGCAGACCAGCTATCGTACTGCAAGGACAATTCACAAGAGTAGTCTGTGATAAAGTAAAAGGTTCCGTCAGACGCTCGTTCTCCCATGCCATCATTGCACATTCAGCGTAATATTCTTGAGTTGGTACAGGGGAAATGGACCAGACTGATATCCAAAGTAAGTTATCAACCTTCCTTATCCAAATCACAAGAAAGACGTACCCCGGCAAGCGACAGATGGACGAGGCTCAACTGGGCGAGACCTGTGGCGAGGGATTCCGGCACTTGAACGGTGAAGTTTTGGTGAGGAATTGGCGGGAGCTGGCCGCTAGGTGGGTACTGCGGGTGGTATGGGCCGAAGTATAGAGTGGAACCTAGTGTCACTGCCGGATCTGGACACTGTCGGTCTGGACAGCTGGTGAGCGAAATGACGACCGCAACTTCCTTGGAGTTTGTGAGGGTGTTCTGGATGAAAGTCGGCATATCGCTGGTCAGAGAGGGCATTTATATGGAGCGAAAGAATGAACGAACCGGCCGGTCTAGTTCGACAACCAAGGATTGTCCTGGTGTAATTGTTGACCCGTCTTTAGGATACCCAATGTTCACATTCTGTGCAGTGACGGTGGCCACAAGAGCAGTCAAAGCGGTTAAACAAGCAAAAGCTAGCTTCATGGCAAAGGAGATGCGAGAGTCGGTTTGCTAGTCCGTGCACGTTCTTAGCTCCTTTATATAGGTGAGGAATGAGGGTGTCCATTGGATGAAGCGAGCAACGACGTCACTCGAGGGCTATGAACGCCGGAATCCAAACCGGCCACAGCAAGCCACGGGAAGAACAGGCGGCATAATTGAGCCTCATCATCAAGGGAGGATATACTTTAGGTGTATCATATCGTACATGGAGTCGCTGAAACTCCAGTGTTGCCAGTGATATTTATAGATCCATGCAGTCGGGCTCCAAACCCCGTCCAGCGACTCGTTACAAGGAATTATTCGACAACCTGTACAGGTTCAAGCTACGAAACATCCAAGAATTGGATTCTGGTTGCAGTCAACATGGGGGATAATCGCCTCGATACGTCAGTAGGTCTGACGACCAGACAAATATAGGCGAAGACAATTATTGTATTGTAGAATCTAGTAGGAGCTTGCGCGAACACACAGGTCTGGTAAACCGATCAGGTTAGAGGAGTCCACAGGAGCCCAAGGTCGAACGGAGGATGACACCGAGTTTCAGGATAAATTTGTCGAACGGTGAGCATAGCCAAGCTCGGCACCGCTGGCAAGGAGAGGGAAGCCCTTGTTTTCGTCTCTACAAGAGATTCGGAATATCTCCATCGAGATGTACGGCGTTTGCACGATATGCTTCGTCCGTTTTCGTGAGCGCAATGCTTTGACGTTGTATGCTTGTGTAATTCAACGTCTGTTAAGGCTCCTTGATGTTCAGATAGATAGCGTGGAGTCGAAAGAAGAGTCATGACGCCGTAGACATCCGACAGAGTCAAGTTCCAACACGTACGGCAAACAGACCAACGTTATACTCTAGGTCAGAGCATGATGCCGACAATCAAGTCAAAAGCAAAGGCAACTGCGATTGACATTTGCCAGTGAATCCTCTGCCTCCAAGTCTGCTAGAGTGTCGTCCACGTGACCCGACGCGTCGCGTCGTCAGATTTAATTAGGAGTCGGAGGACGGAAGATCCATCCGGATGCTCTGCACGGTGTTTGCACCCAGGACCACGTGTATGGCTCTTAGATTTCGCAGGATTGCGTCAAAAACACGATGGATTGTTGGTTACAGTACATTCAAGGTTACAATGCATGTTTACACGAATTGGTTATCAGATTGACGGGTCAGAATTAATCTAAGCCATTAAAGTTAGCTTTATGATACCGAAAAGCAGCTAGAAATCATACCAGTTTCTTCGAAGATCCACGTTTGGTTGACACCTGCACGGTATTTGCCCCAGAGAGTGACAGGAGTACCGTTGTTGCGATTACCATGGTCTCCTAGATCGATGTTGATTCCAGGGTGACGACCGCCAGGAACAAAGATCCTGTAGAGACAACACATCATGAGCCCCCTGACTGAGTTTCGTAGATATCAAGCTCACCTGTAGGTCTCACTGTCCTCCTCATCCGGCCAGATATCCCAATGGAATTCCTCTTGACTAGCTATTAAGGGTGCGCCGTTGTCGGGTTCACCAATACCACGAGCGATACCGAGGTATTGACCGCTCTGCTTGTTTCGGAAAGTCCACTTATTGTCATGCTGTTCTACAATCCACTAATCCAAGACGGTACACCGTTAAATTATAGTGCGTTTGACTGGATCAAAGGTCCTACCTTCTGGTTATCGCCCCCGTTGTCCTCCCATCCGATGACTAAAAACCGTACCGCGTTAGAATTCACGCCCAGCAATACGCCAATCTGGACGTACTTGAGACACCATCGGTGCCAGATTTATCAAGGAGGGTGCCGGATTTGCGATTCCTGAGCTTGTAAGCGCGTCCAGATTGAATGCCCATGATTGTGATGAGTTCTGAGGGCTTCGAGGGCAGTTTCACGAGCTTTTAAACGGTTGAGGGGGTTGGGTATCATGGGACCAATACAATGACATATCTCCATCGAATGACGAAAACCTGGTGCGTGACTGGGGCGGTGGCGAGGGGCTGTCCATCGGGACGCGAATAGCCTGAACAATGGCGTACTGACAGTGAAAATGGTCTCCATATCAGTGATTGTACCTATCTAGATGGCCTGGATTTTCGACCAAGGAAAGGGAAATTCGAAGGCGAAGTCCTGCGGCGGTGATTATGCCAATTGTGTACAGGATGAACGTTCGAGATACGGTCATGGTTAGGCCCGACAGATCGCTACGTTGATATACAAATACTCGGTCATTTATTGCGAATTGGGAAAGATATCACGACGTCAATTTCACGGCCGAAAACAATGGCGTTGGGCATGTAGTACAAGCTGCGGCTGGATCCCCGTGGGAACCAGCAACTAGATCAGGTCTCCTGCCCGTTCGGGAAGTCCTTCGAGTTTCCTCCAAGCATTTTGAGCAGCAAGAGCAAACTTTTATTGGCATTGTATAGCTATTCAGCTCGTAGAGGCTCGTGGTCTCAACTATCACAAGATAAATTTCTGTATGAATAACACACTAACACACTAACTTGAAGATTAGGACAATAAGTCCTCTTTTGGTGGTACAACGATACTTTACAGGGTATTCTGTCGCAACAAATGTCGCAAGTCAATTACAGGTGAGCAAGTCGAAAGCATAGATAAAACGGCTATAAAGATAAACATAAGTCGAGCTGTTCAATAATCACTATCAGTACTATCCGACCGGTCTTCGTCCGTGTCTGTTCGGGGCATTAAGTCGGTTTCCAGGTCACTATAGTCGCTCGAGTCTGAATCTGAATGCGACGTCAGTTATGAAAAGACAGTCGAAGAATGTCACATACCGAGGGTCTCTGAAAGGAGCTCAAAGAACCATACTTGGTTGCTTCCATGCCATTTCTCCCAGAGCGTAACCCGGGTTCCATTATACGGATTCCCGTGTTCCGACAAATCGACGTTGAGGCCAGGTGCACGTCCACCAGGAAGGTAGATTCTTGATACAAAACGATGATTGGTGGTTTGCCCGACTATGATTGACATTGGACTGTATACTTACCTGTAGCCTCCCTTCACCTCCTCGTCTGGGGAGATTTCCCAGGCAAACGGCTGGTCACGGACGATGAGTGCCGTGTCGTTGCCAGCGAAGTGGCAGGAGCCAAGTGCGATGGCGAGGTATTTGCCACAGGACCTGTGGCGGAACCACCATCCACTGGTGCCTCTAGCCTGCTCTAGGACCCACTAATGATCCCAGTTGACTCAGTATGACTCTATGATCGGCGACAGCAAGGGTCAAGTACCTTCTGATTATCACCATCGTAATCCTCCCATCCCGTAACTGAAAGAACGGAAGGTCAATTTAGAACGGAAATGATGGAACTGGACTGCCACTTACTCGAAGAACGTTCTGGTCCAGACTTGTCAAGCACTGTGCCAGCCTTGACGTTTTTGATTTTGTAGATCCTGCCAGACTCGAGGTTGACTATTCTGAGCTTAAGGCTTTTCATAACGTTGCGTGCTTCTCTTGAAACTTGGCGAAGACTGGGACGGCTTCTCCCATCCAATGAAGAGAATGTGGGGAGAGAGTGTGGTTTTGAGTTTTCTGATCTTGCGCTGGAGACACGCCGTACTTATTTCCGTGTCGATCCCAGCTTGGTAACTTAGGGCTACTCATGTGTCCCCGAAGGGTTGGGACCGCCTGGAAGACGCGCCTCGAGGTTCACGACCTTATGACATCGGAAATTTCCACAAATGGTCACTCGAGTACATTAAATCAACATCACGCGATACAAATGTTAACCACTACTACGTGGTCCTTACTAGAAATAACACTATAGTCACAACAACATGAGGAGTCGGGTATACAAAGAAGGTGGCGTGTCCAGGTCATATTTGCGAACGATCGTAAATTGTCGGCTTGGGGAGGTGTCGTGATCGTCCCCCAGAGTCTTCAGACCTTGGAGAATTTCCAAGTCTGATGGATGCCGGCCCAGGTATACCACAGGGTAACTGGAGTGCCAGGGGTTGCGTTCCCATAACCCGAGAGATCGATGTTAAAGGTGGTGTTAGGAACGAAAATTCTACAAGTGCCGTCAGGGAAAAAGCTTGCCACTGCATAAGCAAGTAACGAACCTGTAGGTGCTAGGGTTCTTCTCGTCGTGCCAGATATGCCAAGTAAAGGGAGTGGTCACTGCGACGAGTTTCGCACCATCGGTAGGTGAACCATCCACGGAGAGATAGAGCCCCGAAGACTTTGCCTTCAACGTCCAACCATTCCCTACCCAGTCAACCGTCCACTTCGGAGATAATCAGGGTGGGGAAATAGACATGGCATGTTGATCACGTACCTGTTGGTTGGCGCCGTTATGGTTCGTATAGCCGATAACTAAAAGGTGCGAACCGTCAGCTGATGGTAGCACAAGGAACATGGTCCCAGAAGGACTTACTGGACCTGTTGTCTTCCCCAGAGAGGTCCAAGACGGTATTTGATTTGGCATTGGTCAGCTGGTAAGTGTTGCCGGACTCGACGAGCTCTTTAGACATGGTGTGGACGTGAACGTGGGCTAGCCCGGGAAACTGAGGTGAAGAGGGGGAGAGGATAGTTAACTTCGGGATGGTATTGTCGTGGTTTATGTAGGCAGGCAGGCTTTAATGAAGTGCCATAAACAGCCGTAATATCGACTAGCGCACGTCATTGAGAGGGACAAGGGCCAGCCGGTCTTCGTACCGTTATTGTCCTTGACAGGATGCATGCATCAGGGTTCGCGTCGGCCCAAGAACTGCCAGAAGTTTGCCTGAAGGCTGAGCAGAAATTGATTCTAGAACTCAATCGCACAGTTCTACGCCGTCATCATTGCCCCGCGGACTGGTCGAATGGTTCAGAAATGGCGCTTCTTGCTATGAACACGATGCTTTCCATGAGGCACTACGTAGGGGCTTTCGTCAACAAGGAGGCGCTCAATGATCTGACGCCGCCGTCCCACAACGTGTAAGCTGGTGCCAATTCAGATATCAAGCCTTTTCGGTTCAGTTTTTGCCGTTCTGATGCCTATGTATCAAGACAGCATGCACGACACTGCCGCACCGATAAGACGACAGGCGTGGAAAACATACCATGTCAAAGTGTTCGGAGACCTTGCGAATATGACGAAAACATGAAAAGCTCGTGGTTATGGTTCCACCTACAGCATGCTGGCGCTGGTGGTGGACTGAATTACTAACGCTGCAGTGCTGGAGTACGACGGAAGTATGTCCATGTCCTCCGATCGAGGCTAGCCACGATGAAGGCACAAACCTTCTGACATCGCTTTAGTCAAAATGACGCATCCATCTCCATGAGGCTTAGGCATGTTGTTTTCGATGGCAGGAATAGAAATCCGAAAAGTTCAACATTGCATATCGAAGGGGGCCTAGAATAAGTACAAAGCAAATAACTTGACATAAACACCGCCATCTGTACAGGCAATACCTTACTGCGTACCGAGCAGGCTGTCACTGAGAGACTCCCATCTCTTTGCCGATATCCCGCAGACATGTGCGTGCGATGGTCCTAGCGTCTAGGAGCTCACCACCAACATCGTCGCCCGAATCGGGGTTGGTCCCATTGGTTTTGATATTTGGATCTGCTGGAACCCAGGCCGATGGGCTCTTCCTGGGTAACGATGCAATTTCGCAAAGGACCGAATAGAAATGAAAAAGGTGTGCCACTGAAGAGCGTTTGACGGCGTCCGCAATCATGAGGGAGGGGTTCAGGGAGGTATCAACAGCTGTTCACGCGGTTGAGGGTGATGAAATTTCAAGAGTAACACCCGGCTTACCTGGTTGGTCCGTGGCATATCTCGAGGGGTCATCAGAGACTGCGGCCCAGAGAGACCCTGACCATAATCTCAGGTCTGATAACTTCCTCAGGGTGTAAAGTAACTCGGCTTCACGTGCTCTGTAAGTCAATGAGTTTTCAATGTCGTGATGCTATCACGAGGAGCAAACCTTGGGAAAGGGAGATTGCCCCTCAAGGACTCATCCGCCATATAGCTTACGAGAGTCATTCGGCATCTATTGAGGAGTGCTGGAATGCTTAGAGCCGCAAGACGCTTGCGTGACGCCTCGTTATCTGGGGGGAATAGGTCAACAGGAGACAAGTCTTTGAAGGCCACAAACCAAATACCTCGAGTGGTGTTAGAACATAGCAGAAATAGTAGGTCAAAGCACCAGTAGGAGAACCGTTCTCGAGGGACGAGTTCCCCGAGAGCGGTGCTCCCTTGCCCATAATAGTCGTGAATCTCGGGGCTCTGAAGCTGTTGTGGCGATTTTGAATCCATAGGTGTGGTGGCCCCGTCTGCAACCATGACATGGGCGTCATACAAAAGGCTACCCTTCTGAAGGATTTTCCCTAGTTGTGCGACCAGGTGGTCTGGTACACGACTATCGCCAAGGTGCGGAGCAATATCAATCTCGAGAGACGCCACAAGGGCAAGGTCGAAATTCTCTTCTGCCTCCTGGGCCTCTCGAGGGAAGACCTCGGCTGCAGTGCTGGTGGAGTAGATAGAGATCAGAATTGGGTGCGGCCAATGAGATAGTGTGAAGGACACACCAGTCCGCGAGGATTCCACCCCTGAAAACATCCAGAATATGATGCCAGATGCCTTCTATGTGTGCATCAGGTATTTCTGTACGTTTCTGTAATCAGAAATTATACGATCCACAAGAAACGGCTCAGGGCTTACCCTGACCTTCGTCTGCGGTAACAAAGGCAACCCCTTCTTTGACAATCTTAAGGAAACAAGTGGTAGCGGTCTTCCACAATGGCAGTTCTTTCCCGTGTTTCGTGGGAGCTGGACAGTCGTATTTCAGTTTAATTGGAATCGAGTAGGCCTGGCGACATGAGTCGTTAATAGGTGTTCCATTTCTTGCAGAGAACCCACTTACTGATAGCACAGCTTCGAGGGTGCCGTCAACATAGATTTCGAGGCTTGACTTGAACCCTAGGAAAAGGCCAACCAACAGTGGCATGATTTTCTTAGCCAGTGCAATGTATGAGATCCGCTTGGGCGGACTTGACGACTTGGGATCATGTTCAGCGTCGAATGCAGCTAAGAATGGCAGTGTTGCATAGTCAGACAAGTCACGGAGTACCAGAGAGGGAGCACCAGGTGCCGTCAGGTCGATGCCTTGTACAGTGTCCATTACAACGGTCTGCGGTGAATCGTAAGGAACGAAAGCAAGGCTGCCGAGTACAATGAACTCACTTGCACAGGCATGAGTACGTCAATGTCTGGTCGATAATCCGGGGATTCTTGATATGTCAAGACACCTGGAAAAGAGTCAATACATATTCCATCCTTCGCGTTGATGACGTACCTTTCAAGATTGCCATTAGGCGAGTAAGTTTCTCCAGGGGCCATTCACCCCCTTCAACCTGACGCCCTGCTTGCCGTGTGCTCTGAATGAGATCTACGAAAGCCACAAGGCTCTCTTGGGTGAATGACTTGAGAGGAACTGGGGAATCGGAAACAGGGGACGCAGGACGGGAAGTGTTGATGCCCGAAATGACGGCTTCACCAATCGCGTCAACGGCGTCCCATACACGAGCCAAAGTGTCCGTTACGACAGGCCTAAGTCCCAAGGAGGGTGATGCCTTGACGCCTTTGTCTAACGAGCGCAAGGCCGGAGCGCTGACGGGGCGATTGTCGAGGAGCACTGTATCCTGTATATGCGATACGAAGGTGTCCCATGCTTTCCCAAACGACTCTAATCGCACAATCTTTGAGGCCAGGAATTCTTGCAAGACTGATCCCACCGAGTTGAGAGCAAGGATCTTCGATTCGTCCCATGCCTTGACAGCAACAATTTCTATCTCTTGCCCGTAGCTGGCCAAGTTTCGGATTTCGACAGTGATCGACTCCAGCAACGGGAACGTGACTTTCCAGATGCACTGATCCCAAGTCTCGAGACTGAGCGTCGAACCATAGAGTTGTATAGTTCGGAAAAGGGTTTGGATAGCGCCGTCCCTCACTTCTTGGCGTTGATCTGTGCAGAGGCCTAGGAGTTCCATAAGAAGGAACATCCATAGCTCGCTGTATTCTGGTTCTTCTTCCACATTCTTCCGCTTTGATTGGATTGCGTCGGAGACGCTCCATAGCAGACTGGTGGCAGCGGTCAACGCAATATTGGTGTCTGCTTGGCGTCCGAATTGACCCAAGGTGCGGATGCAGAGGCGGAGATGCTCAGGAGATAGCAGGGAGATAGAATCACAGACTAATGTCAAAGACTGGAAGCCAATCTTGACAAGTCCTGTGAATGACCTCTCTGTTGGGGCACCTGAGCCGATGGGGTAGGATTTGCCTCTTCCGATGCTAGGAGATGGAGGTCCGCTGAGCACCGATACTGAATCCATCGAGGGAGATCGCGTTGGCGGAGCAGGCCTGCAAACGCTCTCCAACATTCTGAAAATGATCTCCCAGCCCACAACCAGCGTATGCCCGGATGCTTGCAGGATCTGGTGTAGGGTCTCGAGTCCCATGCGTCGAAGTTCGGTGCTGGTGGTGGTGTTGACGGCATAGGTCGCCGGGTCGGGGACCACTTGTTGTGCAAGGACCTCCAGTACGCGTCTTTGTACTTGGCCTTTGAGATCACCTGTCGTGGACAAGTTCCGGGGAACAATGACAAGAATGTCGTCAAGAACGCTCGCAGCTTGAATACGGATAGCTTGTGGTGCATAGGAGGTGTGGATGATGGAAAGTAAGTGTGTAGTCGTCGTATCCCACGCGATTTCTGGTGCTCTATAGATGAGTCTGTGGATGTTGAGGAGGGTAACACCGCCGAGTTTTGTGATCCCGAAATCTCCTGATCTCTGTTGACAATAAGTCAGCAAAACCCCATCACAGCGAACTTCGACCACAAACCAATGTCTTGGGTAAATGGATACCGCTCAACCGTCGTCGATGAGCAGGCGTCGAGTGAGGGGAAAGCATATTGCTTGGCACCTCCTGACGACCGTCCGACTCCAGCATATCAGTCTCCACTCCCGACTGCATCTCAATCATGGCCGTGCTAAGCTTGCACAGAGCACTGACAAAATTCTGATACGCCGAATCCTCCAAATTCTTCGAGGAGTCAAACAGGCGCTGAATAGCGAGTTGCATGGTATCCGTATCGAGGTCCGTAAGCAGGGCAGGCCGCGTTTGGACAGCTTGAGATCCAGACGACGACGCTTGACCGGATTGCACGGCAGGTGGATTGGCGCCGACCGGGCTTGTGACACTTCGCTTGCTACCGGTCCCTTTGAACGTAAGGACATAGTCTGCATTCTGCAGTACCTCCAATATGGCGAACCAGCTCTCTCCCAAGCTGCCTGCCAGGAACATGGCGCTGGAAATCAGGACCTTTAGGCAGGCCATATTTCTCTCGGATAGGCTGGGAGGCTGACTGGGTCCAGTCAGCCCCAGGTTCTCGGAGAACGATGAGGTGGTCCTGGGTGTCTGAAGCTCGACGTAGGTATCCAAGCTCGACACTATCCTGGCGGGGACCGCAAATTTCGCGAGGGAGTTGAAGAGGGCATCGCGAGGGGTCACTAGTCCAAGCATACCAGATACGTTGGTGAGTGACTGGTAGCTCGAGAGGACTTCGACGAATAGCTCGTCTGATAGGTTGGTGGAGATGATGAATGAAAGGGATGCCAGCAGGCCGGGCCACGCATTCTCGACGAGGTCGCGGACGATTGTTAGCTGTTTCGTTGATGATTCTTCATGGGATAGACTGGATAGGTCGAGCGCAGGCGGCGCTCGGACAACAGGGTCTCCTGCTGCTCTTGGCTTCTGTACGACAAGGGTGTTGTAAAGGGGGCCTATGAAGGCTGCGAGACCTTCGCAGAGTGACACAACGCATTGTAACGCGAGAAGATATACATAGGCCTCGGGAATTTGAGGAGCATCGGCTTTATCTAGCTGATCAATGCTATTTGGATGCCGTCAGCAGATGTTGCAAGTCGACCGGATAGCATACCGCTTACCACTGAAGCTTCATAGCTGAACCCTGCAAGCTAAGCCCTCCACTTGCACCCATCATCCCAACAACGCCGGAGACGGTAGCACTGGCGGCTGTAGCAACACGACCAGTAATACCCCCAACATCGAGTCCATAAGTCGAAGAATTGTCGGAAGCGAGTCCCAGACCACCGATCTGGGGGCAAACACCCAGGAGCGCAGGTTTCTCGCTTAGCAGTCTCCTCAAGGCGGTGATCAGAGAGCCGAAAACTTTGGAGCCTGAAGTCTGGGAGTCGTATCGGTCCCAAATGGTTCTCATCAACTTGGCATCATTGCATAACCTGTTCATGCTGTTAGTACCAGGAGCTCCAAACCTGAGAAATTGTTACGAACCCTCTCATGATTTCCATAGAAATCACTCTCATCCACTGGGGTCGTGAAGAGTGATGGCCATGATCTCCACCCTCGCTGTCATCTCCAATAATCTTGATGAGGTGCATGAGGAAAACTTCGGACTCGGTGACGAGTTCTTCGGAGAACTCCTTGAGTAGCAAGAACACTACGCGAGTGCATCGAAGCGTTAGGGGGAACAAAGGCCGGTCGGAGAGCGCTTTGAGGATGAGAGGGCACAGATGGTGGCGGAGCAGGAGTATCAGTTCTTGGTGCTGGAAAAATAGACATTGAGTACGCTTCGCATGACACAAGGAAGGTGTATCCGCACCATTCGGAAGAGGGCATGATAATTAGTAAGGACACTCTCAATCAATTCGAGTGCAAACGTCTTGTGGAGATGTTCGAGCCTGAGAAAATTTGGCTTCTCAGAATTTGCGAGGAGACACAAATCCTCAAAGATGGAGAAGGCATCATGGGCGGATGGTCCAAGGCGTTTGGTTGTGCCATCCGGGAGTTGTACTTCAGTGAAGCTGTTCTGGGGTATATCTTGTTCGTCTTCTGAGACCATTTTTTCCACAACGAACATCACGAGTTGACGCAAGGTTGCCGCTGCTGTCGATGAGACTACGGCGATTTTTGACTCTTGAAGCTTGAAGCAGAGAAGTAGGGCCTGAGACACCTCGTGTCAGATATTGAGCAGTTGCTACAACAGGAGACTTACATCTCCGAGAAGGTCCCCGTGTATTGCTGGGAAGTTGGGGATAAGAGAAACGAGTGTCTGCAGGATTCGAAGTTGGATATCCACTCCCTGGCTCATGGCATCGCTCATGGTGTTGATGATGACTGGCACTGCTGAGTGCGGTACGGCTTTGAGCATAATCAAACGTTGAAGTGAGCCCAAGGATATGGCAACAACTTTGGCATTCTTGGTTGCGCAGCCCATAAAGACGGGGCGTAGCAGGTCTTCAGATTGTGGACCATCTAGCCATGAGTCAGAGGGAGTGTCATCATATCAAGAGGTGGCAACGCACCTGATGCTAAGCTTTTCGTGGCTTGCTCTGGGGACGATCGTAGGATTGCGAGCGATTTCTCTGCCGCCTTACTTGTAAGAGTTGAGTTGAGTACGATTACATCTTGTCTAATGGCTCACCTCGCGAATTTCAGGGTGTTTTCTCTTTGTTTCACTAGCCAATGACTACAGCTTTGTGTGAGTACGAGCATTGCTTCTGGTTCAGACCCATGCTAACCTGAAGTTCGGTCACCAGGAATGCTAGAGAGCTCATCTCGATACAGTTGGCGTTGCCGGAGGTTTCACGACGTTGCTGTTAACCTGAATCCTATTCTGTATGATTCTCAGTCCTGTAAGTTCGTCAAGTTTGTGCGATGCAATTAGAACTATCGACAACCAGCTCACTGTACTTTGGGCCAGTTCTGCTGGTCGATTCAGGGTAGGGTCGCAGTCGAGTAACGCGTTACGCGTTTGTGCTGACCAGGTGCATTGCCACAGACTTGAACCGCCCATTGTCCGAAAGCAAAAGTTGTTGCTTGAACGCGAACGACTACCTCGTAGAATGGAGGGCGAGTCGCGACAATCGCTCAGCTATCGTTTATCAATACCATTCAACAATTCTCTCCACTATAGGCTGGCTTCTGCTTTTAATGTTCCTCCCAGAAAACTATGACACCCAAAGAATCAAAAACGGAAAAAATGTCACCAGTCTTGGCTGGTAGTCAGGCATGAGGCCAACGAAATCTATGTCTGAATCAGCAACAAGGCATTCCGTACCATAGTAGGCTTACCCTTTGACTTCACTTACCAATCCCTAGTGCTCAAAGGACTGACCTGACAGGCACATCATGTGATTGAACTGGATGGAACACTATAACAATTCAAAATGAATTTGAATTTGAATTTGAGAACCCATTTTGCTTTCCCTTGATCTCAAATGTCTACTTCACAAACTCAGAAAGATAAAGAGCTCGTATCTGCCGTCTCCGATGCGTACAGCAAGGTGGCGCAAGCCGACACCCAAGGTAAGTAGTCAACGATAACTTTAGCTCAGCCTTCCTCATCATGCCCATTCCTAGTCGGCAAAGAAGCTGCTATATCCGTCGGGTATTCAGAAGAAGAACTTCAATCTGTTCCCGAGCAATCCTATTTTGGCGTCGGCTGTGGTAATCCTGTGAAGGATGCCGATCTGAAGGAGGTAAGTGCCCAACTTCGGTCAGGATTTCCGTCAACAGGTCTGACGAAACGCAATCTAGGGGGAGAATGTCCTTGACCTCGGATCCGGTGGTGGAATCGACGTCTTTCTAGCAGAGAAGAAAGTTGGACCGTTTGGATCTGTCATTGGGCTCGACGTATCGCCAGTAATGGGATTCCCTTTCCTCGATGCATGAAGACTTCTAACCAATTCTGACGGCCAGGAAATGGTGGCCCTCGCTCGCAGTAACGCCAAACAGCAAGGCTTGAAAGCACCTCACGTAGCCTTCGTAGAGGCTTCCTTGACCGACCCACTCCCAATCTCCTCAAACACCGTCAACTGTGTCCTGTCCAACTGTGTTGTGAATCTCTTACCAGGCTCCGGCAAGGCGGCACTCTTTCAAGAGCTCCTCCGTGTCCTGAAACCCGGAGGCCGAGTCTGCATTGACGATGTAAGCTTTCTACTGGCTTTATTTTCCCGAGAACCAGAAGGATTTACTACCCGACCGAAGATCATTGCCCTAAAACCATTCTCTGAAGAAGACAAGAAGGACCTTATATCCTACGTCAGGTGCATTTCGGGAAGCATTCTGCTCGAGGAATACAAGGATATCTTGGATAAAGCTGGGTTTGTTGGTGAGTCCCCTTCGCCGACTTCTCTCGATGTATTCCTGACACTCGGTGGCAGATGTTGCATTTAGAGCTACTGGGAACGATCTTTCCAAGCCCTGTGAAGGCAGAGGCAGCTGTGCAACTCGTACCAATTGGAGCTGCTGTGCTCCCAACGCGGCACCTGGCCCAGATGTTAATTCACTCGTTGGTGTGTCCTCGCATAACTGGACTACTACCTCTACTCATCAGCGAACTTCCTTAATACAGCATCCTACCACATCTCCGCCAAGAAACCCGCCAACACACCAATCGTCGAAGCAGTCTCACCAAATGTTCTCCGGTACTGGCAAGATGCCTACCCCAAAGTCAAATCTCAGCCTCCTCCCATCACGGTTGAGGAACTCGAAGCCATGATGCGAGGTTCCAAGGGTGCCAGTGACTTCGCAGTAATCGATGTCCGAAGGAATGACCACGCTGTAAGCTTTCTCCTCTCCTTCCCATCCATTTCAAGTCCTGACGTAATTCATTCCATGTAGGGGGGACACGTCCGAGGCAGCGACAACTGGCACGCGCAGACCTTCCACGACAACCTCCCCGAATTTCTAGAGAAGTACAAGGATACCAGCCAGGTTATGTTTTACTGTACCAGCTCGAACGGGAGGGGTCCGAGATGTGCGGGGTGGTATCAAGATTATTTGGACCAAACTGGGACTGCGTCCTCGAAAGCGTACGTTCTGCAGGGAGGTGCGAAGGCTTGGGTGGCGAAGTATGGGGAGGACGAGACGTTGGTTGATCGTGACTGATGGATGTGTATCGGGATAAGGGTTCTCAAGGTGTTTCTCGTCAGATATGTGGGATTGCGATAATACGATTGTCCGTTATTGAGTATTCAATGTACAGTCTATATTGTGATGCAAAGCGTATATATAACAATCAAAGCAATATCAAAGCCTGGCCCCGCTAAGTGGTCTTCCCCATGAATTTATCCCAATGCTTCATGCACGAGTAGCCGTCATAGTCTGTAAACAACCACATTAGCAATTGGCCATATTGCATGCCAGTGGTAATGAGAAAACTTACCGAAGCTCTTCCCCCGATCACAAGAACATCTTGCATCCTCCCATGTCTTCTGACTTTGAGGGCAGTGGGTATATGGGTTGTGTTCATACCCGATATCATCGAAAAAGTGGATCTGGTCTTTTGACTTGAACAACGCGGCGGCTATACTGTGAACAGGTGCATCTCCCCAGCGCTGTTATACCCCGCCGTCAGCCAAATCTCAGGTTGGATGGAAGGAAAGACGAGGAGACGAACCTCGTAGTAGAAGCCGCCCTTTTCATCAAGATACTCGAAGAATGCTTGGTATGCTTCACTTCTCCAGAAGTCCATGTCGGCAATTTCGAAGTTACTCCAGACTGGGGGACAATGTTAACTTATCATCTGGTGTCCGGCAAGCAGAGACCTACAGTGACATAGATTGTAACGATCACTTCCTTCGTTCATCATGAAGCCTAGCGCATTGTCCTCTGCGATGTACTGAGGGTTTCCCTCCATGAAATCTGGCAGCACCATCAAGGGAATGAGGAAACAACTAACAGGTAAGGAGAAGAAAAACATACCCTTGACGGTTGCCCAAAGAGTAGGAATGGTCTTTTCGTACTCGTACATGGTAATTGTAAACGCTGTGGGGAATTGTTAGCAGATAATTTTTCCGTAGTGGCGCTTCAGATGCTCACAGTATGTTTTGTTGTGGTCTTCCATGTAGAGGAAGGGGTCGTAGTGAATATCGCAGTGGAAGTGAACTTCAGGTCTGGAATGAAATGAGCCTAGAGATTCGAACAAGAGAAGGATGGAAACACACTCTATCCTCCAATACCAACGATACTTTTGCAGCAATTCATGCTTGAAGAAGAACTGGGAAAGGATTAGACAAGGCCACCTAGAATATAGAGGAAGCTTGCCCCTGAATTGAAACGACACATGTTACGGTAACTGCACACATAATGAACATCACATTGTCATTGCCAATATATGAGATTAAACTCACGAGACGCTTCCTGAAAACTCAAAAGTCAGCCAGGATTTAGATGGGTGAATTGGTAGCACAAACCTCCATAGATGATATTGTCCTTCACCATTTGGTCCCGACTTTTCTTCGCCTTGTCTTCGTCTATCCAATCTGGCTGGACCCAGTGTTCTTTCGGGATTGTACCAAATTCCATCTTAGACGGTGAGAGGTTGGCAACACGACTATCGGAATGAGGATCAGAGAAGGAGGTCAATAATATGTAAATGAACTCTCACCGCTTGAATTCGTCCGTGAATGGTTCGTCATTAAGGAAGACGTACGGATATCCGTATTGTCTGTTGAAACGGTCTTCAATATCCCTAACGCTCCTTAGGACACCATTGGTATCAGAATTCCGTGCAAGAATAACAAAGGTCGCATTGGCATGTCGGTCTACAACCAGAGTCTCATTGGTCGAACCGTAGAAACCGTCATTGATTGGTGATTCTGGTGAAATAGGATTCGCTGGCGGCTTGGTGTCACTTGGAGGGGGCGACCCCTTAATGTACTTGTCCTGAAAGTTGGACAGAGAAGTGGCCCGGCCATAGTGTTCGTTGGTTACGCGCAGAATGAAATGCAAGCTAATCTGTACGCCAAAATGTCGGATTCAATCTGTCAATAGCCGGCCGCGCTAGTCCAAAATATGATGACGCACAATGATTCCCAGCACCAGTATTGAATACCTTGCGCATGTCTGCATTATGGCTATAGCAGCAGCCTTGAGGAATTTTTAACGACGACTTGGTCGGTGATCTACGAGGACAACGTGGCGGTGAGTAAGGTTGTTATATAACGATGGAACAATTGTCGAGGCGCTGCCTCCGGCGTCCGACCGCACGCCAAGCCGATATACCGGACAGCCGAGCCCGCTTTAAACAAAACCAAATAACGCGGTCATCGAATGGAGATCAAGATTTCGAATCCAGGCAACGACAGCACCTTTTCTTCGCTACGCCTTTGATCTATAAAGATCTATCGCAGACGGAAGCAAACCTTTCACCTCATCTTAGATTCTTCAGATGAGCTCCTCTGAGCTGCCTCAATTGGTCGCGTTTGATTTAGAGTGCGTGGCGAATGTATTTCATGGAGAACATGCATTGACCCCGAAATAGTTATACGCTTTGGGATCTCTGGATAGATACACATGCAACAGGTAGGTTCCTGTTCAAACGGCCCCTATTCGCCGAACTGAGAACCTATAACTACTCTGAGGACCGCTCCACCGAGACAAGGATACCCTGAACGAAGTATTAGATAGGTGAGCACGCACACGACTCCACAATGGTTTCTCAACTAGTTAACACAGATACGGAGAAGTAATTAAATTCTATAACGACGTGCCACAAATCCTTCATCGACTACGTGATGCCAATGTTACCATTGCTGCATGCTCCAGGACCCATGCACCAAACTTGCAAGTACTTCCCAGATCGCGTGAGCTATGATCACTCATTCTTCAGTCCCTAAATATAGAGCACGTCAGGCGCTTGGTCTATTACTGGTACCGCCCACTAAAAAAGGAGAAGCACCTCTGGCTGCGGTCAAGTTTTTCGATCAGCAGGAAATCTTCCCGGGTGAGCGAGCTCTCGATCTGTTCTTCCGTCTGAAACGTCAGATTAAACGGCTTTCAGGATCTAAGATGGCGCATTTCAAGAATTTACATGAGAAGACAGGGATTCCATACTCACAAATGCTATTCTTCGATGATGAACACCGCAATGCTGAAGTTGAGAAACTTGGTAAGTCCCCAGAGCTACTCTTCGTAAATTATACTCATAGGCGACACAGGCGTAACCTTTTTCCTGGTCACTCGTGGCTTAAGCAACGATGCCTTCGAGAGGGGCCTCGCTAAATGGAGGAGGAACAACTCTGGATCTGTTGAATAGCAGACCGTCCCGTGTCCATATAGAAAACTGCGTCATCCGAACACTTGTCATTCCATAGCAGTATCATAATGTAATATAGCAAACATATCCACTACTATCCTCAGGCTGGTCCATGAACGAATGTCGGTATGCCAAAAATATAGTCAAAATCATCATGTCTGCCCCTATTCCCTACTGGATCAACATAACAGCAACAGTACCCGCGATGATAGCACCAACGCTCATCAAAGGATACATCAACAACGCTCCCTGACCACCATAATGCATCCCAGCAGCAGCATTCGAGCTCTGGCTCGAATCATCCCCACTCGAAGTGCCACTCGTCTGCTGGGGACTCCCACTCCCGCTACCCTGTCCACTCTGTGCATCGTTTGTGGGTGCATTGTCCGTGGTGGGAGTAGCTTGACTGGCAGCAACCCCAAGCGAAGTCAACGGAATTCCATTCGCGACAGTGCTCGTGGTTGCGCAATTTGACGAGGAGGGGGTGAAGTAGGCGGAGGATGGTGTGACGGTGTCGCCGACTGTGTAGGGAACACCGTTTTGGTCTACGCCGGTGAAGTATTGGGCGAAGGTTGAGAATTGAGTTGTACCGGAGACTGTTGCGGTTGGGTACCATCCTGGAGGGTCTATGAAGGGTTCGTTAATTGTTGATGTAGAGAAGGAAGGGGAGAAGACTTACAGGCGACGTCGGCATCACAGGTCTCGCTAGAAAGGAGTCAACTCAGTACATTGCTTGCATCACTATCGGAGGATGAAAGGCGTACAATGTACCATTGAAATTATAATTTCCAGGCATAACGAACCCACATCCCATTTCATCAAGTTCGTGCCAGCACATGGCAGCGGCACTATATGTGGCGTTTGCGTCAGTACAGACACGGAGACAAAATTGGTTGTAATCCTAGACCATTTCCACTCAATAAATACCCGGCCAGAATGAAAAGAAGGCGTACAATATAGAGCATCCACTCAGCGTAGTTTCGGTCAGCTCCCGTAATGTTAGAGGTAACATTTCCTCCAATTGGGTTACCGGAACCATAAGCACCATGGGGGTCGAGTTCTCTGCTAGCGCGTCAAACAACGAGCCTAATAGAGGTTCAAGATAGAAACTCACCCTCCCCAATCACCATCAGGGATATTCAAACGGGTAAAGTCACCATAACCGTACACTTGAACGTATTTGTCCGTCTTCAAGAACGAAACACCAGAAAGTGTCCCATCAGGAATAACACGCGCGTTGTTGCGAGGTTTTGTGCACCAAGCAACTTCAAATGTCTGTTTGATAGTTCACCTGCTGTTCCAAAGTGCAAGGTAACGAAGCGCTCACCTCGGAGTCTGAGATATTCTGCATGGTAGGTGGTGCAAATACACAGAAATCCTACACGTTCGAGCGTCAATACACCCGCCCCTATGCAACGAAAACAGAAATTCACTTACATCAATGGAGTTTACAGTTATCATCCTCGCAATGGAAGTTTGGTTGATCGCCGTCCCGAGCGTTGGGGCAGGAGGATTGGTCGGTCCTTGGGTTCCAGTAGCAATGACACCTGGAGGAGGGGAGCTCTGGGCTGAAACAGAGCCTGCAACGAGAGCAGCTACTGCAATAAGAGAAACTGGAAGACACATAGTGGTAGTGTGAAACAATGTCCAAGTCGAGCAATGAATTAGCGGCAAGAACGAAACGAGTGAGTTCTAGGATTAAGTAAAGGCCCGTCCAATCTCGAGAGAAAGCAATGGACTCGATTAAACCAGTAGTCGCACTATTAAGACAACGAAGGCAGGTGGAAGGTTTGGGTTGAAAAGATGATAGTTTCGCCGTAACGCCCCAGTCACACCTCCATATAAACTAAAACCATGCAGCATGACAGAGGAGGAACAGAACGGCTTTACAGAATGATCTTTTGGAGATCGGCTCTGGCTCAAGTCAAGAATAGCTGGCTCGTAATTGGCTGAGAGGAGGATGCCGCGTGATGCCGAACTGCGCAATTTCTATATTTAGTTGTCTGGTCTAAGAATAGGCAACATGCGAGGACACGCAGGAAACAAGGGCAGAAAGAGCCTGGTGTGGCGAGGCGTCGTCAAGCCATGGGGGGAAAGGTTATTTTGGGTAGTGAGCGTTGCTCAGTATATAAATACAAGCGAACATAGCTTCAAGGGGTCGTAAAATTGCTCGCTACTTATTGTATTCTCCTGATTGTTCACTTCTTCATTTGACGTCAACGTTGCTGGCGTTCTCTACAACTTCTGAATATCCGCCATGGGGTCCTTCAGGTAGTGCTCGACCTCAGGCTTGATGCTCGTGAGCATATCAATCTTGGTGTACTTGGGCTTCCACCCGATCGATCTGGAATGCTTGGAGGTGCAGCGCGAGTTTGAGCCAAGGTACTTGGATCCCTGAGAGTAGCGAAATGAGTATTGGGAGAGAAACCGGGGGAGCAAACATGCTTACGCCGAAATACTTCTGGATGTCCTCGTCGGTGAACGGGGTTGGTTTCTCGCTCTTGCCTTTCCCAACCTCTACAAGAGCTTTGGCGATAGCCTCTCCGATTTCGTACAGAGAATGCTCGCCGTTCTCGCCAAAGTAGTACCCGTCTCGACCATGGCCAACTTTGTCTCTATTCTTGCGGATGGCGTCGTAGAGGTCGATGTAGAGCCTCGAAACTGCACAAAAGTGACTTGAGGCGAGACGCTTGGGAAGAATGGGACTAGGGACATACCGTCATCTACATGAACGTTAGGCCAAAGGTTCTTACCCTCGCCCACAGTACCTCCTTGTCCACGGCACACAGAGGCATGGATCAAGCCAGGAATCTGGATAGAATTGATCTTCTGAATGCCAGCTTCGGTCAGTCTTCCGGACGCGAATCCGTATATCGTGGAGGGGAGGATGATGTAGCTAGATATGTATCCTATTCCAGAAATGCAACTTGAGCCGAGCTCGTAAACAGATTGAAGCCGTTCTGACCTTCCTGATCCGCCTTGAGGATTTCCAAGTCCACGTTCCTGTGAACAGCCGTATCGGGAATCCGGGCCATTTGCTCAGGATTGGAATCGTCCCAGACGGTATCGTAGGTGTGCATGCCAGCAGCATCATCGGCTAGTACACCAGTTCCAGACTGCACGATGATGATTGAGACATAGCACACGGCCACAAAAGGACTGGAACTCACAGTATGAATCAAGATAGGAACAGTTTTTACAGTCTGGTGGCGATTCAGTAGACCAGCGAGAATAGCTTTTGCAGCATCAAGATTATCTGCGTCCGCCTACGAGAATGTGACATCAGTACTGGCTGTTCTGATCCTCAATGTATTATTGGTGGACGCACACAGGCGAAAACAACGTCAGATTTGGAAGCAATCGTTTTAATGATGTCCAAGTCAGAGTGAGACCCAATGATGGGTTCCACGCCGAACTTCTTGAGCTTTTCTGCTTTTTCTGCAGAACGAACAAGGACTTGGATTTGGTAATCCTTGATGTCCGGTCGGTCGAGGAATTTGTCCAGGACCGAGCCTCCAATGTATCCTAGTCTCGCCAACATGAATAGTCTGTATATATCGCCTAACAATAATTCCTTTACCGGTCGCTCCTGTGAGGAATACGTTGACCTTCTGGCTCATGATTTCAAATGTCTTGTTCGAAATCGTCAGAACGGCTGCAAAGATGTGTTTGTTAACGTGAAATTATTGTGAAATTACCTTATTGTAGTGGTTTATGGGAAAGAAGGATTCTTAATCATCTCAAGCTTTTATTTCCGAATTTTTTGGAAGACCACGATGATATCATTCTTGAGTGTTTGGAGGATGACGAGGTCTAACCTGGATGAAGGCAAGGATAATGCAATTAGCCGAAAGGCCGTAAAGCCTTTGCCAAGCAGGACCAAATAGTCCTCAGGCGACTTCCGATATCCGCTGCTGCCCTATTCCGACGTGTACCGCACGAGTCCAAGCGTCAGAAATGGCTAAAATGCCGCGATTTTGCCTGCATATTTAAATAGAGCAGCCAAAGTATGGACACTATGACCTCCCCCGTCGTTCCCTCGAAGCCTTCAGGAAAATCAGAATTTCTACACGAGATTACGCGCTGGGTTGCAGGTTCGCCAGGTCTGTCTCGCCACCTTGACCCGCTTGACCAACTGGAGCGCCACGGAAGTGCAATTCCTTAGGCTCACCGTCGTTGGTAAGCCCGCATCTTAGTATCAACCACGGTGCTCAAGGTCTTATCTATGTTGCGCAGCTACGGTACCTGATCTTCACAACAGTCCACATGCAACGTCGATAACAATCGTTGGGGTCCTTCTGCACCTAGCTCGACTCCAATGGCACCACTATCTTGCCTGGCACTTGCAAAGTCTGTGTATGAAACTTAAAGCATATAACCAAGTTGCTATTAGATCAGCCTACGTCAACTCTGGAGTTGACCTGCTCTGGTCCGATCTGAATTGACCGCCTCCTTCGCAATCACACGCTCCGGAGAACATTCCAAATCTAGAGACACCACGCAACTCCAGGCTGATAGCCTTGATTTCGTGCAGTCTCGTGCCCTTATCTCTCCCGTTCCCGCGCCTGTATCAGAGGGCGGAGTCCTATAGCCTATCATTGCCCTAGGTAATGCACCGTGGAGGATGGCCAGTGGCGAGGGATGAATGGAGCAACCGGCTACGCTCCCTTCGACACTCCATATGACACGGACGAGGGTTGAAGTTGAACGACGACCAGGACGCGTTCTGCTTTGCTCAGCTTCCTTGATAGTTTGGATCAGAAGGCTTTATCATGGAAAAAACCGCAGAAGAAGGACGGGGCAAGATGAATGTATCGGACCTGCAGCAGCAGGATGAAGCTGAACTCGCTCGTATGGGATATAAGCAAGAGCTGAAGTACTGTCCGATCCTGTATAAAGCATGCAAAAAGACTAACCAACTCTCTCAGACGTGAACTTGGTTTGCTACAGGTATGGGCAAGCATAACCGGAACTTCCTTCCGCCTCTAATTATAGATCCCTCCTCTACGATAAATAGAACTTCGGAGTGAGTACACTCTAGTTCTTTGTGGAGATCCGCTCAGCTAAAGGCTTCTCAACAGGTCTCCTTTTCGATCATCTCTGTCATAACGGGCTTGCCTTCTTTGTTCGCGTATGGCTTGGTGAGCACATCCACCATTAGTACCTGCAACGCGTCTCAACCCTTCCGTAGAATACAGGTGGACCGGCGGTCATGGTCTGGGGTTGGGTGATTGTTGGTGCGTTTGTTAGCCCACTTCTTTCTCACATCGACTAACTCCGTGACTGTAGCGTTCTTTACAATGATGGTCGGGCTTGCCATGGCAGGTGAGGGAAATCATTTTTATGCGTTCCGCCTGATTCTGAATGAGGTCTGCAGAGGTTTGCAGGTACGACCACGATTGATATTCAATTCGAAATACTCCCTCATCGGAGATGGTTGCATCATCACAGTGCACATCCTACATCTGGTGGTCCTTATTTCTGGGCTGCCATGCTCTCACCGCCGAAACGTGCTCCTCTCGCCTCATGGGTTACAGGTTAATACTCATTTGCCATGCATATTCTTCTCCTGAATTAACACTGCTTAGGATGGTTCAATCTACTCGGTCAAGTCGCTGTAACGACTGGTATCAGGTTCGACTACGGCTCTTCAATGTTCTTTCGCCCGAATGCTCACCAAAATATCCCAGTTTCGCATGTGCAAACTTCATATCTACTGCAGCCACACTCAAGACCAGCTTTGAACCTTCGCCCAAGACTACAATAGGTAGGACCTTTGCAACCTCCTATCTCTCCCATTTCTGAACCATTTTTCTGTAGGCATCTACGCAGCGGTCCTCTCGACGCAGGGATTAATCAATACCTTCGGCGTTCACATCCTCAATTACCTGAACAACATCTCCGTGTGGTGGCATGCCATAGGAACCTTCTCACTTGTCGTTGCGATTCTTGCCAAAGCTCCCAGTCACCAGTCTGCCAAGTTCGTGTTTGCGACGTTCATTGATGGTACCGGACCCCCTGGAGAAGGATGGGGTGATAGGGCCAGTAAGGCGTATGTTGTCGTGATTGGAATCTTGTTGGCACAGGTAAGCTTGTTCTATCTTCAATGGGTAGCCTGATGCTGAGCAACGTTTCTGCTTCCAGTATACCCTCACAGGCTTCGATGCCAGTGCACATGTACGTACTATAAGCCTTCCAAACTGCATAATTCTGATAGGCCTCCCACTAGATGACGGAGGAGACACGCAACGCTGCTATGGCAGGCAGCATCGGTATCGTCATGGCTATTGGTGTATCCGCCGTTCTAGGATGGTTCCTCCTCCTCGGTCTCCTGTTCTCAATCCAAGACCTCGATGCTACCGTGGCTTCTGAGACGGGACAGCCTGTTACTCAGATCTTCCTCGATACCGTAGGGGAAAATGGAGCTATAGTGCTCATGGTGATCGTCATTGGGGCTATGTTTTTCTGCGGGTAAGGCCTTCTTTATTTGTCCCTCAGGGCATGGAAATCAATGAAATTTGTACAGTACATTTTCGATCACTTCGAACTCGCGCATGATGTATGCTTTTGCGCGAGATGGAGGAATACCTGGGCACAAATTCTTCAACCATGTTGACGCCAAATGGAAGTCTCCCATCCGGACCGGTAAGAAGCTTTCTTGTGCTCAAACAATACACTGATCATGGCTCCAATAGTTTGGTTGGCCTGCACACTGAGCTTCATCCTTGGTCTGCCCAGTCTTGGAAGTGCAGTCGCGTTTGCTGCTGCTACCTCCATTGCCACTATCGGTCTATACATTTCATATGGTACGCTACCCTCCCAACCTAGTCTCACCCACAGGACTGATCGAACCTGCCTCTAGGTATCCCGATCGCCCTGCGCCTGTTATACCGCGACAAGTTTGTGCGAGGCCCCTTCCACCTAGGGAAATTCTCGTTCTATATCGCAACAGCGGCCGTCCTCTGGATTTGTTTCATCTCAATCGTGTTTATCCTACCACAAGTCAACGTAAGGGACATCTTCAGCCCCAGAATATTAGATGCTAATCAGTACATTCCAGCCTGTTGATTCACAAACCTTCAACTACTCCATCGTGGCTGTCGGCATTGTCATCACGTACAGCTTCGGCTTCTGGGTTCTCTCTGCACGGAAATGGTTTACCGGTCCCGTTAAACAGATAGAAAGTATGTCGTTTATTTCACTCATGAAGCACCACTATTCAGCGCTGATTTACTTTTGACAGTGGAGGCAATGGGTATCGATACCCTTACCGGCTCGACGGAGAAGGAGCCTTCCAAGGCAACGGAAGAAGTAGTTGATGTCGAGAAGGCTTCATGACCAGAAATGCTCCCGTGATACTTCTACCTTTACGATTCTGAACGGCCCAGCTTGGATGTCTTTGTTTTATTTTCCTCACATGATGATCGGAGTATGCTCGCGTGGTCGAGGAGATCTCTTGCCATAGGATCCGGGCCAATTGAGTAGTTGCTTCCATTCTGCGGCCCGCTAAAACACGCGATGGCACGCACTCCGGTAAGTCATTGACAGTGATCGTGAATTTGTCCGGTGCATGTTATGGAAATTCAGGTCGTTATGAGGCAATCCTACACCTTTTGGCTTTTAGGTTTCCAACACCATTTTTCCGTTCAGGACCTCATGACTGGTCGTCCGTCATAACGGTCATATTTCGTGCCCCTCAAATCCCTGTGAGCGGGCCGTTTTGCATTTCAGAACAGTATAAAAGAGGGAGGAATATAACTCATGTTGAGGCAACCTAGTGAACCAACATGTTTTCCAAAGCACTTGCAGCAACTGTTCTCCTTCTTGGCACCTTTGCCAATGGGCAAACCGTCTACCTAGCTGGTGACTCCACCATGGCTAAGAACGGAGGAGGATCTGGTACTGGTACCGATGGTCTGCATATTCTCACATGAAAACGACGCTTGCTGACTAGCCCATAGGTTGGGGTAATTACCTCGCCCAGTATCTTTCCATTCCCGTCGTCAATAACGCCATCGGTGGACGTTCTTCACGCTCATACACCGTCGAAGGACGTTTCACTACCCTCATCAACACCGCCAAATCTGGCGACTATGTCATTATTGAGTTCGGCCACAATGATGGCTCTGCTGGGTCTGGCAACCCGGATAATGGTCGGCAGTGTGCGGTCGGTGACGCCTACGACCTTACGGCAACCGTGTATGCCGCTGAGTACGTATCTGAGCCTCTATTTTGCAGGCTGGGGCTGAAGGATGTTACAGTGGAACTGCAATCCTCATCCATACGTTTCCCTACTACATCCAAAACGCGGTCAACTCCCTCAAGGCGAAGGGAGCAATCCCCATTGTCTCCTCGCAGACCCCCAACAACGGTTGGACAAACGGCGTCATCTCCGCTGGCCCTCGCTTCGTCGGATATGCCCAGCTCTCAGCAAGCCGTACTGGTGTCACCTATGTCGACCACTATGCTTATGTTGCCCAAGCGTACAACAAACTCGGAGAGACGACCGTCACTACGTACTATCCGAATGACCACACCCACACTTCGCCTACTGGTGCAAACGTTGTTGCCCAGGCTTTTGTTAGAGGTTTGTTGTGCGGGAGCAATTCGCTCAAGACCAAGGTCAACTCGAAAGGACAGGCAGTTCCCAGTAAGTCTTCGTCCATTGTTCTTCCAGTGATGCAATACCAAGAAACTCAATTCTGCACACAGATGGGTGCGTCTGAGCCTAGATCGACAGATGGTCACTGTAGATCGTAGTCCCGTGTATTATCGAGTAAAAGCTTAGAACATTGAAAGGTCAATATTGTTCAAGTTCAAACAGACGCTGTGGCAGTGTGGCTAGCCTGCGGTCGGCAGCAGCTTTCGCCAAACAAGGCCAACATGTGCAGCGCTCATCGCAGCTCATTGCTCTACGACAAACAGCCATGACCTCAACCCCTTCGACGTCCCAAACGAAGCTTAAGATACCCCTACACGTGAAGTACATCCAGAACCTTGGAGATGTATGCTTTACGCCCTTTTCAATCCACCAAAGCTCTGATCATCGACGTCTAGAATAAAGATGACCTCGTCTACCACCTTACCTCTCATCTTCGGTTGAACGCAATCTACTGGGGTCTCACAGCTCTCTGTATAATGGGGCATAAGGATGCCTTGAATAGGGAGGAGATGATTGAATTCGTCATGAGTTGCTGGGATGATGAGGCAGGTTCGTCCCTTTTACGCCTCAGATGGAGGGGTTCACCTGCCGGCATGCAATTGACATCTGATGTCGAACCTTTGAATTACAGGTGCATTCGGAGCACATCCTGAACACGATGCACATGTGCATGCTACACTGAGCGCAATACAGATCCTCATCATGCAAGACGCCCTGGACAGAGTAGATGCGGATCGTGTCGTGAAATGTGTGTTTGCGCTGTTCCTTCCAAGCTCGCTGGTTCCCTGACATTCCGGCAGTCATCCTCTCCTTGCAACAACCATCCGGCGTCTTTGCTGGAGACTTCTTTGGGGAGATTGATACCCGGTTCACTTTATGTGCCATTGCCGCACTGGCCCTCCTCGGCCGCCTTGATGACTTGGGCGAAGAAGGAAAGCAGAAGACTGTGGATTACGTTGTGAAGTGCAGGAACTTTGATGGTGGATTTGGTGCTACTGCCGGAGCAGAGAGTCATTCTGCCCAAGGTATGACATTCAATTCTCTCTGATATTTCCCTGAGCTCACTCAAGCGGTAGTGTTCGTCTGTGTTGGAACCCTGGCCATCCTCGATCGGCTGGATCAAGTGGACTACGATACCCTCGGCTGGTGGCTATGTGAGCGTCAGCTACCCAACGGGGGCCTGAACGGAAGGCCGGAGAAACTAGAAGATGTACGTTCATCACCTGCCGAGACAGGGGTAGTACTGAACGTTATGATTGGCAGGTTTGCTATAGTTTCTGGGTTTTGTCTGCGATGGCCATCCTTCAAAAGATACCTTGGATAGACTCGGACAAGTTGACATCTTTCATTCTCTCCGCACAGGTACGAGAGGTACTCCCTCCTTGACGCTCAATTACTCATATGTTTCAAGGACACGGATGCTGGCGGCATTTCGGATCGGCCCGGAAATATGGTTGACGTCTTCCACACCTGTTTTGGCGTTGCGGGTGCGTTGTGGCTTGCTATTGGTACATTGTCGAAGATCATACTTACGATGCGTTGTCAGGACTCTCATTGCTCGGCTATCCTGGTCTCGTTGACTTGGATCCTGTCTATTGCATGCCAGCCGATATCATCGAGGCACGAGGTCTGAGAAAGGACTGGAAAGCACTTGATCGACGTACGGAGTGATCCCATAGTGGGTCGGTAATTGACAGCGGGGAATCACCACTGCCTCCACTTTCCCCGTTTGCAAGTGCTTTAGCTTCCCACTACATGTTCTGAGTCAGACGGCTATGGTGGACCCAGCATACGTGGTGGGAAGGCTTACGATGACAGAACAGCCTCGCCGGCGCTCTTTGAAAGGAACGTGAAGGCCACCTGTCTCGATGGCTCTGAAGTCGAGGGTGGGGTTAGGAATGGGCTCAAATTGGTGACTCGGGTTCGGAGTAGATACTTGCCCGATCGACACGTCGTAATTTGCAACGAACAACGCTTGAAAAAATCTAATGAACTGGGAACAAAGCAGCCAATTTTTGTGGTTTAGCACGCGTTGTAGTGGCCACGGTCAGGTTCTGGCTGTCCCATTATTCTCATGACGGCAACGGGCGGTAAAATAGAGGTGGCGACGGTTGCGGGTCGGGGTTTACCGCATTTGGAAAGGCGCTCTCGGCAAGATCCGCGATTGTGACAAAATAGGACATCCGACGCTCTTGTGACTGCTAAATCATCAATCCCTCGACCTGACCCTCATCATCGTTCACAACGTTTGGGACGATCTACTCAGCATAAACGACCGCGGGAAAGGGCTACGACCTCTTGAAGATCTTTAGAACGAAGTTTTCACTCATTATGTATAGTTTGGACCAACCTGAGGGTGAGTAACATACGCTTTGACCTCGGTGACCATGTGGCTCACTAACAATGGAATTTGCTGCTCAGCTCATGGGCCCTCGTTGCCGTCAGCATATAAACCCCCAACGCCTGCAAGATCTCTCAAAAGAAGTATTTCCCAGCAATTCAAGAAGAGCATCTCGTTGACCTCGGAAGATATGCGCGCATTTTCACTCAAAGGCCGTCACGCAGTCAATTTTTCTTTGTCGGGTGTCGGTGTATCCTCATTATTTGGCTCACGGAGAGGGTCTCCTTCTGTACCGGTCTCTGAGCCTGTATCACCACAACGGTCACCATCTGCGCTGCCAGCGGTTCCCGATGAACCCGAAACTGCCCCACTACCTCTCGGTAGGGCGGATGACAGCTTTGAGATCTCGGTCGAGCAGGTATGCCACTCGTCGCAAGATATTTCGCCATTTGTTTATACGTGTTCCTTTCAGAATACTCGAAGATCACCCTCTCCCACACCAACTGAGGTCCTTGACCCAGAACCAGAAGCTATAGAGGAGCAGCTAGAGCGGCACAAGATCAAAGTCCGAGACTTTGCTTATGCACATTCTTCAACCCCAATCATCGAAGAAGAGGATCCTGATAATCCATTCGTCACAACTGCATCTACATCTGCTGCTCTGAACTCCGTTGCACCCAAAGTACAGCCAGCCGCCGAAATCTTCGACCAGTACAAAGGCATCGTTGAGTATGAATATCGACTGGCACAGAATCCCCGTACCATACCCATCACTGGCAAAGTACTTCGTCGTCTGCTGGACATCCGATGGGTCACGATGGACGAGGCCAAGTCGCGACTCCACCAGATGGACTGGGAAGCGATGAAGATCTACGAAGCGAAATCTGCTGACTATCCCTGGAGGCCATGTAAATGGTCCAACATACCCGATGCTGCTGTGCGGGCGCAGCTCCTCTCCGAGCGTGGAAATTGGTTTGCGATGGTGGATAGGATGCGTATGCAGGTAGAAGCTCAAGCTGCGTGGGAGGCAGCACAGGCTGAGCGGGAGAGAAAGGCGGTGGAAGAGGCCCAGGAAAGGATACGGGCGATGGAGGCTGAGAGGCAGGGCGGCATGGGTATGATCATGGACCCCGACGAAGAGCCCAACACTGAGTCTCTTGTCAACGGATATGTACCCGTTGGAATGTCAAGCACTGCATCTCCTCCGATACCCATTCCCAACGCTCCCGCAGCACTACAAGCTGCTCCCTCTCAAGAAGATATCACTGCTTCTCCCTCTGCCAAGAAGCGAACGTTGGAACACTCGATATCTACCCCATCCTTCTCTACCAGCCCCTCAACATCAACTGGCTCCAAACGTGTTCGCTTGAATTCAGAAGACAAACCACTTCCCTCAATACCTCCCTCCGAAGATACCACACCTACTGCTACCCCCAACCTAGATGCCTCGCCCTCCAGACCAGGCGCATATATGCTCCCTCCTGGTCTTACTCCGCCAACCCAGCAATACCCAGCCCCTCTGTCGACCTATGACCCCACCGTGTACCCAGATGCCGCTCGGGTAATACAGAAGACACGGGCGGCGGGTCCACCCCAGGAAATGGAAGAGGATTCTAATCGGGAGGCCACGCCACCGCTGGAGGACGAAGGGTCCAGCTGGGTCGGTCTTGTGAAAGAACGAGGTGGGCTTCCTCTTCAGCGCAAGCGGAGGGGTTCGCGGTCGCTGAGTCGTACACAGACTTATAAGCAGATCTGATCATGAGGCAATACATGACTTGACGATCCTGGATGTTGGCCGTTTCCTGCTCGCCCGGGCAAGGTAGCTACGATTTTGGTTTTGGTTGATGGAGCCGGCGACGACAGTGCTTAATTTATTGTTCAGCAATACGTTTTGACGAAACATAATGATATATTTGAATACTGGTATCTTTGACAATTGGTTGTCCCGTCTTCAGCAATGTACATACCCTCATCTCCATCGCATCCATGTGTCCAATTACCGCAAGCGCTTTTCTTCGTACATCATACTTTATTCTATTGTACAGATGTCATGTATACACGCAGATCAATTTATCTCTTTCTGCTCTAGTTCCAAGCTAGTTAGTTCGGCCTCCGAGAACTGACCACTGAGGTCTGAGGGCCCTGAATCACGCTCAAGCGTTGGGTGTGGCTTTACACCTTGAAGCTCAAAATACAGCCCCATTATCGAATATCGAGTATGGGGCGTATACCGTTAACAAGGGAAGAAGTTCCTCTCCACTCCGAGCGTACACGGTGTGGAATTTGGACGCCAAGGATGTTGGCCTCATGAGGCTGAATTTCACATTCGGCATAGAGCATTTTGTCGAGGCGAGGAAAGCGGCGGTAAACCACGCAGCAACATACCAGCCGTCAACTAACAAACCATCTCCCTTGATCTCCCCTCTTGAAATGAACAGGATGAATGTCGAGGATTTGCCCAGAAAACGTTCCCCGAATAGTGGGCTCCCGAACAAGGGTCGAGGAGCTTTATAAACCCCTTGGTTCCAACCTCATACTAGTAGACCCAACTTCGACTCGAAGAACTCACCCACATCCGCAATGTACAAAGCTCTCGCCATTGTCTTCTCTGTTTTCCTTGCTCAAGTTGCTCTGGCGCAAACTGACCCCCTTCTTGAAGAGGGCGCCACCTGTAGGAATCCCATCTTTACGGTCCGTTTGACTGCCTTGCTGATACCTGTTTGGTCCCTTAGGTGTAGACTTTGATGGTACTATTGCCAAAGGAGTGAGTATTATCTTTCAACCTCGTATCCACTGAGCTCTAATTGTCTACCTTCACAGAGTTGTACGAAATAGCTTACTCTCATTATGCTCCAAAAACTACTACTGATCATGCCGATTAGGCGCAACCGGCACATCGTGCTGTCAAATCTTCTCGGACCCTGGGCTCGATAAATTCAAAGCGTAAGTCTGAATCATTGTCAACTATTTTTCGGAATCAATATTCATCCTCGAATCAGCTGTATAAAGACGGATGCTGCCACCACGGCCTGCCCAAAGCCGATTTCCACAGTGGAGGAAGACCCGGCAGTCTCCAACGGACAGTAAGGCGGCTGGTGAGCCAGCCTTGGTCATTGAGTAGGACGTTGTTAGGGAAGTCTTGAAAAGTAGCGTAGAGTTCAATGACTTAAAGACCATTTACTTTTTCGTGGATTTTCGATCAGCTTCAACGATTTAGGGGTCAGAAGGCTGGTGTACAGTATGGCCTTGATAACAAGCCTTGCCAGTGGCTATGCAGTTGAATACTGATCCGGACTTTGGCCTGATGGTTGTTTCAGGAAAACCTGGTTACCTGGTCAAGGTGTGCTTGACATTGGTTTCGTCCATACCACCATCGAAGTAGCTGGTCTCTTCGCGCTCGCACTACAGCTGGTCTGTTCGTTGCCTTAACTTAAACTACGAAATATATTTCCAAGATGATCATGCTCGCAAACGCTGCCCTACTTTCCCTCTGGTCTCTCGCTACCGTTTTACCGGTCTCACAGGCTGCCCCAGTTACACATGGACGAGACTGGGGTCGCCCTATTCCTCGAGATGCTGCGGTGGAAGGTACAACCTACACTGCACGGGACCTAGTGCATGCCCTCGCCGGAGACCTGGACTCCATTCTTGAACGAAGGCGCCCATATCCAGGCGTGTTTGATCGGTCCCACTTGTGCGTACAGTAGCAACGTTACATTCTCGTTATGTGCTCACAGAAAGCTCTCAGACACGTATACAGGTCGCTCCTTACCATGAGTCAAGAAGTCGAAGGTGCATGCCGAGAAAAGGGTGGCACTCCGGAGATAGAAAACGGGCATGCTATCTGCACGATGAACCCCGAGCCCTTTCGCCGGCCACTCATCCACCTCCAGCACGCCTTCTCCACGAAACAGAGACAAGCAGGCATGTCACATGCTGCCGAAATGCGATGCCGTGAACGGGGAGGCACACCGGAAATGGTCCATGGTGCTGCGGAGTGTACGATGAATCCAACTCTTGAACGCAAGACGCCTCATACAGCCCAGGCCACCTTCAAGTCGGTGAATGGGCATGACAGAAGGGGTTGGTTCGACAAAGACGTCGATCAGATGGAACTCGAGTTGCCTGGTCATGACGAGCAATGAAGAGGACAAAGAGGCGTTTGTACTCGATTCTAGCTCAATGATGTATAGACAACTACTTGCAATGCAATGTTTGCGAGTCTCTCCACGCACCGAAAAAAGGCTAATGCCCACCCCCGGACATGAGAGAGGGAGAAGCCTCTCAGGAAATAGACTTTCCGGCTAACTAGCGCTCCCCCGTCCTATCCCCAGTGACACCAATAAGAAGCCTGGCAAATTAATAGCAAGAATTGCTGTCGCCCGCACTACCACACTATGATACGAGGAATGCACTTGGCACGGCAATAACGTGGCATCGAGAACGCCCCACACCGAGATGCCCCATCCAGCACCCTCATTTCCACGATTGGTGAGACCACCATATGTCGGCCCCTTGCGTAAGAGTTTCGCGGAGATTTCTCGTTCCCACTCGGGGACTTCTTGAGTTGGCTGCCCCGGCCAGGTCCAATGTTGTCGTTCACACTCCACTCGATTCTAGGACCTCATCGGCGGCCGTCAAATATCAGGACCTACGAAGAGGGTAGCTGCGGAACAGAGGAAGCGTCTGAAGCCAGGTCTCGTGGCTGATGGACGTACTCTTAGAGGTAAGATCTTGAGAAGGTACTTCAGGCGAACTGCCGCGTTGGATTAATACGAGTAAGTGAGAGAAGAATTAGGGTTTCTTAGGAAAGAAGTTCCAGGCCTAGTTCTATAGAGAAATAACAAGTTCTCGAAAAATTTATAGCTCAGAACACCAATACATGGTAAAGGCGTCGGCAGATGGCCAACCACCCCATTCCCTACATGGTGCGGATGATCGACAGGGAACCATCCTATTTAGAATCATTGGGTCGGGATTCGGAGATGCATGGTAAAAACGTGAGAAATTTTGATGAACGGTGGCAAGGCCAGTGTGAAGGCACATCTACCAGGCTATTTAGTCTCCGTCGTCCTGATTCGTCACTCGGGTACATAGTTACCCTCCTGAAGGTGATATTGAGCAAACGAAAGTACCTACGATCGGACCAGCGTCTTACTACTCGTTCTTTACGCGTCCACTCTAAGTTTTATCAGGCAGCTTGACCTGTCAATCAGTTGCCATCTATCGAGGTTTACCCAATCTGCTCTCAGCTCACCCTGGACCCCTGGACGCGTTTTTTGAACCCTATTCTTATAACGGCTTGGAATCACTCGGACTCAGCTCCTTTTCTTTCACCCTCGTTCACTAGATCACAAGCATGCTATCCCGAGCGCTGAATCTCGGTGTTTTTGCAAACCGTGGCTCTACTTCAGACACCAACATCGATAATGCTGCATACGACTTTCTGGTCGAGCCTCCCAGTGGCGAGCATACCGCAACAGTCATATGGCTTCATGTGAGTTCTTCGGCCGGCTGCATTAGCTTCCCAATGGGCACCTGGGAGTACCAACATGACCAGCTGACGGACGGCTGTTTTGGGATTTTGTGATTAGGGACTAGGGGGTTCTAACCGAGAACTACTCCCCTACGCTGAAGATATAAGTGACCTACCGGGCCTAGACCATATTAAATTTATTCTGCCACAGGCGTAAGTAAGTTTTGAATTGCCCTCCTGACCGTTGTGCTCCACAACACAATGGGCCCCAAAAATACGTGGGCACGTCATTTTGCACCCTCGTTTCTCTTTCACGTTTCCTACCATGTCTACCGTCGGTTTATCTCCAGATGCTCATTATTTTGCCTTTTTCCAGCCGAAAAATGCCAGTTTCAGGCAATGGAGGCCACCTCATGCCGTCTTGGTAAGTGTCGTTCTCGTCCCCCCATATTTTGACGCGTCGGCAGATGCTGAGATCACTCTGGATTTGTCCAGGTTCGACTGCTTGTCCTTCGACATAGAAGACCGGGATGAAGACGTCGATGGTCAAAGACTGGCTTCGGAACTAATCAACGACATAATATCGCACGAAGAGTCGGACTGCGGAATACCTTCCTCACGGGTGGTCATTGGAGGGCTCAGTCAAGGAAGCGCTGTTGCACTACACGTGGCGCTCACGACGCAGCGGCCATTAGGAGGTGCTTTCGTCTTAAGTGGTTATGTTCCGCAGAGGCAGCATATCGTAGAGGTGAGAAGCATGTGTTGCGGTCATTTTGGGCCAAATACCAAGTTCTTCCGACAGGTCGCTTCATCAGCTTCGAGAACGCTCTCCTACTTTTGGGGTCACGGTCAGCTCGACAGACAGGTTCCCTATAGATTCTCCTTGGATTCAGCAAGAGCCCTCGCCGCCGGCCTGGAGATTGACTTCGAGGAGATCGAGAAGGGTGCCTCCGCGACTACAACTGTAGCTCATCATGAAGCGGATCAGGAGCAGACGGAGGGCTTGGAGGGCTTGGGAGGGAAAATGAAGTTCGTTGGATATCCGGGTCTAGTGCACTGGATGAGCTCGGAGGAAATGGACGACTTGGGCAAGTGGCTAAAGGAGGTGGTGCCAGGAGATGGAGGTGGCGCAACGGCCACCACAGCGACGTAATGGTGACATGGGAACTTGACGGCTGGCGGCCCTATTAGCATGGGCCTTGTTCTTGAGGGTTATTGGGGGTAATATCTTGGACAAATCATACACTGGGACGATCTTAATACCCAATAGAAGGCAAAGTCGTAATCCTGCTGATATAGCATACGAAGTGCCGGAGACACAGACAGCTCATTTCAAGTAGGGTTCTGTAATTGACCAAAGCAGTCTTGTTTCGGGATCTGATCAAACTAAATCACTGGCTATGCAACATGGGTACAATATGAGAGAAAATCCAAAATAAATAAGAATAAAGTCATGGTTGTTCGTACAAGGTCGTAACAGGTTACATGGTCAAAATCCGGTTCAGAGCCGATCTACTAGATGGTGAAGTATGATACAGGCAGGCTGATTCATAGTGGCAAATCATAAGCATAGGTCAAGCAGTCATAGAGAAGTTATCTCACCTTTCGACCTAGGTACAAATACAGCAAGGGGGGCATGAAATTAAGGGCTGATGTTACCCGGCGATCGTTTCTTTGTCGCCTGGGGGACAAGTACGAGTTTTCTTGTGCGAACTTTGTAGGGAAACTGCGGCATTTGCAGGTCTTCCTCGTCGTCACTGGACAATTGACTGTCGCAACATGGCGACGACGCGGTCGAAGGAGCAGAATGGTCGACGAGAGGATGTGTTGTGATGTTCAACATCGGTCTGTGGTCCATCTACAAGGTTCAAAATGAGTCAATTGCAGAAAAGCGCCACTGAATAGCTAATACTTGCCTGTCCTTTCTTTGACTCGTCAACTCTGCCTGTGGTGAGCCCGGTCGAAGTTTCGAGAGAGTTGGGTAGTGGTGTGGAACTGCGTTGCAGACTTATAGGGCCTTCATGATGCATGGTATGGCTTATTTTGTAGAGTTGAGGTTAAGAAGCGATGACCGCAGTAAGTCAAGTTTATATAACTGAGCCAGCACCACTGTTAGCCAATGACTACACCACCCACCTGTGCATGCACAGCAACGGTTGTGAATGCATGTGCGATCGAATTGCTGTGCTGGATGTGCTTAGTCATCAGCCTGACAGCCTGATCCTTGGCCCGAATTACCGGTCATTGCCTGGTGTCAGTGGTGACAGCGCCTGAGGCGGGTCTAGGGCAAAAGGAAGAATTCAAGGAGAAAACGAAGGGGAAATCGCAGGCCCGCGAAGAGCTGAATCGCTTTTTTTGTCACTCCTATGGGTACTCAGTTCAAAAACCAACCATCAGTATGGATAGGCATCATTTCATCTCATCAAGTTACACCACAACGTTCTTTCTATTCATAGATAGAAAGACAACCGGTAATAGTATCCAACACCATACAAGGTATGTAACCCACACAGTTGACCGCTCGTTGTCGCGATATTAACAATGCCATCATAGTCTACCTATTCTCTCCGTACAGAACGTTGACAGAGCGTGTATTCAATACACTTGACCTGGAAGCCTATGAGATTCGTCCAAAGGGAGAGAATCTGAGGCGAGGAAGCTGCTGACCACGCCACAGAGTACAGTATCCCTTCTACCTTACCAGAGCTCCGTATACCTGCCATCAGTGCTATGGAGAGCCCAATGGTGCAATGATCGCTTTGGAACGTCGCTGCGCTTTTACATATGACGAGGGCCTCGTACATGTGATACAAGATAGAGACATTTCAGGCTGCTGAGTTGGCACGGTTCTAGATAAGGCGAGGCGGAACTTCAAAAGCCGCACAGGACCACAAACTCGGATTCCCAGGCAATTCGGACACGCAGAACTCCAGGAACGTGGATAGTCGAGTCAAAAAAACGGGCTGGACGCACAAAAGGCTAACACTCGGGGCATCGAGTTTTAGACACTGGGCACCTTCCTCCAGGTGGTATTGGATGGCGATGCCGTTTGCTGAAATGACTCCAGCACGTTCCAAGGGACAAGGGTTAGTCAAAGAACCAGTCATGTATGCCACCGAGCTGATGTTTCCGCGACGCAGGATCCAGTGTTCATGAGAAAACCACTGGAAGGTAGCTCTCACCGACAAGGCTAGAAGCCGGTTGAAGGCTTGAGAACAGAAGGCGAAGCCTGTGCCTGTCAGTGCTCAAAATGTGGAGAGGTTGTCAAATTGGTGTCATTGATTATTGCCGGGAGCGCCAGCTGCTTTCAATCTTTGACTAGTCTGACAACCCCAAAAGCTGCCAGAGGCTGTTGGTGTACATAACGAGCATCCTGGGGCGACCAGACCCGTTCGAGGGGCTTCTGGGTCTGTGACCAACCTAATGTTCTCCGAGCCCGATTCCGATCACGAGCCTGGTTTAGGGCAGGTGCCTACTACGGTAGCAGGCTTCATGACGAGCTCTGTATGTTCTCGTTCTCTACTGAGAAGCCCTCAATCCCACCAACAGAACCTCGAATATAATGAACCCCGCTCGTTCCGCAATTTGTTTCTCCCTTGATCTAGAAGTCAAAAGGGGTAGATCACTCAAGGACGCCATTAAAAATGCCGCAAAAATGGTTAAGGTTGACTTGAGAGAACCAAGTGCCGACGACTTTGCCGCAAAGCTAGATAAAATCTCAATTATTCTGCTCTGACAATGGGTGCCCTAACTCTCAAGCAGGTCTCTCTGTCGAACCTCCCCTTGTGGAATATGAACCTGAGTATGAATGGTCTAGAACGATTACTTTCAGGGGATTGGTACGTATAGTTTCAATCCGAATGACTACTAAAACCTTACTTAAGATATAGATCGGCATTATGAACGCCTTCTGCACTAAAGAACAGCAAGATGCTATTATTTCTGATCTCACAGCCAGATACCTGCCAGCTATCGTTGATAAGTTTCTTAATCCACCTTTTGTTGGCCAGTACTCGAAGGAAGTTGAACAGGAACTTCTTCTAAATAACGCATATGGGGCTGCTCTTTCTCAATGCTCGTCGTCTCGTTATTTCTTCAATTACTTGAAATCACGGAAACCTGCTGCCGTAAACAACGGGAAGATTCCTAAGGCGATGGCTTCTAGGCTGCTCGTGCTCGCACCTACCTGGGATCGTTACCTCGAGAAGCCGCTCCAAGGTGATATCTATGTCTTTGACTAAAAGGTTTAACATGTGCGATCCTCTATATCATCACAACCGCTCTTGTTGCTGCTAGCAAGGATCAAAACCAGGAAAAGATTCTGCCTACACATATCAAGATTGGTCTCGAACCTTGGCTTCTGAAATGGGGACGCCGATACTTGAACACCAAGGACAAAGGGTTTGCGAACATCGCGGTGACGCTTAGATGCATGTTCTTTGAGACGGGCCCTGAATTTCAGGCGTTGACGTTGACTTGTAGAAAGAATGTATCGTGGGACCCTTGCATTTTGCGTGGTTGTGAGAGGAAAGAAGGCCTGAAAATATGTTCGAGGTCAGCGAAAGGTCTCTTACCTGGTTCTCTTTCTCTAACGCATATATTGTCAACTTTGTAACAGATGTTGTACGGCTCGATATGTAAGTCGCCCGCATCTCTACTCAGTCGGCGTTCGACCTGACGACTCACGTATGATACAGTGCTGCGCCGATCATCAAAAAGCACATTGGAAAGCTTGTTATGATGAATAACATTGGACACCGACATCTCTGTTTCAAGACTACCTACTAGAGGTCGCATTTTGTGCGAATATTTATCCAGTATACTAGGCCCATCTTTGTTGCATCATCTTCGCCCTCGTTCCGAGGCGCATGTACATTAAACTACGAATACAAGCACATACTCTATCTTGAGCCTGGACGCGAGAAGTTGAAAATGTAGCAATTGCTACTTTGAATTCGGCACCCTTTGTATGTCGAAAGTTGTGCTGAGGCAGAGCCAAAAAATCGGTAGAACTCGTTTCTCCAGAAGTCCCGGCCGTGCCAAGCATCCGAATCCGATCATGATCCCAGTTTAGGGCAGGCACGGTAAGCACCAAACGATCACCGTAAGGAATCTGCGACTTTATATCCTTCAACTACGAAACCTAAGTCCCGCCATTAAGAGGATGGCGACCGTTAACGCGTTTATCTCCAGTTATTTTGAACAAGAAGTTACAAAGGGTAGACCGCTCAAGGACGTTCAAGAAGATGTTACGAGATGGGCCACCCTCGACCTGCCAGAACCCAATGCCGACAACTTAGCGAGAGCATTAGGTGAAGGAGGAAGTACTTTACCCAAAAAATATCAATAATCGCCGCTTCAGGTATCACTTCGGAACTTAACTCTTCCCCGGCACCTGAGGATGAGGTGGGCAGAACATTGAACTTCAACCGGCTGGTGCGTAAAGTTCCACAGTCGGCGCCTATGGCCTAACCCAAGATGTAGGTCTGCGTAATGAAATCACGCCGCACTCGCGAAGAGGAAAAGACTATTACCTGTGAATTTGCCGCCAAGTATATATCCGCCGTCGTCGACAAGTTTCTTGATATGGCGTCTCATGTCGGACCATCAACAGACGTGCAACAGGCTGAGCTTCTCTTAAATAACGCATATGACAGTGCACTCTGTCTATCTCAGGAATCTCCCTATTACTTCAAGTACTTGCGCTCGCAGAAGTTCGACGCCGTAAACAACTAGAGGCTGCCAAAAGCGGTTGGTTTGAGGTTGTTCGTGCTTGCACCTACCTGGGATCGCTACTTGGATAATCCACCAACAGGCTATCTCTATGCCTCTGACTACAAAGCTATAATCTTGGAATACCTCACTGTTCTTACAAGCTCCCTGATCGCGGCTCTCAAGGTTCACGATCAGGAGAAGATTTTACCTTCATTCGTCAAGATTGGCCTCACGCCTTGGCTTCGGAGGTGGGGATCCAGATATATCAAGACTGAGTATGAGCTCCTTGGAAGAGGGGCGGTGGCACTTCTCTGCATATTTTTCCAGAAGGACTCGAAATTTCACTCAAAGGTGTTGAGCGCTAGAAGGGCCATGACATGAAGCACTTGTGCTATGCAGGGTCGCGAAAAGAAGGAAGATTTGAAGGTCTGTTCCAGGTCAGCAAAAGCTCCACTTGCTTGCCTCCTATCTGATACTTATATGGCCCCGTGCATAGATGTCACACAGTCCGGTCTATCTGTCTACACAGTCAGTCCCCCATCTTACGGCCCATCCATAAAACAGTGCTGCCCCGATCATCAAAGACTACACTGGAATGGTCCCTCCAATGAAACACTTCTCGACGGAGGACTCGGACACCGATATCGCTGTATTGAGACTATCTACTAGCAGATTCTATTCGGACACATTATCTACCTCTTAGAGGCCTATTATCATTTCATCCTCTTCTCCATCATTCCTACGCGCATATATTACCTATGAATGGAAGTACCCTCGTCTTTGCATGGCCGTGAGGTGTGGGTGGAATCGTGATTAAATCCACTCCACACTTTGACTCGTCCATGTTCGGTAAGGCGCGGACCTCGTTTCGAGGGCCTGCATATTACATCCGTGTAAGTCGCTGAATACTCTAGAGATGCGGATGCTTCTTCGGCGTCTGAGCAATGCCTGGGCGCCAGATCATCCGAACTCCGATCATGAACCCAAATACGGGGCAGCTTCGATTTTTTGCCTGTCACCTCACCTATCGGCCGCCCACTTGGACAACACCACTCCACTGTGTAGGAATACTCGGGAAAGCTTTTCTCAGTTTATACTTCAAACGGGATCGCGAAATTCGAAACGGGAGTGGCCCAGTGCAGGACTTTGTCAGGAAAATTGCCGGGACATGGAAGATAGACTTCCCAGAGCCACCAGCTGATGCTCTGGTGAAGATACTGGGTAATATTCTGTAGAGAACATTTCTTAGCCCTACTGATTCTGTTTTAGGGATTACGGAAGGAGACGATTGCAATGCCCTATAGAATGGCGTGTTACATCAACACGGTGCGGAAGACAAACAGATTTGGCACACGACGTTAATCGGGAACCCACCCTCCAGTTCTCTAACATGTTAATGACGTACCGCAAAGAAGACAGCTGGGCACTCATGTCTGAACTTGCTGCCAAACACCTCCCTGCCATCGTCGACAGATTCATAAATATTCCTGCGGCACTAACCAAGTCCTCTCACGACTTTCGAGACGAGCTGCTACTGGTCAACGCATACAGCCTTTTTCTGATTAGACTCATGGACGATCCTTACATCTACACTTATCTGCGTTCGCGTGCGCCTGCGGTTGCGAATAGGAAGGTTTTGCCTGGAGTGTTAGCGGAAAGGCTGTTGACTGTTGCACCGATCTGGGACCAAGCAATCGAGGGGTTGATCACACGGCTATCTTCTGGGGAAAGCAAGGACAGGGCCTGGAAGTTCATGAATCTACTCATAGCTATTCTTGTTCTGGCCTCCAAGGACGAGGAGCAAGAGAAACACATTTCCTCAATTATACGAACTCGTCTAGACGTCTGGCTTCAGAAATGGGCACATCGCTACAAGCTCCTCCCCTTAGGTTTGGCTGCAGGCCTACTCAAGGTAGTCCTCGAGGATTCGCTGAAAAGAAGGGGGATAGCCGCCGACATGTTAGCGGCAAGGAAGAAGCGAGCACGGTGTGGTTTATGCCAGAAGAAGGACACGAGTTTGAGAGCTTGCTCGAGATGTCGCATTGCTCACTATGTGAGAACTTCTCGTATTCCTCGTTGCCTCCCGCTTCTGACGGTAAAAAAGTGCTGCATCGAACATCAAAAAATGCATTGGAACATGGAAGGTAGCCACAAGAGGGTATACTTTACGACCGAGTATTGAATTATAATTTGCCGCATATTACATACCTATCAACCAGCGCGGTTCCTTGCATGAAGTTCCTTCAATCACGTCCTCCATACAATCAGTATACCTTAGATAGTACAATCACCACACGAAACTGACTTATTTGTGACGCGTTCAACGTCAATTTCCTGCCGAAATTCGTTGCGGCCCTACCGGGCCGCATCAAGTATCCCTCCTAGTGACAATGGTGCAGCCTCTTTCGAAGGGAAAACCCATTGCAACCCAGTCTACCTCTTGCATGGAATCGAGGGGCAAATATCTAAGCATTAGTATCGTCCTGCTGAGGAGACACGAGTGCTTCTTTCTTCAACGCCTTGTCGTTGCCTCGTTAACTTCACGTCAAAGACATCGAAGCATCCGGACTCCGATTATTAGCTCAATCCGAGGCCGCTTCAATTCTCTACTCTACACCGCCATTGTCGTTCTCGCACTTGGATTGAACCGGCTCCGCTGTATGGACGTGCTTAAGGAACATACTGTTGACTTATACTTCAGACGCGATCGCGAAATTAAACACTTAACCGGCCAAAAGCTCGAGTCTATCAGGAAAACCGCCGAGAGATCGAGTGTAGACTTGCCAGAGCCATCGGCTGATACTCTGGCAGAGATACTGGGTAATATGCTATAGAAAATTTTACAGAATCATTCCTGAGATTCTTTTAGGGATTACGGAAGGAGTCGATGGCGATGACCTATCCGAGGCGGAAAGAACGGTGTGCTACAGCGATACGGTGCGGAACATATTAAACTGATTTGACGCACGACGCTAACTGCTAACCCACCCTCCAGTTCTGTAGAATGTTAATGGTGTACCGTCAGGAAGACGGTTGGGCACTTGTGTGTGAACTAGCTGCCAAGCACCTCCCCACCATTATCGACAAGCTCATAAATATTCCTGCCGCACTGACCGAGTACCCCAATGGCTTTCGAGACGAATTACTACTGGTCAATGCGTACAGCCTGGCTCTCCTCAGACTCATAGACACTCCTTATACCTATGTCTATCTGCGTTCACGCGCGCCTGCGGCCGGGAATAAGAAAGCTCTGTCTGGAGTGCTCGCAGCAAGACTTCTGGGTATTGAGACGATCTGTGACCGGGATTTCGAAGACTTACGCATGCAGCCATCCTCCGACGGCGACGCCAGGACTTGGCTTGGGAGTTCATGGACCTGCTCGTAACGCTTCTGATCGAGGACATCAAGGAAGAGGAGCAAGAGAAACTTGTTCCCACCTCTGCGAATTCATCTAGGTGTATCGCTGTGGCTCTACTTCACGCAGCCCTCAACGATTCAACGGAAAAAAGGGAGATAAACGCCGACATGCTGGCGACTAGGAAGAAGCGACCAGAGTGTGGTTTATGCAAAAAGAAAGAAAGATTGAGAACCTGTTCGAAGTGCCGCACTGCTCACTACGTAAGAACTTCTCGGTGAACTTCTTCCCTGTCTGATACTGACATGAAGCCAGTGCTGTGTCGAACATCAAAGAACGCACTGGAGCATGGAAGGTAGCCACAAGATTGAGTGTTTCAGAACGGAATACTGAATCACCATTTGCCGCCCCCATACTATCACTGTAGCATCAGTGTACCTTAGAAATGACGGGCAATATGACCAACGCGTCCAAGTTCATTTGTTGAGGGCCGGTAAAGGCGCGCCAAGTATCCCCTTTAATCCATTTGCAGCCCCCCCAAAAGTCTCGTAGACAACCACAGTTGAACAACAGCACTCTTATTCGTGATACTACATTGTCCGTATGGACATCGCCAGGTGCCGCTGTTAGCAGCCACAGGTCCGACCCGGAGAGACCCCCATGTGAAATAATGTAATATTTCTCCAATTCTTTCTCAGGTCCTGATGATACACGTTGAACCCGTTTGCACCTGATCTGGACAGGCTTCTGAAGTAGAGGGCTTGTTATGAATTCTCCCATCCAGATCCTAGAACGGCTGGGTTAGCTCGGAAAAGCAGCATAGTAGCAGGAATATACGTAGTCGCACGTCGTAACTGGGTCATACCTGCTTGAAAATTAGCTCTTTGGAACTCAGAACTCGTCATAGCAAGCTCACCAGCATCGAATGATATCGTCCCCATCGGCCGTAGCGAATTTGAGAGTCATGCAGTTGTGTCCCAGTTATTGAGGACAGCGGGCAACAGACGTTCTGGAGATACCAACAAGGCTTGTGTCAGAGCGAAGACGGCATCAAGAAATTGCTAGAGGTTACAGAAGTGCAAGGTCCCTTGCCAGCCTCTTTCACAGGTGCATATCCGTCACAGCCTAGTTCACCTCCTCCAAGAGACCGACCAGCAGGTATGGTAACATAGCTGCTGTGGACAATTCTCTTTCTGGGAATGGGAGTCTGCATGGAAAAACGAACGTTAGTTGAATATGAGCGAGGCAGTGTGACTAAAGAGCGTACGTATTTGCAGAATGGTTCTTCGAGTCCATGGAAGCCGACTCCTTCGTACCTAGGGAGTATCTTTAGCTTGACGAGCAAGACGTGTAGGTCTGAGGAATGGCTCGCCAGCAAGTCAAGTTATTGTCGGAGTCCAGAGATGAGCCCTTCAAACTTGTAAGATCCGCATTTTCGATGTAATCTTGCGGGACTGCTTGAGGGCAGCAGAGTTGCTATACAGAAGATGTTCGAGGATCAGATCATGTTCCACACGTAGTAAGTGGGGGTCATGTACCTTTGGTGTGTAACCGCTGGTCTGAGCCAATGCACCGAACGCAAGCCAGGAGGCAAGCGCAGCCATTGTTACACTGAGATGCATAGCCGGCTTTCTTGAGGGGATGCAATAGGGTGTGTTTGAAGGGCGTTGGCCTTTGTAGTGGTAAAGGAAGAGGAGCCACAGCTAGTTCGAACCCGAAGAATGAGAAGAATCAGTGCTCCCGAATTACAAGCCAAGCAGATTGTTCGGTCTGTGCTCCCCGGCGGGGACGATGGGGTACTGAGCTGGGGTCTCTATTCATATGAATGGTCTCTACCATCCAAAAGACATGTTTCTTGCACACTTGTAGGCCCAATGCTCCCCAAAACAAGGCTCATTGTCGTCAGAGGTTTGTGGCAGAGAGCCAGAGGATGAACGGGCCGGAAGGCCGAACTCGGGATGTGAGGATTCAACGCCTTACGTAAGGCAAATGCAATGCTGTTCTGGGTCGTCGTGTGGCAGAGCCTGATTCACCTTGCGGGCATTTACCTCTTCACTCGTGGCTTTCTGTTGACCAGGCTATCGCTATCGAACCACTCAGATGCGCCACAACAACCACTACCAGCGACTCATGAACGTGCTGTGGTTTTAATTATTGATGCTCTCCGGTTTGACTTTATTACGCCGAACCCGCCGGAGCCACCTTCATCATACCACCACAATGTTCTCAATACGCCCAGAGAATTGACAAGAAAATATCCTGATAGGAGCTTCATCTTTAACTCCTATGCAGACCCACCAACTGCTACGCTGCAAAGGATAAAGGCCATTACCACTGGCTCATTGCCGACTTTTGTGGATATCGGAAGCAACTTCGGCGCGTCTTCTATTGAAGAAGACACCATTATCAAGCAAGTAAATCTTGCTGGAAAAAAGGTATGTTTTATTTTGCCAATTTCCCGTATATTTTGCATGCTGATTGTTGCCAGGCAGCTTTTACGGGAGACGATACGTGGATGTCCGTGTTCCCTGACGCGTTCGTCGCGAATCTGACGTTCCCTTACGATTCGTTCAACGTTGAAGACTTGCATACAGTCGACAATGGTGTCACAACGCATCTCCTCCCCTTACTTCACACCCTCAAGGGTACCGAGAAGCCTCCTTTCGACTTCATAGTCGCCCATTGTCTCGGTGTTGACCATGTTGGCCACCGTGTCAGTCCTCACCATTCAAGCATGCGGTCAAAGCTCCAGCAAATGGACGAGCTTATTAGCCGTGTTGTAGGCCTTTTAGACGACGACACACTGCTCGTCGTCATGGGTGACCACGGGATGGACAATGCAGGAGATCACGGGGGGGACGGCGTCCCCGAAACCAGCGCAGCACTTTGGTTATACTCCAAATCGCGCCCTCTCTCGGCACCTGAGTTGCACGGCCATCAGAGTAGCATTGGGAAGCTACCCGAGTCTTTCCTGGAGTACACGACTTACCCAGGATCAACGGTCCCTCATCGTCGCGTCCAGCAAATTGACCTAGTCCCAACGTTGTCCCTCCTCCTTGGCCTTCCTATCCCTTACAACAACCTCGGAACTGTTATACCAGAATTGTTCTGGCGCCCATTGGATCCTTCCGTGACCCAAGGACACGAACACCCAAAAGGAGCCGCGGCGGGAGTTCCAGAACGGATTAAAAACATCGCGAAAGGCGGCACGAATCCATCCACTGTCCTTGAACGAGCTTTGTCCTTGAACAGCCAACAGATCAAGACTTACCTCGACACATACCGTTCATCCTCTTCCGGCGGGGAACTTGACGGTTATTGGGATTCTCTGGAACGCGCCTGGAAGGCTATCCATGGCCCGAGTCCAGTGGATACCAAAACCCCCGCGGACGCATTGGAGAGCTTCATCTCTTTGCATTATACGTTCAACCGAGCAGCATTGAATTCCTGCCGTGCGATCTGGGCACAGTTCAGTCAGTCGAGGATGTTGCTCGGTTTGATGGTTATCGCATTCGGTGCTGTTGCAGGAGCAGGTGTCATTTGGATCCAACTTCGCAGTATCGTTGCTGCAGCAGGGCAAGGCGCAGCGGGTGGAACACGCGTCCAGAAGATGAAGAGTGGTGGGGTTTTTGGAGCTGTTGGGGGAGCGATGGTTGGATTTGCCTCACACCTAGTGATCACAGGGATGCAAAAGGCTGGATTTGCTGTTGGCAGCGATTTGAACTGGCTAGACCTCAGCCTTTTTGGAGCCGCAATGGGTTCTTCCGCGATGGCTTCATTTTCGGTACTTGCCCCGTCAAGCCCATCCGTCAAGCAAGCATCCCCAAGAAAATCAACAACGTCCCTCTCAATGTCAATTCTCAAAGCCACGATGAAAATCATAAGCTTCCTCCCATACCTCACGCCACTCATCCTCCCACTCCTCCACGCCCTCTCCTTCCTCTCGAACTCCTTCACTTTCTGGGAGGACAGGATTGTTCCTTTCCTGTTCGCCACCGCAGTCTTGCCATGGGCACTGTTAACTGCTCTTCGGGCACCAAACCTACAGCTGCCTTCTTCGAGCAGCCTGGGATCGAATGGAGAGGGATCCTCGCCCATGAACACCACCCAAAGGCTGAAACTACGGATAGTCGGGTTTTCCCTGCTCTCCGTTGCTCTAGTACGGGCCATGAGCTATAGCTCTGTATGCAGGGAAGAGCAGGGAGGAATGTGTGCTGTTACTTTCTATGCCGGTGCTACACCTGCAACTTCCGTCACGGGGTCGAATGCTACCGCAACGTTGGCGCCTGTCACCTCGACCTCGTCTTCCCCACCGTTGTTCGCGGTACTCCTAGCCCCGATATTGTCTATCGCACTCCCCTCCACTATCATTCCGAAAGGTTTCTTGGGAGTTACTCGTTCCGGTGGAGGGATAGCAAGGTTCTTATTGCCCTTCGTTCTCGCCCCTGCATTGCTCGCAGGATCTATGGGTTGGATTGGCGAGTGGGTTGAAATTAGGAGCGGAGGTGGCTCAGGCGGAGTTGGAGGTCTCCTAGAGGTCATGGCGGATGCTGGATGGGTTAGAACCTTGAGGACATGGGTGTCTTGGGGTGCCGTTGCCCTATTCCTCATTGGTGCAGCAGCATGGTATCTTATCCCAATCTGCTTGGAGGTCCAGAACGACGACAGCAAGGAGGCCTCGATCCCAGCTGGAAAGCGCAACCTCAACGACGAAACCAAGAACAGCCCAATCACACCAGCCAGAAAGCGAAAGCTCAACATCATAGGTTTCGCCAACGCCTATGGCTCCCCGTACCTCCTCTTCTGGACGCTGTCGTTCGGATTGGTGTACATGACCGCTCAGTTAACGGGACAAGTCATGCTTGTTCTTGCAGCGGTTGCGGTGCTCGCCTACGCCGAAGCGTTGGACAGCGTGAGGGACCTCAGGGCATTAGAGCAGTCGTTTGATGATGCCGTTTTGGCTGCTGCTCTTTCTGGTCCTTCCACCGTCATTACCTCCCCCTCCCAGTCGAACCAGCCCCAACTAGTTTCACCTACCCTCATTCGCCTTTCGGAGCTCACACCACTGGCTCTCTTGGCCCTCCATGCATTCTTCACCTCTGGACATCAAGCAACAATTTCCTCTATCCAATGGAAATCCGCCTTCATCCTTACACGGACGGTCGTATATCCCTGGGCTCCACTCACAGTGGTTTTAAACTCCGTTGGACCTATGCTTATCGCCGGACTTGGTGTTCCACTACTCGTTTTATGGAACAAGGCCCCGGAGCTTCAAACCCCTGCCATCGCTCCCACGCCCGCTGGCCAGAAGCGGGGCAAGGCCAGCAACAAGCAGATCAGCCAACCTCAAGACCTTTCACCAGTCGACCCCGATGCCGTCCTTGAAGCAGAATGTGCCCTCGCAGGGTTGGGCTATATGGCGTACTTCGCTCTGCTTCTTCTCGGCAGCTCCCTATCTGCTGCTATCTTAAGGCGACACCTGATGGTGTGGAAGGTTTTCGCGCCGAGGTTTATGTTCGGTGTGTTGGGTGTCCTGACCGCGGACCTGGCGGTTATTATTGGGGTTGGGATCGGGGCGCGAAGGGTAGTGAGGAGGCTGGCAAAATTTGTTGAACCATTGAGGAAGAGAGCGGAAGCGTCAACCTAAAGGAATATACTCTTATAATTTCTATTTATAGACATAATGGTGGTTGTATTGAGATAAAGCACAGAAAAATATATTGTTTCTCGCCGTTATTCGATTATGCAGATCTGGCCTGGTCTGGCAACGTATGGTACGAGTTGAGCCTGGCACTGTTCAGTGCTTCTGAACGAAAGTCGATACACTATCACCCGCCTCCCTCACCCTGGTGTTCGTATCGAATATGTCTCCTGCAATGACGCCTGTCCCCATCCTGTCCCAAAGGGAAGGGGTAGTCGTGGCGATTCTTCGACTTGGAAACCAAATAAACCATCGCCATCAAGAGGCGATGGTTGAATTACCCATCCTGATATTACCATCGTTGGCGAGACCGTGACAGATACGATAGGTGGTAGGGGGTAACCTTTACGTGCGAAACTACCGACTCGAGAACACCGTCAGTACCCTGCACGTGGTGAGGACTCTGAGGAGGGGTAACCGGAATGACTTGGCACCGAAGGCCAGATGGTTTCCTTGTATATTTCAAGGTCGAAAACGGAAGCCAACACTTGCGATCAGGTATGTAATTCCAATTGTCCTCTTTCTCGCGGCCGTAGGCTTTGACGCGATAAATGTTGCTCTTTGTCTTATTGGAATAGGATGTGGCCAAGAATACGACATGGCAGCCAATTTTTTGCCTGATTTAAGAGGTAGTGAGATGACAGGACGAGGCGACAATGACGTGCATTGATTTCCGTAGGGGAGGTTATCGAAACCCCGCTGGGCTCAGAACTCCCAGGTGTAGGATCATTGCAACATCGCTAGAAGTTATGTCTCCAGCTCAGGAAGAAGAGGACTCAAGCCCGATAATGCCCTCATTGGCCGAGCACACTGGTAGGCTCCGGGTGAGAGAAAGACAAGATCATTGGCGGCTACGAGTACGATAGTGCATAGGATGCGACCTCGGCCCCCAGCGTAGAGAAGATGGTGTCGCTAGCATAAATCACAGGCTTCCAGTGTTATTTAGATGCCGAAAGTTCCTTTAAAAATATCTTAGAAAGTTTGGAGTTGGCGGGTTGATGCTGAGTCCTCTAACGAGCCATTTGCCTGCCCTCAACTCACACTCACTGAGGTAAGCAGGACGCAAGTTCTTTGTGCTCACCAATAACCTGGACCAGGATAGCGCGTTGTGAAGTTGTTCGTACTTACGATAGGCTCATACCACATATGGACCTTTGCTGAAGGTTCTATATACGAATGACAAGGTTGGACAATAGCCAAGACGAAATCGGGTGATCCTTTGCGCAAAATAAACATCCATCGCCGTGTCGTGCGATATTCAAATTCAAAGCCGACCAAGAGCCAAACGTTGTCGCGTTGTCAACTGCGCTCTCGGACAGAACGGCGACTGTTTTCGGCCTGACATCTACAAGCCAATGCATATTTGCTCATACTCTTCCCCATTGAAGCCAGCTTTACCACACAAATTGGTTTTCTTTCGAAACAGCCAGGATCTCAAAGGAAGAAGGCCGTCGAGTCCGGCTATCTACAAGACTCGGAACAGGACTACAACATCAGCTGTGGTGCCCTAGAGGAAATGAAGTCGTTGCTGGGGATGATATCGCTAGCCCTGAGCTAACCTCGTTCCTCGTTCGAGGTCCCAAGGCGAACAAATTCATAGCCCAAGGCTGGGCGTAATCTTGGACGAAAAACTCAGACGGGACTCCTTTGCTCTGATTGCTCTGATTGCTCTGCCCTGCTTTTAATCATTTTCGTCGTCATTGAGGCTGTCAAAGAGGTATTGAATGACTCGAACGCACATTCGCCTCCCTAGTTGAATGAAGAAATCCTGGTGATGGGGCTGGTTACCAACCTTCTCGTTATCCTCGCCAATGGTCTGCGGTGGATGGGAGGAGGCGAGGAAGAATACGCGAAAGGGATATTTAAGAGAGGTCAGATACCTCAACCAACTCTATCGACCCAAGTCGTTTTCTGCCTTCACACCTCATCTTCACCAAAAATGCCTTCTTTCCGCTCCATCTTCACTTTTGCCGCTGCTGCCCTTGTTGGCTTCGCCGCTGCCGCACCTGCTACCAACAACCACGATCTCACCATCAGTGTCCGTGAGACCGAAGCTGCAGTCGTTTCCGTGAACCCCCGCTGCGACGGTGGATGCAAGTCCGTTCCCGATGTTTTCGTTGACCTGAAGGTTGATATTGATGCCCTTGTTGGCAAGTGCAGTAAGTTCAGGCATTGGTTTTCTCGTTACTGAACGTTGTCTAATCTTTACGTTTAAGATGCCATCCAGCCCGTTAACGGTGCTGTCAACGTCGACGCCTATGTCGAAATTTTGGCCGAGGTCAAGGCCAAGATTGACGTCGCTGTTGTTGCCCTCAAGGCATTCGTCGGTGTCAAAGCCGATGTTCTCCTTCTACAGAACGGCAAGTTCATCACTATCAACGTTTGCGCCAAGGTTATCATCGAAGCTATTCTCGTAAGCATTCTGAAGCAGTAATGATGGCCCTATACTCAACTTTCTCCAGTCTATCTGTGCCCTCCTCAAGATTGTCCTTGCTGTCTGCGTCAACGTCGACGTTGTTCTCAAGCTCGTCGCCGCGATCAGGTACGGAAAACACTCAACATTCCATATTCATTACTTACGCCCCTTGCAGTGTCTCCCTCGTTGCACTCTTGAACGGTGTCTTCGTCTGTCTCGGTCCTCTCCTGAAGGTTGGTGTCGTTGCCCTCATTAAGGTCAACGTTCTCCTCCTCGTCTCCGTCAAGCTCAATGCTCTCGTCAACCTCTAAAATGTTGGATCTTTCGGGATTTGGGGATTTAGATTGGAATAGATTTCATTTAGATTTATACCCACGACTTGTTCACGATATAGAATCGTGATTCAAATAATGAACAGTGTTCTCATTATATTAGTTGCGTGGATCTGAAGGATGTCTGCGCGAGTTTCAGCTGTGAGTTTGTACAACTCCCGAGATAATTTCGAGGACAAGAAGTGTTAGTGCCGATGATTTGCCAACGATGTTTCTGATTGCACATTTATTTGAGCTCAGCAAATTGCCGTGGCTGTTCTTTGCAGAAAAGAATTGCAACTGCTATCGAAATCATTATGCACTACTAGTAGCCGACAATCAAAGTTCTGAAAGTAAAGCAGTCACCTTGCTTGCCTGACGTATGTCTCCAAGCCCAGGGATCATTCATACCGTAGCATTCATTTAATACCTGCTCTAAGGACCGGATACGGTATTTGGTGAGCCTTTCGTACAAATTGAAGTCTTAGTATCGGTTACACTTGGCTATGATCGTAATGGTTTTCGTGCTTCTGAGCCTAAACATTCATGTACCTCTTCGTTTCTATGCAATTTGCGACATTTGAGCGTCTACTTGTGCTTCGAGTTATGACATGACAATGGGCGCTTTCCAGATTCAAGTGAAAGGCTCCACCACCGGGTGGGAATCTGGATTCTGGTCCTGTTCGCGGTTGTATACATTCATGCGGCGCCCTCTAGCAACGTGATTCACTCACGAAGCCCATTGAGTTCATTGTTACCTCGCTTGGCCACTGCGCCGCACCACCTGACCATTGTCGGGCAATGTGAAAGCTCAAGAATCTGAATGGAAATGCGTTTGTGCTGATCATGGCAACCATTCGGGGCCGTTGATAGTAATGTCAACAAAATCTCTTTTTCGTCTCTTACCACCACCACCATCGCTATCGCCCACGTTCCTTGTACTGTATATATCCCCCTCTCCTTTCCTTGTACCACCCTCTTTTGAACTCAATCCCATCTTCCTCATTTCATCCACGCGCTCGCTGTCAGGCCCGATAAGCTTCCATTGACGGCATCAATAGTTAAGGTTAGGGTTTCCATATGAAGGTGAGTAGACTGATCCGGACTGCCTAATTTGGGGATTGGTTCAAGTTCAGGAACAAACATGGGATGTTTGGTCAAAAAGTCAGCGCGTCTGTCGAGTTTTCGGTGTCTTCTGCCTTCTACACCCAGTAAAGGCAACTACACGAGGCTGCCTGCCCGTTACGCCGTCATCATCGAACACGAGGCGTAGATTCCTGAACGGTTCAAGTGCCTAAGGCTCCTTAGTCTGTTCGTGTAGGACATTTCAAGAGGCTTGTCCTCTTCCTCCACGCAGTGAAAACTCAGAAAACTCATATCAACCTCGCGACGCGCGTTCTTGTTCTTTTATTTTCTTGTTCTTATATTTAAATCCTCATATTTCTACTCGAAATGCCTTTTTATTCGCCACTCATGTCGAGACATCACCGACTGCAGTCTTCAATTTCATCGTCGGGTGATCCACATCCACGGTCGTCGCCAGAGGATGCTCGGGCAACTTCAGCAGGGGACGAAAGCCCAACAAGACCTTCTTCAGAAGGTTACCCTTCATGGCTACCACGGAGACCTCAACCACCCCAACCGCCATCGACTTTGCATTCCACTGCTGGCATCCTGGATGCTGCCAACGAACAACCGGAACAGGACCCGTCCTCGTCAACCCGACCACCATTTTTTGGTGGGCGCAAACCCACACCACGGTCAATACGTATTGTCCAACTTCAAGAATCCTACGCTAATGAGGAGAAGAGACGAGAAGCTACCGACCAGACGAGGGTGGACAACACCAACGCTAATGCTGGACCCAGAGTCTGGTCTCGAGCGTCAGGCGCTGGATTCTCGCCTGCTGCACTTGCTGGTCAGCGACCGAAACCAAAGTTTCGAACTAGAGGATTGCATCTGGAACTTCTACGGAGCCCATCTATGTGGACGAAGATTTATTTTTACCTATGGCCTATAATTGTGTATGCGCATATTCCGCTGCAGACGTTTTTCGACTTTAATGCTGCATTTGTATTATTTCAGTAAGTCTCAGTCTTCTGTTGTTTTTTTTCCAAATGCTAATGCTTCCGTTGCAGAGTATCAAAGTATCCCAACCCACTACCAAATGGTGCACCAGGTTCAGGGCGCAACTGGTCGCTAGGCACAGCTGCCTACGTCGCCTGCTGGGGCGCCTGGCTTTTCGCCGTCGTAGTGGTGTATGAGATTGTGTACAGTTTCATCCGAAGATGGCGTCTCAGTAAGCTTCCCGTCCTTCGTCGCAACCTCCCATTTTTCTAAGCTACCTTTCTTTTAGAACGACCATCAATACTTCCAGTCTATCTCTCTTCCCCCGCATACAAGCTCGCCGCCATGCGTTCCTACGACCACTTCTGCTTCCTCCTCCACACGCGCATCTCCGCATTCTTTCCGGCCTCCGGCGGGTCCATGCGAGACGGCATTGCAGAGACCTGCTGGTGGTACTCGCAAAATGTGCCCACTGTTGCCCTCCTACTCCCTCGTGCAGGTCTCTGCCTAGCATTGCTATTCTCCTTCTCAACCCCGCAAGCAAACTCCGGATTCTTCGCGAATTCGGCCTACCAGCTGCGGGATGGCACGTTCTTCCGGGATAACGGGGCTCTTACGAGTTACGCTCGTGGTGTCCTCATTGCTAATGCCGTCTGGACCGGGTGGAGGATTCTCATTCTGATGCTCAGTTGGTTAGCTATCCTTGCCTGGAGTTGATTATATGCGCATATACTCACCCGTTTCCTCTGTTTATCTAGGCTCGGACTCTGGGTTCTCTCAGAACAAGCCTTCGGCGGCCTCTGCGGTCCTCGGTTTAGGTGGGAAGAAGAAGAAGCCGAGAAGAGACGTTCTTACTACCGTCAATCCTTCCACCGACGCACAGTATCCGGCGTCTCTGACTCCTCGGTCGACAGCCAAGAAGAGATCCCATGGAGTTGGAGAGAATGCACGCGAGAGCGCATACAAGATGCCTTTGAGTTCTGTATGACCAACAGAAACTCGGCATTGAGGTGGTCCAGGCAGAAGGAGCCCTCCAAGGACAGCGAGCGGCCCGAGTTCACGGATATCGACGCGAATCGTATCCTCGCTGCCGTCGGCTTCCCCTCCGCCCCACCACCTGCTCGCCGGGGAGTTCTTTCGGGCGAGTTGTTCTCGACGCCGAGTCCGGAGGATGATCAATTACCTGTGGATTTGGAGGATGTTATTCCGAAGGTGGTGAAGAAGAAGTCGAAGGAGAGGGAGGTGGTGGCTGGGACGACCTTGTTGCCGTATCCGTTCAAGGGCCCGAACGCGCAGGTGGCGAGTACGGATAGGGTGCCATTCCCTGAGAGTCCGTCGCCTCCTGGGAGGAGGAGCGCCGGTGCTGCGACCGTGACTAGCAAGAGCACTGCTACTACGAGCTCGGCAACTAAGAGCTCCAGTAGTGAGAGTGAGAGCACGGGGTCCGGCAGTGGGAGTGGGAGTAAAAGCGGAAGTGGTTCCGGCAGTGGAAGTGCAAGTAAGAGTGGCAGTGGCAGCGGGAGCACGGAGGACGATAGTGAGGAGGAGGAAGAAGAAGAAGAAGAAGAAGAAAGTTCATCTCAAGCTGGCCGACGCACCTCAGGATCCATGTCCTCTCTAGGACATCCTATCTCCTCTCGCTACCCCTTCGGATTCCGTCACCCGGGCCACTACCGTGGCGGCTCTCAATCCAGCTCAGGTCCCTCACACATCATTCCTTCGTCATACAATAGCTCTGGCCATCGTCACGGCCACAGGAAATCGCAGTTCAGCCAGGGAACCCAAAACACCCGCTCGACTGGGACGCATAATAGGGAAAGCTCAGACTCTCACTCGCCTAGAAGCTTGACCACAAGTGGAGCTTCGCAGGTCAGTGCGAGCGAGTTTGGCGTTATCCCTATGCCGCCGAGACATCCACATGCGCATCAAGGAAGAGGACGACAGAGAGCTGGAACTGTTCCGTCGGTGTCGTCTCTTGACTCTAATGGTGGTGCAGCTATTGCGTTCCCGACTACGTCTGGGAGACCAAGGGCGTATACTAAAGGCTCGTACGGTTCAAAGCCTGGATCGGAGGAAGGAGATGATTTGGTGTCATACCCTCCGGATGTGCATTCCGTACACTCTCTGGACGGTCATGCCGAGAGTCAGGGAGAGGAGGCGGAGAGGGAGGATAGAGTTGGGTTGTTGAGCTCGAGTCCGCGACATTCGTTGAGGAACCGACCTAGTTTTACGGGATCAGCAGGCTACCGCTCCGGCTCCGGGTCGAACTCCCGCTCGAACTCGCATTCATCATCGTCAAGGTCCAGACATAATTCCCTCGCGCAGTCCATCTCCCAGTCGGTCAGGTCTCGCACCCAGTCATTGATGCAGACTATGAACCAGGCCTCGCATTCGTCAATCGAGCTGGTGCAATCCGCGATCATCAGATCCAGGGCCAACTCGAGCATGGCGAGGTTGGAGGAAGATTCGCCTTATGACTCTTCGCATTCGAGGAGTGCCAGTGGCTCAGGACAAAGCTCCACGGAAAACTATACATTCGGGGTCCCACTCAGGAAGGGACCTGTTACCCTACCAAGTCGAGTTGTAGAGGAGGAGCCAGCAGACCTTCAGTCGCACAGTCGACAGGGATCGTTGCGAGAGAGGAGTGCGACCATGAGGAAATCCCGGTCATTTGATTCTACCATCCTGCCAGCATCACCGCTGTCGCAGATGTTCTCCTCCCCGCCTTTGACCCCGATGACGCCTTCGAGCCCTATCAATGTCCCTCAAAGCCCACGCAGCCCCCGCACCCTTCGCAGTCCAAGCGCAGTAGACTCAGAGGAACAGACTATCACTGGCACCAGCGCCGGGAGCAGCCCACCGGATATCAGCACCGCCGCGCAATCGTTCGTTACCGCCCCGGCTACTATCACCGAGACTAGTGAGTCTGGTGAGCATGGTCGTCTGGCCGGAGGGGAGAGCCAGAGCTGGATGGCGGGAGACTTGATGCAGATGGTTGATCGCCAGAACATGGATGGGAGGTGGCGGCCTCAGGGACCCTTCTAATGTCTTGCTCGTCCTTATGAGATGGTGAGACGTGATGAAGTTGCTATGCGAACCTACATGAGGACCCCTCATGGTTTTTCATGAAAACCACGCTTTGGATACGATGATGATGATCACGTATGATGCTTTATTTTCTTCTTGTGGATAACCTTATTCTTCTACTTCTTGCTTCTGGTTTTCATCGGAGATTCTTCTTCGGCAGCCTCTGGTTCCCTATCTCGATATCTCTTGACCCCCTTGCATCGATCATGTTCTCAGTGCAACCTTTAGCGACACATGTATATTCACCTTCACACTTACACCTCCTCGTTTTCTCCACCTTACACTTACGGCTTGACATTCAAACATGCATTCACGACTCCAAGGCTAATTAATTGCACGTTACATCCTCCATGTCACATATTACCCTCAGCCCTAGTTCATTTCCTGCTTTACTGCCCATTTACGCTATGCTATGATCTCCTGATGCCGGAGTTGCTTCACGAACGACTACTGGTCCTACTACGCTTCAAGCACGTTCCTCTAATTCTCTTCATCTACGTACTTATATCATTACAACATGTGTTCTTGTGTTATCAATCAGTTCAATGTTATTCACACTTTTCAGAGATGCCGGGGTCGATCACTTCGATAATTGAGCACCTATACCCCAATATTTTGATCAAACAGTTCGCTTTCAAGGCGCAAGGCCCGCGCCTTCCCCCTGGGGCACTCCAATAAATAGTTAGCGCTTTAGCCATGATTTGTTCCTCGTAGGAAATCTACATGAAGGAAGAGAGGGGCTTCCTAACCTTCCCATTTCGATCACACAGTTTGGGTGAACAGGCACAGTGTGGTGATGCACAACGTTGGAAAACGTTGAAAGACGTAGGATACGCGATGGCCCGGGTGCCCAACAGGCTAGAGGTGTAGGCGTTGCGACGCGTAGCTCAGGCACGTGATACCCGTGACCATTTGAGCTGACTCGGTCTGCCTTTCTCAGTTTCTACCTTTCTGCCACTTACTCTGAAGGCAAGCATGGTTTTCGCTCCTGTCCTAACAGGAACTAAGGTGTTAAGGTCACAGCCTCGGAGAATTGCGACAGTGGACCTTTTTGACAGAGGCACAGCTGCTCACAGGCGCCCATCAGCTTGTTAAATTGTATCCAAATATAAAGCGGTTGCCCGCGGACCCTCAAGGCTGTTCGATATTCATCTAGAACTTGGTAGAACTGCTCCAACTCATATACAAAGTTTTGAGGGTCCCAAAACTTGAGCGATCTGCTTCTCAGCTCTCTATCTACTGCATACACATTATAGAATACACGCCATCGCCCAGCACACCTGGATCCAGGCGTGCAAAGCCCGCCCAGCCCGATCTAGACTTGAACTCTCTCGGTGCAGGAGACTCTTACTTGGTTCAGAGCTTTCTGCCGGAAGATCTTGGTGAAGTAGCGTTCGACAAGCTGAAAGAAGAGGTCGGATGGAATGTAATGAAGCATCGAGGCGGGGAGGTCCCCAGACGCGTTGCAGTAGAAGGCGAAGTTCTGGAAGGTGGAAGGTAGGCCTCTACAACTGACTCCTAGGCTGCCTCTAATAATGGCCACAGCTTCCCTTTGTATCGACATCCAGCCGACGAGTCTCCCCGTTTACTCCCGTTCTCTGCTACAGTTGCAGCAATCAGAGAACACGTACAAAAGGCAAGTCGCGTTTATTTGTATTGAAACAACATCCTAACTTGGCGGACAGGTTCTGAAGCATCCAGTGAACCACGTCCTGATTCAGCATTACCGCTCTGGTGCAGATTACATTTCCGAACACTCTGACAAAACAGTCGATGTTATCAAGGGGTCAAGCATCGTCAATGTCAGCCTCGGCGCACAGAGAGTCATGACGCTAAGAACAAAGAAGGATCAACTTAAGGGCTCTTCTACCTCTACGCCCGCTTCGGAAGCACCTACTCCTCTTGCAGACGGTGGAACAGGAACGTCGACGGCAGGCACACCAGAGCCCATCGCCCGTTTGACTCAACGTATCCCTCTACCACATAATTCAATGTTTGTCATGGGGCTGGAGACGAACAAGAAATGGCTTCACGGAATCAACCACGACAATCGCCCGTTCAATCTCAAGTCCGAAGAAGAGAAATTCATGAACGGCGAAAGGATCAGCTTGACGTTCCGATGGATCGGTATGTAGCGCTTTCTAGATCTTTGATCCGATCTTGTCAATGACTATCTTCAATTCTATGAAGGCACATTCTTGACCAAAGATGAATCCCGCATCTTCGGTCAAGGCGCGAAGGGAAAGACTCGCGAAACTGCCAGGCCTGTCGTCAATGGAGGGACAGCGGCTGAGAAGCTGATCATAGCTTTTGGAGACGAGAACCATAGCAGCGAATTTGATTGGGATAAAGGCTACGGAGAAGGGAGTGACGTTCTACATTTCGTTTCAAGTAATTGAAGTCTGTACAGTAACTCACCATGTTTTTTTTATCCCGCTTAACGTGTTTAAAATCCTGACCTTCATTGAGGCCTGGAAATAGGAAGTGTCAAAAGTTGCGGGCATTCAAATCGGGAAGCCGAAATTGCTACAAGTCCAATGCTATATTGCCATGTAAAGTTTAAAGCGTGAGCGGCGAAGAAAGTCACATTGATGTTTCTCCACGCTGGACATGTCCTATGGCGGATCTCTGGCTCCTCCTACGGGTGAGGGGTTGGCTTTGGCCGCTTGAGGTATAGTTCCTAGATCAAAAGTTTCCTCAACCGTCTTGTTGCATTCGACAAGTATAACAATTAGCACGGGATAGACAGCCTAAAACCAAATGAACAACGGAAAATAGCACTTTTAGGGAGGAGGCTCATGCAGAAGGCGGTCACTCCTTGGTTTATAAGCTCCGTTATGAATTTGGGAAAGAGTAACTCTGGAATGACCTGCAAGACAAGAAGCACGTCGAGGATCCGGTCAATCATCTATCAGAATAAGAATTCTATCTCGTCTGAAGAAAGCACAAGAAATCACACCTGTAGAAAGCAAAGAAATCCCCCGGTTTCTACCAGAATTGCCAATGTCTTTTGACCAAGCTTGCGCATGCTGATCGCTCGGGTACGCCTGCAGTGCTTCCTATCGAAGATGATCATCTCCTATGAAGGGAGTCGAGGGCCGATGGGTTGGTCACTTACCATAATCTATGGCACATCATGCCAGTGGCCATTATGTTGACCAATAATGAGAAGTAGCGAGCAGGCCACCCCAATGTCAATGCATAAGGATGGCTCGGAGAATTGAAGTTCAAGAAATGATGCCAACCACTCATGTAAAAAACCTTGAGAATATTGCACACTACGACATATGAGGTCTAAAAATTGTCCGGGAGTCAAATGAGTTCTTACCTAGGCCACCAACCCAAATCAGCCAAAGCAACCAGATAATTTTTGGTCGATCAATCAATATCTTTGACGCTCTCCAAATAACGATAGCATCGCTTTGAAACACCTTCCACGCCAATGAGATTCAGTCACATCTGATATCAAGGCTGATGTAGGCCACTCACTAAAAGACCCACAGCCGCTTCTTTGACCGGCCATGCGATACTTTGAGCTACGTTGATACGAGTTGCACCTTGAGCTCCCGGTGTAGCTAGGGCTATAGGTAGCTTAAGGACGGTATTCGCGAATGGAATACCCTCGAAAGCTAGTACAGTCATTAACATAAACCCAGTCAGCCCAGCGGTCGCTGTAAATTTCGATCCACTGGTTTGGAAACCGCGACGCCTGGTGTATACGAGAATATGAAGACTGGTAGGAAAAATAGGCAGGGCATGGGACCTACCTGAGTACGCCTGCCGCGTAGAGAAATAGCGGGATGGTCATGCCTAGACGAAATATTAGCAGTTGCCTCAAGACACATTGGGGATCTCCACTCGATCACCGTAATACAGAGCCGGTATAATAGCATAAACAATCATGTTGGCGGAAAAACTGTAGGACGCATAGTACTGAAGAGCGGAGGTTTTTTCAGATGAGAGAGGCCCAGAGGACATAATCAACACCAAGGGAGGTATTGCAAGCGCTCCAAAAATATCAAAAGGATCTAGAGCTTTAAAGTCAACTTTCAAATAGCCTGCCGGTGACGATCACAGAGCAATGCAGAGCAGATACGGAGAGCGGTTTAATATTGATGCATTGAGATATATAGTAAAGGTTTGTGGGTCCACTGGCCCATAACGTAAAGCGAATATAAACCCGCGAGAAAAAAGTGCAGCTAAACGGGGAATGTTGATGGCGGTGTGTTTGAGGTGTTGAGGAAGAAAACAATGGTGAAGCATAATGGATTGTCCAGGGCTTCGCTCTTAGGCCCCAGGGAGAACTAAAACCGCGGTGATCACTCGAAATGCGAGGCCGTTTCGGAAGCGAGGTTGCATGATGGCAAGGATATAGCACATAAACATGGTAATACACATCCCACCTGTTTGGAGGGTCGGGAATTGAGATAGAAATGCAAGTCTAATTCTACGTCGTCGTTATCGTCGAAGGCAAAGGAGAGTCACATTAGTGATTTTCCAGGCAATCTCTGGCGGCCCCTACGGGTGCAACGTTGTCTTTGGTCGCTGGAGGCATAGGTCCCAGATCAAAGGTCTCCTCGCCCGTCTTACAAGCATAATGATTAGCACGGGACAGACAGCCTAAAACAAAATAAACAACGGAAAAGTGGTTTTAAGAAGGAGACTATTTTACATCGCCATTGAAGATTGCAGGCGTGAACTGGGAAGGAAGCCGGGTTGATGTTTCTCCATGCTGGCCATGTCCTAGGGGCGATCTCCGGCCACCTCTACGGCTGAAACCTTGGCCCCAGTGAAGAGTGAATATGTTGAAATCGTATGAAATCTGCCAAAATCGAGTTGGTCGATGGCAGTCGATTTGAGGCGAAAAGTGTGCATATAGTAGATTTTGGATCGAGTGAGAAATGGTTACATCGTTTGGGATAGGGTAATAACGTAGATATCAGTCGATTTGAACGGATTACAGGAGGCGTACATCTCTTCCAATCGGCCCATATTGACTGGTAGCATAGCCGCTTGTGCTTTCAGGGGGTTGGGCAGTCTTGTGGTTTCTTGACATTAGCTAGGTGGATTCGAACGATATTTAATTTTCATTTCAATCTAGAGTACCGGTTACACTATTTTACTTCTACAAGTAAATATCCCCGTTAAATGTCACCTTTGTGTCACCGTGCTGTCTTGAGCACAAGTACTGGTTCCGATACATGGAAAGCTAATTTCTACAACGTTTAGGATTAGTTGAGTGATTGAAAGTGGAGAACCAATGGAAGACATACCAAGATAGTTATTTTTAAGGCGGCGGCGGAAGGGCTAAGAGCATCTAGCAAATAATAACCATCAGGGTGTCGAAAGGCAAGGTAATTGAGCCAAGCTACTTATCTTCTTTTCAGATGTGGCTTGACACCGGTGAACGAGTGACTATATGCGGCGCCGGCCTGTGCTGCTCACACGACGTGGATCAGTGCTAAAGGAATTCCCAAAGAGCTGTGGTGCTCAGTTTATATGATCGAAGATCTTCTACACGGTGCATGTCTCATGAGGTGAAGTGAGCAGGAGGAATTCTGTTGGCGTACAAATGCAGTAAGGTGGAGGAGGGTGGAGGTAGGGAAGAGAGAGAACAGCGAAAGTAGTCTGCCTCTTGATTTCAAGTTGACTGTCTCCGGAAGACGCCGCGCTATGGAACGGCTTCATATCCAACATGTCGTCAGAATATGGCTAGATAGATAAACTGAACCGGTTGAAGAACTAGCTTCTAAATCTCCGACGCGCAGAATTCAGTCGATTCTCTAACGATGGGAGACGATCCGGACGATTCCAGGCGAATTGACGCGATTTCCGGATATGGAGTCTTCACTGGGCCTTGGCGTTGGTCGCTCGAGGCATAGTTCCCAGATCAAAAGTCTCCTCAAGCGTCTTGTTGCATTCGATAAGCATAATGATCAACACGGGATAGACAGCCTGAGACAACATGAATAATGGGAGGCAGAGCTTTTAGGTAGGAAACTCACGCAGAAGGCATTCATTCCTTGGTTGACCGTCTCCGCAACGAGTCTGGCGGAGACAACCAATGGGATGACTCCCAGAAAGCCAAGCAGATCCAGCAGCCGGTCGATTATCTGTCAAGATGATAGTTCTATCTCTCTCGTGTAAGGACAGCGCACAAAATGCACCTGTAACATGCAAAGACATCCGCCGGTTTCCACAAGAATGGCTAATATCTTCCCACTTAGCTTGCGCATGCTGATAGCGCGCGTACGCCTGCTATGCTTCCTATATGAATGGATTATAAATGAATTATTCACCATGAAGGGAGAGCCTGAGTGGCTGCGCTACGCTACGTACCATATTCTATGGCCCATCATCCCAGTGGCTATCAAGTTGACGAACAAGGAAATGTAGCGAGCAGGCCATCCTACTTTTACTGGAATAGCGTGTGTCTTCAGATTGTAGGTCATATATTGTTTCCAACCGCTCATGTACACAACCTTGAGGATATAGCAAACTATGCCGGGAAAGGTCCCTTTAGACTTGTCACGACCCGTTAAGTCACCAGTCTTACCTAGTCCACCAGCCCAACATAGCGAAAGCATAAATATCATCCCGCGACGGCCGCTCAAAAGCTTGGACGCTCTCCAAATGACGATGGCATCGCTTTGGTACACCTCCCGTTCGGGCTCAGTCATGTCTGCTTTCAGGTTAACATGGGTGTACACACCAGAAGCGCCACGGCTAATTCTTTAATCGGTGTTGCAATACTTTGAGCCTTGTTTACAGCGTCTGCAGCTCCGACCCCTGGTGTGACCAGGAGGCGAGGTAGCGCAACATTGAGATGTGCGGGTCGGATACCGCTAGTAGCTATAACAGTCATTAGAATGAATCCCGTCAGCCCCGATACTGCTGTGATTTTTGATCCACTGGTCTTGAAACCACGGCGCCTGTAGGTGCAAGATCGTATGAGAGAGTGGATGGAAGCCCCAACTGAAGATGCGAGAATCTATAACACACCTCAGAACAACGACTGCGTAGACGAATAGTGGAATGACCATTCCTAGGATAGGAGGGAGGTCAGTCGCTCTTGCACGCTAGTGTCTCGTATGGCTCACCCCAATACAGCGTTGGTATGATGCCAAAAAGGAAGACATTGATGGGTATATCCAAAGACGCATATTGTTGGACCGCTTCGGTCACTGCAGGCGACAGAGGCCCAGAGGACATCAGAGTCACTGATCCCAGCGTCGTTGGACACGACTACAGAGGAATGATGAGTGATAACGTGGGCGAGTTCCCATCGATTGCCTGCGATATATATCGACGGTGTGCAGGTACACTAGTCCATAAATGCATGACGCGAAGCGAATATGAACACGTGGGGGAGCTTAGAAGTGGGAACTCCCAGAGATCTGCAAGGGTCGCGCAAAGAGTTCTGAAATCGACGCAGCAGGGACTCGGTATGCAAGAACACAATTTTACTTGCGTCGCCACTGAGACTTGAGGCTTTCTCCGAAATCTGACAGGACAATTAGCTTAACAAAGGGACGAAACTGAAATGTCAAAGATCACAATTGACGCATAAATGAAGCAGTAAAGAACGAACCACATGTATCAAATCCACCATCAAAAGGAAAGAAACAACAAACAAGAACCCTCAGTACCTCCATTTTGTCAACCATTCTCAAACTCCCTCCTTAACTGCTCCGCCCACGCCATGATAAAATACACAATGCCAGCAGGGAGAACACACTTCCTGCTAACTTCATGCCAATCCCACCTCCTTCCACCCCACGTCCCACCCGTCCACCTCCGCCAGCGGCCCCGTCTACTATTCTCGTTCAAAGGAGAAGATTCATGATCTGTTCTGCCATTACTGCTGCCAGCAGCATCCCTCGTCTCCCACCAAAGGTTACTCGTCACCCAAATCTGCACGCTTCTGCTGATACACGTACACGTCCCGATCGCAGCCCAGGTGATCACAGGCCTCTTTTCGGAGTCGAGGATGGTGCAAGTAATTTGTGTTGCGGGCCAGCAGATCCCTTGGAGTGCGAGGAGGCGGATGAGGGTGGCGAAGGGTGGGTAGTAGACTCGCCAGCGGACAAGGAGGCCGGTGGTCATGTAGAGGCATTGGTAGCCTGTTAGGATTGCCTAGGTGAGGTTGAGGTCAAAACGAGGTCAGAGGGGAAAGAGGTTGTATACGAACCCAAAGAGCGGATATGGCGTAGTCGACTCGTTTCTGGTGCTCTTCGCCCGATGCCTCCTGATAGTGGAGGTGGTGGATTGTATAGATGGTATAGATGAACCAATGTTCCAAGCACAGCAGGGACGACGGCGAGAAGCCGCGAGAATTCAAACAGGTAGGGCGTTATTCGTTCGAGTGCGTTCAGTGAGAGAAGAGGGTCTGAGTTTGGGTGAATCCTTGAGGTTGGTAGATGTCTAGGCTGAAGAACGAATCAGTACATCGATGCTCTGCATAACAGGAGAAAAAAACTGCCTACAGGCTCATCAAGTTCGGTCTCGGTCTCTCCAGCTCCTAACGTCCCAGGAGTTGTGGATATAGGCTTTGGCTGTTCCCTTGCCCTCCTCGACAACCCAGCTGCAGACCCAGTCCCGAACCTTGAGCTCCCTCTGAACCCACTCGACATGCCCGTCATCGACAACCCCGCCATCGAGCGCAAATTTCCACTCGAACTGGGCCTGTTCCGAGCCCTAGCAGCAAACGCCGGTGGCCCAACATCGTCCGTATCACAACTCTGGGAATCGTCTGTGTCGCTGTCACTTCGAGCATTTGGTATCCTTTGATGTATGGAGGAGAACTCCTGTTGGAGTAGTGGTGAAGATTGAGATCTGGGAACGTTAGATGTGCCGATAGTTGAGCTTCTGGTTCTTGTGGTGTTGGTGGTGGTTGGGACTGTAGGATGGCTGGGCAAAGTTACGCTTGGCCCAGGCTCTGGCGTTGGGGTGTACGCCGGAGGGTCGTCCGTAGGCGTCAGCAGCAAATCTGGGGAGGTAAAAGGATCCAGTTTGTCGTCCGTTGGTCAAGGATTGGAAGTTGTGAATGTTGGCCTAAAACCTGGCTGTTCGCTGTGCAGCTTTCTTCAAAGCTTGTTCAGGGTCCTTAGCAAGGGTTCCTCCTGGGATCCCTGCTTTCCAGCGGGGGACTGCCGGTACAATATGAGCACGAGCAAGCTCGAATGCCGCTGAAGAAAGCGCAATGTAAGTCCAAACTTGAAGTCCGATAACAAGAGAGCCTCAGCACCGTCTAGCCGTCGGCACGTCGCGTACCTCGTAATGTTGCGACCTTCCAATTCTGCTATAACCTGGCCCCAAGCTGGGCAGAGACGGTGCAAGAGGCAAAGCAGGGGAACGCTTATAGCGTTTTGTTGCTCGGAAGCTTTGCCAAATGACCATAAGGAAGCCTGTGATAGAGGGCTACTGCACGCGTTGTTCTAGGCGGACATTCTCACACGATGACTCTATTTCAGGCTGCCATATTGACATCACAAGGTTCTTCCATTCTATATATACGAGTGTAGGTGGTAATAGTACAAGAGAATAGGGGCTATGATACATTGTAATGGAAGGGATGGTAGCGGTAGGCAACGTGCCTGGCCCCGTGTCGCCGAGAAGTGAAAAGATGCTTCAAATATAAAACATGGTATCCTTCATATCGGGATGCAACTGCAGGGAAATTTTCATGTCAGTTCTGGGATGCAACTGAAGAAAGGAAAGAACCTACCCCTTGACCCCAATATCTCTCAGCCAAACCGAAAACCCTCTCCTTCTCCGCATCCCTACCCCTGTCTTTCCCCTTCCCCTTCCCCTTATTCTTCTCAGGATCTTCAAACGACAGAAACTCATTCAAATAGCACCGCCCACGTTCGCACGCCAAATCGGCGTAGTAGGCAGGGGGTATCAAGCTAACAGCCTTGCTAGCTCGAGCGTACATGTAGCTGGCGTGGTGCGTCCCTTGTTGAATCTCGTCCGCTCCAAAAGCGTTTTCGTCGTAGATGACGGTGTAGTGCGTTGCTTTGACGTGGCCTTGGATACCCGCGTGTGCTTGTAGGTAGAAGTCGAAATCAAACCTATGGAACGAAGTCAGATTTTTGATTCTTGGAATGCTATTGGAATGCTAGGGGAAGAGTTACACTGCTGTAACACCTTGATCGACGACGGTCCCAGGTCTGGTATTGCCGTTCCTGGTAGCGTTCTGCGAGCTGATTGGGTAGAAGCTTTGGGCGCAACACATCAGCAATTGCGACAATGCGAGGAAATGTATACATACCGTGCATGATGTCTCTTGCCGCAGATCACGATGGATAATTTGGGACGATATGTTGGTTTGCCGGGTTTTGAGGGAAAGGAAGCAAACGCCGCCAAAATTTGGGGTAGTTCCTTTTCGTTGACTTCGTTGAATTGACCCTAGTTTGGACTTTACGTCAGTCCATGAAAGTCCATGAACGGGAAACACAGTATCGATCGGACATACCTCAGAAACGCCATCACGGAAGACGAAAATACGTTCAGGAAGTTTCTTATTCTTCCTCTCATAAGTCTGCAAGCGTTCAATCATCATCTCCTTGAGTTGCAGCACCATCTGAGGCCGACATCACGTCAGAAATGCGAAGGGAAGAACACTAGAGGCAATAGAACTAACCTCCTTTCTGCCTTCCTGGATCCTGATACTCCCAGGGAATTGGACGAAGTCATCATCGGAATTGGCTACGACAGCCGCGATCGAAGGAGAACCGTATTTGGCTCTGATTCCAGGATGTGTAACGTCGATCCCAACCATCATGGTAGGCTTCTTCCTGAGCCAAACCATCGCCGGAGCATCCAACTAAGTGCGAGATGTATCAGGATTGGCGACACTGAAGGAGTTCTGGACGAGCAACGAACCTTGTGGTTGATTCCACCCAACTTGGTGTTGACCTTCAACGCTACGTTGGAATAGTACTGGTCTTGCCTTCTGTTCCTGAAAAGCTTGTCGAGTAGGATATGGACCGTTTGCAGCCCAAGTTCAACATCACCAATGCGCTATAGTAACAAGGGTCGGAACAGCTAATATAGAGGTTCAGAGATATACGAACCTTGATGGCAGGATATACATGAGAATCCTCGTTCTCCAGTAAAACGAGTGCAAACGAAGGCTTCCCAGCGGTGCCTAGCTTCTGATTGAATCTATTCCTGATCAACGTAATGGCGTCTTTCCTATCCTTCCCCCGCTGAGGTGGTAATGAAATCTCCACGTATTCCGGATTTCCTGGCCCCGTCGAGGACATGTTCATCCCACTACTCCTGCACTTCTGAGCAAATTCATTGACGACATTGCGGACTTGTGGGTCCTGGGTCCCAGTCGATTTGCGCTGACCGTCCAGCACGACTACGACCCACCAGCGGGCGACGGAAGCACCTCTATGAAACTTTTCTCCCATGAAGTTCCAGCTAGCCTCCTTCACCCGTGCCTGACGTTGAGCATACGTCACAGCAGGCGGAGCTAATTCGCGCGCTGGAACGACAGATAGTTCGTCGATCACCTCGATGCCAAATTCACCGATAGGTGGAAGACGAGGGACTAGACCAAGGGAGGGCAACCCCTTGTTGAGGATGGAATCACGATTTGTTTGTGGTGTGTTGCAGGCCACCTTGATCATCTCAGCTATTTGGCGTGGGCTGAGATCAAAGAGTGGTTGGCCGGGAGGAATGTCGCAAAGCTCGGCGGGTGTCCAGGCGGGGTTCGAGCTATTTGGGCCGGACAAATCGACTACTGGAACTTCATCAGGATATTTGAGCGTGATGTTGTATGCTGGAATTCGAATGAGTTGAGAACCGTGTAGAAAAGGCAGCGAAACATACCTTGTAGGAAGTAGTCTTCAACAGTAGTCATTTGACCATCTTGTTTCCGAAATCTGGTTCTACGAGCAGATGTCGTCCCGACGGTCTTGATCTTCTTGCGGTGCCCCAAGTGGCTCGTTTTCACCATTATCTTGAGTCTGTCGCCATAGTTCTGCATCAAAGTGATGCTTGCGCCACTCGTGCGGAGGCCGAAGGTTCTCATTGCCTCTGCCAAGTTTCCAGGATGGAAGAACGCAGTCACGGCGACGTTGCTGTGGATAATTAGGTGGGATCCATGGACCAGAAATGATAGGGACACTTACACATTAACAAGTAACTCCTTGAACGAAGGACGCACAGAAAGGTAGAACCCTTGCAAGGCCTCTATCCCCGGCCCCAGCTGGTATCGCTCGGCTCGAGAGGGAATGAAAAATCTGTTTTTCCCAATTCGGTACCCTTCACGATTGGCTTGCGCCTGCAGGATGAGATCAAGAGCCCCAACTAGAGGCTGAAGATCATTTGCACGGGTTTCGGGCTTTCCATCTATGAAACTGAGGGGGAAAAAACCATCAGTGCGGTGCCCGAGGAGCAAAATATAACGAGGTCGTACTCTTTAAGCTGCGTTAGATCGAGTTCACCCTTTGGAACGACATTGACTGTGTACATTGTTGAGCCCACCGTCGGCTCGTCCCCATCCTCATGAACGGGAACATTGATTTCTAGATCCTCCCGGAGAACTTTTATTGATAACAGTCGTTGGGTATTATCATGGGCGACATGTGAACGATATTGCGCCATTTCTTGGCTGTCGACCAGTAATTTAAATATTTGCTTGCGCTCCCACGCGCTGCGGGGCTTGGGAGTCATCGTAACAGCGTAGTCGAAGAAAGGCCCTTTGGGGAGTTTGATCGGGAAGAAATTAGCCTGGACTTTAACGACTGTGCTATTCGTCCCGTAGCCGGGACGAAGAGGTCGCTCAGGTCCCGAAGTCACTGAGAGAGAGCGGAAACGGTCCGTAAGGTCTTTGAGGCTTTGTGGGCTCAGACGAGGTGGAATAATGACGGGACCAATATCTTGGGGTAGAGCTGGCACTGGGCCACTTTGGCCACGACTTGGGGCTCCTCGTGAGTAGCCACCTCTGAATCCTCGACTTCCTCCAGCGGGGCCGCCAGTGTCACTACCTCTGACGCTCCTGCCTCTGAAACCTCCTCTCCCTTCAACTGGCGGTGAAAACGGTGCAGGAGAACCCCTTCCGCGTCCTTGACCTCGACCTTGGGGCCATGCGCGGGCTCTTCCGCGACCTCGTCCGTCTCCTCTGTTTCCTCTGTTTCCAGTACTTTCTGGGGTGCTCATGGTGGGTTCTTTTCAAAAGCCGTTTTCTGGGCAAACATTGCAAATGCAGTCATTTTTGGACCCTTGTCGGAGCTAGACCCACGGATGGCAGACATTCGGTGGAGATGACTGCTTGCCAGAGTCATTGACGGGAGGCTGTGCTGGAAACTAAATCGGCTGACATGAGCAGGCCGAAGTGCGATTCCGATCGTTTCGGCATTTGCCTCCGCTGGACCTGTCAAGCTGTGGCTCTTACAAGTTCATTGTGGAAGGCTTCAGCTTCACTCTGCATGTCGTTTTCTGGCAGTTTTTAGACCATATGACAATAAGAATGGATACCTCTGGCGGTTCATCTGGTACCTGAGGAGCCCGGCTGTGCTTTCGTTCTTGTCCTGGAAGGCATGACACCAATGGTTCTTGAAGCTTGAAGCTTGAAGATCGGAGGGCGAATCATTGGATGCTCCAGAACGTACGGGGTGTTTGCGTCAAGGTGCAGCTCTCCGACCATACTTTGTCCAGCGAAGTTGAAGCCAAAGAGGAAACAAAAAACTATGCATGACAGTTTACCACCTTGTTACCTGCAACTCTTGGCTAGATGCAGCCTGAGTTGCACTAACATCTCGAGTGACGGGGTAAGTTGCGTTGACAAGTCACTTCGGTTTTCCCGATAAGCTCTCTCACAACGGCGTACGGCCTACACTTCCCTACTACGGAGAAAGGCAAATCACTATCTCAGTGAATTTTTGCTCAGGCATGAACGGCAAGCGCACAAGGTCCCCGAACATAGCGTAAATGACGTTCCGGGAGAATAATCTGTAGGGGCCTCCCGAGGATCAACCCACGAGGTGCCAACGCGAATCTCACTGCCCCTATAGCACTAGCAAGGTATTTGGGTGTCCTGGGCGCGAAAACCGGGCTTGTGGTTCTCATGATGTTGATCTAGTGGTCCGGCGCACTCAAAGCACCTCATAAAAGCAGGTCCATTTGACGTGAAAAATCACCACAAATGTTTTCAAAATCTACACCCCAGCCCCCGATCTCTCCCACCTACAAGAGGCCGTCTCTCGAAGCTGCCATGGCTGACCATCGGCTATGCACCCAAGAGCTAATCGAGGAATATAGCATTCTTCCCGCTTTTCCGAAGCCCAACAGTGGATGTACGGTGCCAGCCTTGCCCTCCAACAACATCTTACTCTTCACCGGGGATACTGGACACTTGGGCTCCGATATCCTGGCTCAACTTCTGCTAACGAGAAGGTTTCCCAAATCTACGCTCTCAATCGCGTTTCGTACCAAGGACCTTCCCCCGATCGGGTCAAACGACATTTCCTCGAGAAGGGTCTTGATGTCCGACTCCTTCAAAACGGAAAGATTGTCTACATTGACGGCGACATGACCAAACCATATTTTGGGCTGGATAATGCGACATTCGACGAGGTTCGTTTCCCGCCCGGCTCTTCTGATCGCGTTTGATATGGTGGAGACAATCACGTTGGCTGATCGGTTTTGTGCTCCCTTTCCATGTAGCTTCTCAGGAGTACCACGAACATCTTGCACAACGCATGGCCCACAAAATTTACCAGATCTTTGGCGCAATACAAGTCCTCATTACTGGGCTGTTCAACTTGATCAGCTTCGGTCGCCGCGCACAGAATAGTCGAACTCTGCGGTTCCTATTCGTCTCGTCGTTCACCGCTGGTCAATCCTGGTCAACTTTCTGTGTTCAGAATGAGCCTATGCCAGATGTTCTTGATAGCCCGGACTTTGCATTTGGCATGGGGTACGGAGGAAGTAAATTTGTGGCAGAACATGTACGCCCTTTCTCTATCCGCACTCGATCCCAGCGTCTAACATTACCCCAGATTGTTGCTCGCAGTGGCTTGAATGCCTGTTCTGTTAGAGTCTGCCAGCTCTGCGGACGCGTTCCTGGTGGTGCTTGGTCTATATCAGAATGGGTTCCCTTGATGCTCAGGGAATCTCTCACACTGGGGGCCATTCCCAACCTTATCGGTGTACGCTTTCTAAATTCTCGCCCTCTAACTTCTGTTCTGTGCTGATACTTTGAACAGAAACTTGCCTTCCTTCCCCTGGACGTCGCTGCCGGTTTTATGCGGGACGTCACCCTTACCGATGCAACCCTTCCATCGGTCCTAAATCTTCGTCATGCTCACACTTTCGACTGGGAAGTTTGTGTCCATGCTCTCCGATGCGTTCTCCCTCGCGACAAGAAGCTTCCCGTGACCCATATCCGGGAGTGGAATAGACTTCTCATGGAACGAGCAGCATCCATTCCACCAGCCGAGATAAAAAAAAAAGACATGTGGGTAGCTTGTCTCCGGATCCTCGTCCAGGCTCTGATATTGGGCTATAGCCCGCCTTTAGGTTGAGACATGCCTATGAATTCTTACAAGCTACCAACGAGCCTCTAGAGAATACCCCCGCTCGAAAGCACGAACACGTCCCTCATGGCAGCATGGACATTACCCGTGCATTCAATGTCAGTCCAGCTCTTCGGGCGGCGAAACCAGTCACCAAAGCGAGATGCCGAGCAGTGGGCACAGTATTGGCTGAAAGTTGGTTTCTTCGAACCAGGCCGTTTTAATATCGTCGTAAAAGCATATTTATAACCGAAACCAGTTCCGTCAGATTTATTTGCTGTTACGAAGCTTCCCGGTGGAAATTCTTCCAGGTTCGAGCCTACTCCCACCAATATGATACATTTTTGTCCTACATTGCCCACCCTTCGAATAAATACGCACGCCTTGAAGTAAAGGTGACTTCTATCCCTCTGCATGGTTACCGAAGTCTTGAGACGACGAAAGAAGCTGCTGCAGGTGCATCCTAGAAAGCTCTGAGTACGGGGACCTCCTAGAGAAACTTTGGAACGTACGAGGCCATAAGTGAGATGGGTAGGCCCAACTATGATTCCTCCGTCACAAATGTTGTCTAGTAGATTACAGAACGTCTTGGAAACAATTGGGCTGGGGAAAGGTTGGCCTCGCTTCGGATCGCCAAAGACCACTGCACCGAGGACTCGAGCTCGTACGTCAGGTGAAAGTTGACCTGCTGCCAAGTGTGTGACTTGAGCACCTTGACTAGCGAGGACAAGTCAACATTTGAAATGAGATGAGGAAACATGTCGTTTACCTGTATCCTGAGATGAATATCTTTGTATCAGGGCACGAATTCGCCTTGTCTGTAACATATTTTGCCATTGTCCTTGCTCCTCCCGGATCTCCTCCCGCCAGATAGCCTATAATCAAGGCGGGGTATGGCACACCCACGAACTCGAGACTACGGCCTCCTAGTGCATGCCTCAAAGCAAGATCAAAGGGAGGACCAGCGACGAGACCAAGAGTGCCGATCTCTGTCGTTCCACGAGCAAAGTAGACAGTAACATCAGCGCATTTAGCTCGCTCCTCGAGGAAAGGGGCAGCAAGTGCGCTAACGATGGCCAAGGTGGCGACGGCAAGGCGAGCGAACATCTCCAAACTTCAATGCTCTGTGAAGTGCCTCGAAGACACAAGGCAATTGGAGGATGGGATGCTGTTTTTATATCAGCGGATGCATTCCGTTCAGGCCAGTTCATTAGGATTTCACGAGCGATCAAAGAACTGAAGAAGGGGAAGTCTAAGCCCTGGTAGAAGATGGCCAAGGCGGATCTAGGGGCAACCTGACTTCCATGCTTGTGGTTGGGAGATCACCTAGATTGAAACGGACCCTGTGTGCTAGATAATGGGCTTAGTTAGCGAGAAAGAATTCTCTATTGGGCCCCGAGGTGAAATCGCGTTCGCCAAGGTGTAAAATCCCGTACCCCAAATGTGGGGAGCGCTCATTAAATCGCGCATGGCATCGAAATTGGAGAGGACCAGAGTCCATCCTACTTTCAATTGACAGAATCACATGATATGTTAATGCGGGCGTCGACTTGGCCACAACCAATGGCGTCCAATGCAACAAGTAGATGTTTCTCATGGGGACCTGAGCACGCGGATACTCACTGTAACATTCGCTGATTGGCCTACGAGAGAGCTACCTCCCCTGGCCGGCGGCGATACCAAGGTTTGAGAGGATCGGGGCCCGATTCAAAATGCCGTCATGGAACTGGTGGCTTTGAGCGTGACAAATTCATTGTTAACGATGCAGAGTTCAGGCCTATAGTCAGAACCCGGTGGGCCCAGCCACCAATAATTGTTCAACTTGAGCGGCTTCAATCTTGAAAGAGCATAATCATGTTCACAGCCCAAGTCAGATACAGCTTACATACATAAACGAAAATTTGTATGGTATACAAATTACCTAAATATAAAACATGGAATCTCTCATATCCGGGTGTAACTGTCGGGTTTAGGTCAATACTGGGGTTCGGTACCGGTGATGAAGTTTACATACCCCTTCGCCCCAGGAAGCCTGGGCAGCAGCAAATACACGTTTCTTCTCTTCATCCTTGTCGTATTTGGACTTTCCAGAAACGATACTCTTGTCATCCGAAACGAGGAAGTCATTCAGATAGTATCTTCCCCGTTCGCAAGCCAGATCAGCGTAGTAAGCAGGCGGAACCAAGCTGACGGCTTTGGTAGCTCGTGCGTAGAGGTAGCTGAAGTGATGAGTCCCTTGTTGGATTTCATCAGCCCCGAACCTGTTCTCGTCGTAGACCACAGTATAGTGGGTTGCCTTCACGGAGCCTTGGAGACCTGCATGAGCCTGCAGGTAGAAATCGAAGTCGAATCTGCGATATCGTCAGTACGAGAAGCTATACTCATGGGGAGCAAATATGCCGAGAATCATTCAGTCTGGTTCGTGATGATCCAGCCAAAAAGTTCCCGACACTTTTGATCACCATGAGTATATCAAGTGTTAAATACGCACACGCCTGTAACCCCTTTATCCACCACCGTGCCGGGTCGAGTGTTTCCGTTCCGATCCGCGAACTCAGAGTCGGTAGGGTAGAAGCTGATGCACAGCAAATGATCAGGATAATAGACAAGGAGATGACAATGGGAAATATACCGGGCGTGGTGACGTTTTCTGTATTTGCGGAGAAGACCCTGGTCAGCTTTATCCAAGGTAAGAGTAGTGCAATACATACCCGCAGATGACAATCGAGAGCTGGGGTCGATACTTCACCTTCCGTTCCTTCGTATTGAGCTTCTTGAAAGCATCCAGGATTTGAGGAAGTTCTTCCTCGTTAACGATGTCGAATTGACCCTGAAAGGTATGGAGTAAGAAGACTGCCACCTCGAGCTGCAGGGGAGAAGACGACATACCTCGGAAACACCATCACGGAAGACAAAGATACGTTGGGGTAACATCTTGTTTTTGCGTTCATAGGCCAAGAGGCGCTCAACCAGCATGTCCGTAAGCGCACTAAGCATCTAGGGAGGGGGTGGTTAAGGTGAGTTCAACGATATTCGGGGGAAATACACACTTCCTTCTTGCTTTCCTGGATCCGGATGCTGGCGGGAAACTGGACGAAGTTGTCGTCGATGCTGGCCACAAGGGTTGCGATAGACGGCGTGCCCTCCTTGCTGCCTGGACCTGGATGAGTGACATCGATGCCGACCATCATGGTTTTCTTCTTCGTCAGCCATTTCATTGCGTTGTCATCAAGCTAAATATGGTCAGCAAGGTGTCTTAGCTTGAAGACGAGGGAGAGGCATACTTTGTGGTTGATGCCTCCGAGCTTCGTGTTCAGCTTCAAGGCGACGTTGGAGTAATACTGGTCTTGCTTGCGGGGTTCCTTGTCCAGTACTTTCTCGAGGAGCATGTGTAGTGTATGCAGCCCTAGCTCGACATCGCCCATCCGCTGCATAATAAGACTATGAATTTGCTGTTGCTTATGAGGTGAGAGCAGCACATACCTTGATAGCGGGGTAAATGAAATTGTCTCTTCGTTCAAGAAGGACAAGAATAAAGGTCGGCTTCCTCTGCGGGGTTCCCATGTTCCGCTTGAACGTGTCCCGAATCAGGTCGATAGCGCGGGACCTCGTAGCGGTGTCATCAGAGGGGCGAGGAAGGACAATGGGGATGAGCTTCGGAAGCCCGCCCGGCATAACCATGCCACTGCGTCTGCATTTATCCCTAAAATCGGTGACAAGGGACGTGAGACGTTGATCCTTGGATCCCGAAGTCATGCGAACGCCGTCGACAATGACGACGACCCACCAAGATGCCACGCTGGCACCTTTATGGAATTGCACCTGGGTAATGTTCCAACTTCCCTGCTTGACCTCCGCTTGGCCTCTGCCATACGTGACCCGAGGAGGCGGAAGCTCTCGGCCTGGGATGACTGCCATTTCTTTCTCGATCTCGACTCCGAATTCGTTAGGAGCTTTGAGAGGGTCAAGGCCGAGGGAAGTAAAGCCTGCGTCCATGATAGCTTCGGCGTTGAATTTGGGAGGGTTGCAGGCGAAGCGAATCATCTGGGCGGTGAGCTTGTCGTTGAGTTTCCCGAATGATTGACCGGCCTCGATTTCGCAGAGCTCTGCGGGAACCCAGATAGGTTCTCTCTTGCTCATGGGTGCGAGATCCACCAGGGGCAGGTCGTGAGCATGCGAAAGCTTGATCTTGTACTCTGCAAATATTTGGTCAATCGATGTTCAAGCAGTGGTCCCAGCCGACTTACCCTTCAGGAAGTATGTCTCCACCGAGATTACACCGCCGTGCTTCTCGCAGTTGAATCGCTCGGTCCGAGCACTGGTGTGCCCAATCCTCTTGATTTTTTTGCTCCGTCCCAGATGTTTCGTCTTTACTTTTAGTTTGCTAGCAAAGACGTGTGGGAGAGTCGGCATTCCGCCACTGCTGCGTTCTCCGAAGTTGAGCATGGCCTGGGCAAGATTTCCCGGCTCAAAGAAGGCTGTCATGCACACGTTCCTGTAGGACGATTAGTAAGGGCCGGTGAATACGGTGGAAGAACTTACACGTTGACCATCAATTGCTTGTAAGCAGGACGGACTGATAAGAAGAAACCTTGCATGGCCTCGACGCCGGGGCCGAGGCTGACCTTGCGAGCCGTGTTAGGGAAGAAGTATCTTGGGTTACTTTTCCCGACACGAATGCCGTTGCGGCTCGAGTGTTGTTGCAAAACCAAGTTCAGAGCCGACAACAAGGGCAACGGATCATAGCTATAAGGGTCCGTCTTGCCAGCGAGATAGCTACGCTCAATATGAGATAAGGCAAGGTAAAGAGCGAAAATCAACACTTACTCGTTGAGCTTGGTGGTAACAAGCTCTCTTTCGAATTTGATATGCACAGTATAGACCTTGGACTTGGCTGTAGGCCCATTCTCGTCGTCGTCATAGTAGGGGATATGAATGACCAAAGGTTGCGCAAGTTTCTTAGCAGAAACGAGTCGTTGACTCTTGTCGTGTGCGATATGGGGAAGGAGGGGTTTTCCTTCAGGACTTTGTTCCAGGAGTTGGAAGAGCCGCCTCTTTATCCGTTCGATATCCGACTTTGGCTCGATTTCAATTACGTAGTCGTAAATGGGCCCCTTGGGAACCTTGACAGGGAAGAAATTGGCTCGAAGGGTGATGGCAGTGCCAAGGGTGCCATAGCCAGGTCGCAGAGGTCGTTCTGGAACGACTTTGAGTTTCTCGAAAGACTTGATCAACTCTGAATGGCTTGTGTCTGCAAGCCGTTGTGGGACGGTGGTAGGCCGTCCTTGAGCGAATATTACAGGCCCAGCCGGTCCACCACGACCTCTGGGCGCACCGCGAAAGCCGCCACCTTGGCCACCGCCTCGAGGTGGGCCTCCACCGTGACCTCCGTATCCTCCTCCTCCTCCACCACCACCACCTTGACCACCACCTCGAGGGCCACCTCGTGCTTGACCACGTCCACGTCCCGTCATAATTTCAGATTTGTTGTAAATGGGATAAAAGCTGTTGTGGGTTCAAAATGCAAACTTCTTGGTGTTAGGCCTGATATATATGACTCCGGAAACAGCCATCGCTTAGGGAATCAGCGACAGCCACGGGGCCGCCAGGGCAATTGAGTGGACAACGCGCCATGATATTGGCACGAGTCAAGCAGCATGAGCATGAGGCAACATGAGGAGATCGTCGCTTTGCAATATTCGAGGAACATTGAGTCACACGGGTCAGGATACCTGCTGAGGCCTCTTTGCAAGGCTCTGTAGTGTAGTGGTTATCACTCGAGATTCTGATTCAAATGACTTCTCGAAACCCAGGTTCGAATCCTGGCAGGGCCTTCCTTTTTACTCAACTACCATCGTCCAAGAACCCTTGGTAACAAATAGAACACCATGAAAACGTTCACGTAGATTCTTCAAGGCTGAACCGAGCACGGGTGGGGAAGAAACAAGTCAGAAGCACGAAAAGCGCTGTATAGGATTGTGTGTTCTTTAGTCACAAAACGACCCGTACGACTACGTGCCCGGAAGGGGTGTGTTCTCTACGAGGCCAACGGATCGACGGGACGAGTTTGGCTATCTCTTCGATCACCTCTGCGGCCTGACGTCGCCCTTTCCCATACTCCCAAGTCGTGATATCCAACTCCCGGAGTGTCCATGTTTCGCAATGATGAGCAAAATCTGCTCTCTGACCCAATTTGTCGACCCCCTTCAGAAAAGTCTCCTACGAGCGAATAATGAGAATCCGGCCATGGAGTTTTCTAGGAGCACGACTTACTTGTTCCCATGGGGTTTCATAATCAACTTGGCCTTCAAAGAGTTCTACATCCAACTTCAGATGTTCAAGGCGACGGCATTTCGTCACGAGAGATTGCAGGAGGGAGGGTTTAAACGTGCCAACGTGCAGGGATAACGATGTCAGTTGTGCGCAAGGCAAGGCACGTAACAGCTCAATTGCCTGGGAATTCGATAATTGTATCCCCTCCAGTCTGAAAACCGAAACCGATGAGCAGAGGTTGCCCAGAAGAGACTGGACTTTCCTCTGGGCCTGCACATCATGCCGAAGCCCTTCGGATATGGGGAGGCCGAGGGAAAGCTCCATCAAATGAGGGAGGGAGAGGTCCCTGAAGCACTCGTGGAAGCAGTACCCCATGCGTGCGGCAGGGTGGCGATCCAAGTAGCCGCAATGGCGCTCCGCCAACCGCAGGGAGTACAGGTTACGGTGTCGAGAGAGGAATCTGCCGATGGAGGAGGGGTTGGTAAGTTCCTTGGGATTGAAGGACAGAGCCAAGCTCAATGAACGCAAACGGGTGAAGGTTTGGAGGTTGTCGAATATGGGGGATGTATTCATATACACATTAATGAATAAAGATAAGTGCCGCAAAGTCCCGACGAAGTTGTTGATAAATGCTACCAGGGCATCTCGTTGTTTGGCGTTCACTTGGGCAGGTAGGCGGTCCAATGCCCTTGTGGTTATTGAGAGCTCCTGCAAGGATGCCGATGATAATGACGCTAAAGAGTCGACAGCTGAGGTTGAAAAAGCTATATCCAAAATGAGGATACGCAAGTTGGCGCTCGTGGGTGGCAAAAATGCCTTGAATCGAGATTGGAAGTCCGGCATCGAGGATGCATGGAAAGTAGGCAGCCAACATATATGAAGTTCGGTGATTCCGGTAAGCCTTTCAATGAACATAGTGAGTTCAGCAAATCTTGCGTCAAAGCCATCAGGTATGCTTGGAGCATTAGATGTCACTGGAGTTATTGCTGGAAGGTTTGATGTACGGCGGAATAAGCGGTCAAAAAACCGCCTCAAAAGAGACTTGTCATAGCCTGGGGGTGTAGGAGTGGTGGATGGAGAGCGCCAGGGAGGATTCAGACTCGCCCCGTTGAGAGCTTCTACGATTGAATGTGGCCATAGTTTCATCACCCTCACACGAGGTGTAATTCCAGGTCGTCTAGGTAATTCTGCTCGGTCGTCGATTCCTTGCCGGTATGAAGATAGAATACTCACTTCAGTCGCTCAGCCTCACTGAACATATCCACCGCCCTCGACTGGTAGAACCCCACCTCTCGGTATTTTTGGTCGAGGGCATATTCCATGAAAGCTCTATGAGCCGCAAGATATTTGGTTATTTCCGGATAACCGATGAAGTCTGCAATATGAAGCCATATCTCTATCGGTAAGTCCACCATGGTGGATTGAGAACTCAACGAGGTGGCAGGGAGGAGTCATTGTTGTTCTCCGCGTCAATGTTAAGGACAACGAAGATGCTGTGCAGGGCACTGGTATCACGCCAAGCACAATGCCGCTTGACATGTCTGTCACCACGATGTAGTCGCAGGCATTGCATTGCATTGGGTCAAGGACGGGCTCCTTGCACGTTCGCTCATCTACAAGAACGACTTGGTCAATACACGTATTCAGACCCTCGAAGACGCGTCCCTGTCATGCAAATAATTCCCTCATTTTACACCTCAATTTCTGGCCTAGATTGCGAGTCATTTCATCCCCTTCCCTCCCACCGATCCCGGACAATAACCTGTCAGAATGAGATCCTTCATCGCTTGCGGCAAATGCCTAGCTTGACACTGCAGATCTTGCCGCAGTGGACAATGCATCTGAGGTTGACAGCAAGGCTAATATTGATCGACAATCGAAATCGAAAACACTCTCGAGTTCTTCGGTCGTATTATAGAACAGTGAACTGTTCTACTGGGAGCTAGCTACTGGAGGTCTTGAGTGCGTGCTGTAATCCCAAAGCTGCTACGCGAGTACGCCTCTCATGGAGAACAGCAGCGTTCACATGCCTCCGAAGCGAAGTCTGTAATTTTTTCCGACAAGTTCATTTCATCTTGCAATGACGTTCGACATAATTTCGCATGGCTGGAAGACTATCATTCCATCCCTCGTTACCGGCGGTTCTTCTCAGACGTTAGACGGGACCGCCTGAGAGGTCAAATTTGATATTACCAGTCTGGGGTATGTGGAGAAGGTGGGAGTCGTGTTCTTCTGTCCGATGTCGGGATTCGTTTACCAACGCTATGATTTCACCTCACAGCAGACTGCTCAGACGCACGTGGAGGATAGAGCATAGACTGTTAGTCTTTGAATTGCCTCGAGAGACCCTAACTACCACTGACGGAAGATGTCCTGGCCATCGATTAATACTTCCAAGTTGGGTACAAAGGCATCGCTGGGAGTTTCCTATTGGCAAGCACCCTCTCCGTCGCGGAGCGAGTCAGTCAGCAGCGGGGAAGATGGTCAGTAGAGATTCTGTCTCGAGATACATACGGTTTCATAAATTAGCCATTCCGTCAATCGGAGTGTCAGGGTGGTTGCATGTTCTTTGAACTTCAGGGAAAGACTAGGACAATGAGATCTTAGCGTTGCCAGGTCAGGCACCACTGAGGGTCAAAATGGGCTAAGGCCGTCTGGATCGAGGCGCCCACATTGTCCTTATGTTTTCTGAATGAGATCATAGGAACAGTCTGCGGTTGTTACTGACTACAGCAGATGACTTAGGGCGCGAGCTGAGGTAGTATGGCTATCTCAGCCCATGTATGTCTACATCGATAATCCGCCTTCTTACATGAGACCTACAACTACTTACATGTGCGTTATCGAGTCTGCTGACACTGTGACAGATGAAAAGGAGTCCGCCGGTGACAGAGGAGAATGGAAGTGAATGGAACCCTGCGCCACTAGTGATGGCTCTCGACCATGTCCGAGCCGGCTGCGGCATCTCTGATCGGCGCTGGTCATTAATTTCCTAAATCGCAGAAATGCCCTGAAGATAATGTACGTCGATGCCTCAGATCAACGCTGAATGAACGCTGTTGGGTTAGAGCAGGTGGCGTAGCTAGGCAACTTCAGAGCACACCACCTCCGCCAGTCGGAGGCGAGAATTTAAGACATTCAAACATATTCAAAACCTGTCATAGACGAGTCATTCATTCATTCGTTCAGAAGTGTAAATCCCGACGGTTCACAACCTATTCTACGCGAACAGCCATAGGTATGCGGTCCAAAAGAAGGTGACAATGGGGAGCGAATAAGCGGCAACTCAGCTGAATCGTGAATCCCGACGCGCAACAAGACCCAGGGACATTCAGGGTCTACTCCTCCCATTCGCTGAGCTTTGGAGAGGAATTGCATCAAGGCAACGCATTGTCGCCAGGAACTTCACTCTCTGAGTCACTGCTCTGGACCTTCGGGCTCAAAAAGATCCAGCCAAACGTTCTTATCTCCTCTCCTTTCTTCCCAAAATATAAATCCGTCTCGTAAATCCAATTCAAGGTGCCAACGATACTGTCTCGTAGCATTTGAACGTAAGCTGTGAGGTCAGCTTTGATGATAGGATCTGGAGGCGTCGCTGGCGGGATCGCGGTTGCGGAGGCGACTAAGGGCGTGAAAGGGACCCAACTAGGGGTTAGACTGGATCCATTCGAGGGCGGAGATGGTGTTGGATCTAGTAGAGATCGCTCTTCCGCGATAAATGCGTCAATGTATTGCTTAATGAGGTTGCCAGCGTAATTGAGGGCACCCTGCACTGAAAGGCGTTTATGACGCATGAGCAACGATATAAGATTTTTCTCGTTTCCTTGAGCCTGATCATAGTTGAAAGCGGCGACATCCTGATCGGTAGAAATATCTGAATCAGCAAGGACGACCATATAACATTGTTTGACGAAGTCTTACTATGGAACAGGAGACGATGTCATTAGCCAGAACTTTCAATCTGTCAAGGGTCCTAGTGATCGTTTCGTCGTTGACAGTTAGAGTCAAGTTTTGCGCCAATTCAAAGAGATCGAAGATCATGAACAGTCCGGAGAGGTCCCTGTTCATTGATAGGTAGGCTTCAATTGCAGGGTCCAATGTGTTCATTCCCTCCGTAACGGACGAGCATTGCGCTACTCGAAAGGATTTGACAGAGGATCCAAACCGACCCTTCCAGTTCTGGTTCGCTTTCGAGGCGAGTCGCTCAAGGGGCTCTTTCAAGCTGAACACTGAGGTTAAGCTCACACAAAAAAGGACTGTTGCGCATTCACGGACCAGCAAAATATGTCGTGGTGAACGAGGGATAGTACGCCATCACTATCGTCCACGTTCCTCCAGAATGCCTGGGCATCCGGATACCCTTTGCCATATTTGACGCGGCGGGCAGCCAGAATGGCCAGGGTGAGGAAATCGGTCAGAAGCCGGAGCTGTGTCGGATCGGAGCCAGGAAAGCAAATGGCAGCTAGCAAACCGAGCTTCATTGCGGTCAATCGCTCGCGCTCGAGCGACGACAGAACATGGCTTCCATTGATGGATTTGGACTCAATCAAAAAAGTTTCAGAAGCTTTAGTTATAGTTTTACATGCGGGATTGGCTCTCAACTCGAGCGAGCGGCTAAGACTGGGTAAATCGGGCAGCTGATAGCTGGGAGCCATGGAAGAGCCTCAAGCAATCATTCGCTCGCAGGCGAGCACGGTGAGAATTTTCTCGGGATTTTTGGGATCAGCTCATCACAGTGGCTGTAGCCAAACACAACCAAATCGATTTACATTGGGTCGGATTGCTTCCTTTTTTACCTCCGCTTTGACTCTTGTACTCATTCATGTTGCCAGGAGCTGTAATCTGTGGAAAATATCTTAGAAACATGCTTTCTTTGCTGCTCTCCAGGAATCGGACAAACCAGTTGGTTCTGAACTAGCTCAGATTCAGACTTATCGAAGGACTCTGCTCGGCTGTCCAGGGTTTAATCGAGGCTCCCAAGCTCGCCACAGACGACATTCAGCCACCCTCATGTTCCCTCCGGGGATTCGGGAAAGGGTGCGATTTAGCTGTGATCAGAAAACGCCGGAAAACCGGACCTGGAATCTTGCCCAATATGGCAGTTCTGAACAGGTGATGGTAAGCGGAGATACTGGTCGACCCTTTTTGACATACTTGGGTTAAGTATAAAGATGCGAAGTGCCTCGAGGCCCAAGACGCCCTCAGCGACACCCTACACGAGGCTCTCCCCCATAAAACAGTGGGTCCCGTCGAAACTTGCATCCTCCCTCCCTCGATCACATTACTTCGTCGTGGGTTCATTGTTTCAAAATGCCTGCCGACCGATCTAAATCAATAAAACGCGCTGAGGATAATTGTGAGTCCCGAGTTCACTTCTTGCGAGTCAAGAAATTGTTTCCTGACTCATTGTTCAGTCCTTACCTGGACCGTCCCGGTCGAGCCTACATCAGTATGTGCTGGTGGTTCCGCCTTCATCTCTACCTTCTCGTCGACATTTTCGGATGACTTTGATGATGGCCCACCACCCCTTGTCGATCAGGACACTGTCCTCTTCCCTCCTACCGATGCGAGCGCTCGCACTCGTAAACCGGCCCATAGCAAAAAGAAAGCCGAAGATCATATCCCTCGTCCTCCCAACGCCTTCATTCTCTTCCGATCGTCTTTCATCAAGGGCCAACATGTGTCGACAGAGGTCGAGACTAACCACAGTACTCTCTCCAAGATCATTGGTCTCACCTGGAAGAACCTTCCTGACGACGAACGCAAATTCTGGCACGCAAAGGCCAAGGTCGCTCTTGACGAACACAAACGCAAGTTCCCTCAGTATACATTTAGGCCGACACATGGGAAGAGTAAAGGGGTATCAGAGAAACGGAAGGTTAGGGAGGTAGGGCCGAAGGATCCAGTGCGGTGTGCGAAGATCGCCGAGTTGTTAGTGCAGGGGAAGAAGGGTCAGGAGTTGGATGCCGCCATTCAGGAGTTCGACAAGCATCATGTTCCGCAGGTTGTCACTCGCTTCGATCAGCCGATTACAGCACGCTCGTATCGACGTTCATCGTCGGTACCTGCTCCCGATGTGCTGGAGAAGTCGACAACCTCCTCCAAGACACAGAAGCCCAGAGCGACAAGCACTCAGCCCTGTTTGCCTCTTGATCCGTCGCCCTCCTCTGAGCTGCCGATGCCACAAACACCACCTGAGGCCTCATACTCATCGTTCGATCAGTATTCATCTCCCGTGACGCCGTCGGATTCCTTCATCGTAAGTAACCGCTTCTCGCTTCATTATCAACACCTAACGAGCCTCTTTACAGGACTTCAGCACCTTCTCATTCAACCAACACTCATACGGCGCCTCAATACCGCTCTCGCACGACTCTATCTGCCCGTCAGATGCTTCGAATACGCTATTCGACTACTCGCAGAGTAGTTACGGTCAAAGCCCGGTCGAACTCACCGTCGACACCTCATATCTCTCGATGAACGACTGGAACTGCCCTTCACCAGCTTCAGTCGACAGTCCCTCACCCGCGACTCCCTCATCGTGTATGAGCAGTCCCATGCCCGACGCCGCCTTCTCTCAATACGCATTCGACGCACTGCAAGCCTCACTGGCGAAGGCTTACAACGCATCGTTCACAGGATACCCGGAGAGCTGCTCCGCACAGTACAACACTTCCTTCCCGACCGAGGCACCTGCCGCGGCTTACCCTTCTTTCGAACAAGACTGTGGCAAAGTCCATATGGTTGGCCAAGATCTCGATTTCTCGGCGCTCATGTCAGGATATGCCCTTTAGGTACCGGCTACCCCGGGCACTGTGGATTCTCTCAGGATGGACGCTTCTCTTCATCAGCCCTTCCCATCCGCTCGATAACTCTCACTGGCATTCGAACACTTCACCCAGCTCCTCCCCAACAAGTATTTATTTCGCATTTATTATTACCCTTCTTTTCCGGCGATAACTTCCCACCTCCTTCCTCCTCGGTGATTCCAATTCACCGGCTCGCCTTTGTTCTAAATGAACCGGCATCGGGCGACGATTTATTCAAGTCAATAAAATACTTGAATACTGCCACGAATGAAATGATGCTCTTCTATTATTATTGATGTATATTACTTTGTAGATGGTCACAGGATTTTGTTGTACGCGAATGAATTGCACGGCAAACGGAGTTGTGTTTTAATATTCCGGTAGATTATTCTCGACGTCCAATCAATCTTACGCAATAAGCGTAGACTCGGTTGGCGCCATAATATTTCATACATAATACAGTCTGTAATACACAGAGTATACCCTTTCGCAATTGAATTGCTATATCTTTAAATCTAAAAGGCGATCCAGCTGGAAACGAGAGGCTTGAAGAGCAAAACGTACGCCTTCAGTTCAACCGGGAAGGCATTGTATTCGCACAGCAGCCCATATAAGGAAATCCTTGATAAAGTTGATCAATCTATCATTGTTCCCAATTCGCTTTGTACAGGGTTAAGAGCCACGTTGGGTTGTTATGACTCAACTAGAAGTCTATAGCGCGCCTCGTGAACAGAACGTAGCTTAGTCCATTAAGTCATTGAAGGCAGCAGGCAAACCTCAAACCTTGGGAGACTGAAATCGTTTTGGCAACTTTATCACCTCTGCTTGATCAAGGTTGAGGTCCACAAACATCAGCTGGACGGAAAGTAGCCCCGTTTGGATCTACTTACGCCGCCCCGGATTACGCCGGTTAAGGTCCTTATCTCACAGATGTCGGGTCATGGGATTTCTCCAAGATTTCTCGCCAATGTGGACCGGAATGAGGACGGAGGGCAGGATTTAGTCCATTGGTACATGGAAACCATCAAGGCAATACAAGCAAATCAATAGTTTCCTTTGCTTGTAGGGCCGTCGCTTGAGGGAGGTTAATCCCTCCTTTCCCTCCTGAATATCGGTCGTCAAGTTAATCAAGCTGACGAGCCGCCGTAATCAAGATGAAAAACACGACTTGAAGATTCTGGAGCTGCTGTGGACTGGTGCATGCCGTAATGGAACGAGAACACTCCCCGTTCGAATAGAATCTTCTACTACTCTGGGAACTTTCGGGAGCTCTCTATTGAGAACCACGCGGTTTCGTGGATCCAAAGTGATTCGTACTTGAAAGCGGCTTAAGTGTGGTTTGATAAGATCACAACAGCTAGAGAATGAGCTAGTACGAAGCGTTGCAACAAGGCTGTATCAGTAGAGCTATTGTTGGACACCCAGTGGGTCCATCCCATGGCGAAGCAAATGATGGCTACTCATTTTGAGCCAGTCGATACGTTTGTGTTTATTCCGTTCTATATCCTACTTCGTTACACTTAGTCGAATTTTAGCCTTGTTGGCCTCCAGAAAGCCAGAGAGCCACCGAACAGCCATTGCGCCCACTAGAAAGGGCGGTGATAGAATGTTATGCCATGCGCCACTGGATAAAGGCGTCATGGATCTTCAAGGGCTAGATCAGCAAATCCACCTGTCAAACCGTGGGTGCTCAGAATCTGTAGCTCCACGACTCAACACATCTCTTTGTAGATATGCCCTCCCCCTTTCCTTTGCTAGCCAGGTCCGATTCCTCACTGCCTCGTCATTTTTCTCCAACAATTAGCGGCAAGATAGAGTAACCGGCAGGCAGTACAGTACAAGGAGATTGTCACGTTGGGGACTATAAATGTCGCTACTTAAGTGCAGTGGCATTGTCCAGTACTGGCGGGAATATTGATCCGATGTAGTGAGAGATCTCCACCTCCATATGCCGGAGTTCCTAGCTGCTTGTTTTGAGTTTCTAGAGAGCAGCCCAAGGAGGCAGAATTAGTGCCTAGATATTAGGATATACTGAAATATTTTCCGTCGCTATACCATTGGTGAACTCATTGGTAGCGATCCGCCACATATCCAAATGGGCAGCTCTCGTCATTATTCGATCGCCGGGAGTCTAAATACCTCTTCGAGATTGCTATCCCAGCCCAATCCTCGAGAAAAGGTAGGCAACGGAGTTTACGGGAGGCAAGCCTTGGAAAGAAGCCCATAGTGAATAACCCACGATGCCCCTCGTGGGTCACAGGAACACTTTTACGCAGGCATTGAACCCGCTATCATCGCATGTGGCCTCACATAGCCAGATCTCCGCATGTTATGAGGCATCCTCGGCCGAGGTTTCGCCTACGAGAATTTTCATCGAACATCAGAATCTCGTCGAAGACGAAGGCGAGTGAGAGGCTCGTAATAGGTGGGCAATATTAGATTTACCAAGTATCATGAGGACAGACCTCTAGCAGTACAAACGTCGGGCTCGTGCCTCCCTGCCCAGATGTGTCCCACCAACCAGAAGTTCATGTAGGGAGCCAGATCCATTAGAAGTACGTTTCCGACCTCCTACGCAACCAGAACAAGGGCATGGAGGCGCAAGTTTCGGGCAATATTCGGATTCGTGACTGCGTTACGGGAATCCAACCAAGGCGGTCGTCCTGTAGTCGCCCTCTAAATTCGGAGGCCCACATTCCTGATCTTCGCGCAGAGTAGTTACCTAGCCAGAATTCAGCTATTGATGTCCTCAAGAAATCTTGTGTCACCCTCATCATAAATCCGATTCCCCGACTAGATACTACCGGTTGAGCTTCTTCAAGGTAGACTTGGATCTTCGCCCATGGCTTCGATCGACTTCACCCTGTTACTTTCATCGCTCTGGAAGTCTGCGGGGAGAAACCCTTGTGTGGACACGAAATTCGAGTACGCTTTGGCCTGCCCGATGTCCAGGTTCTGCTGTTGTCTGTCCCGGCCTAAGCGTTGGCCCCGAAGCAAGGTTGCTTTCTGTGGTGAGCGTTCTAAGCATCTTCATGTCACTGATGCAGCGATCAAGTACACGTTCCTTATCCGAGGTCTTGGAGGAAATGTTATGGACATCGAAGCCAGAGTGAGGTTCACCAAGGGGTGGAGGACATCGAGCAGAGAAACTCGTATGGGTCGGTATTCGCCTTTGTATAGGATTGGAAATGAAACGGCGAAGTTGATATCCTTGGGTAGGACAAGATATGAGTTGAGGAGCGGTGAGCGAATGACGGCGTTTCAAGAGCCTACGTATGAGAGAGCGAGTGTGATTACACAATACATCACGAAGCTTAGCGCCCAGACTGGAAAATACCGCGAGCTTACTACAAATCGGTCTGTACCACTAAATTGCATACCTGGCGCTCTGAATTGGCCCAATCATTAATTGAGGGATTGCACATTATCAATAGTGCTGTTTTTATCGCCCGACAGATGAACATTGTGGAGATTGTCTCGAAGCGCCCGACATTTTCGAGAGATTTGACTACGCGTAGGGTTTCTCCGTCCGAACTAACATTGACCCCAAGTAAGTCGCTGTCGAGATGACATACTCTAAGTCGGGATGGTACCTCATGTAGATAGGAGGTGGCACCAAGGACGAGGGTTGAGCGGCAACCGTTGTTCCCTGCTAGAGTGGGGCTACGTAGTAGAGAAGCAAGTGTATTTCGACCTTGGTCTGAGCGAGCGGAAAGCTTACGAGCAACAGCTGAAGGCTTTTGGATGATGGCACCAGAGCCTTCCAGCAGCCCGATTTTCTCCCAAAACAGGGAACGAAGATGGGAACACGATTTCTGCACGAGACTAATCCAATAGCCGGTGTGCCTACGCTCTCAGACTCGTTCCGACACCTGCGTCAATAGGCCGAAAATGGAAGAGTTGCACCTTCTTCTAGGGACGCTTGCTTTGTCGCTGGTTCCTCCTTTGCCGTTCTTCGGCTTCAATCAATCCGGGCAGCTGCTTCCATCGGATGTCTTTGCGGCTAAGGCAGGGGTGCGGCGTGCTGGTACAACCACGATGGACATGACCGTAGCAGATTGTTCCTTTGGAAACCCGGAAGGTTTAATATTTGAATGGTCTTCGACTTGATCGTACGGAGTAAGGAGCCCAAAAACATTATATTTCATCTCAAAAACTATATTTCGATCCGATGAGACGGCTGAGATATGACCTAATACGATTAATAAAGAGGGACTCTAAGGAGGATACTGAGTATATGTAACGTGAGGATGTCCGTAGGAGGCTGGAATCAGGGAGTGTATAATGCTCAGGAGCGGATTACCCAGGTTCTTAATCTAACGGCCGGATCTGTCAAACTATATTTGGGAGAGAAAAATGTCAGAGGACATACCGGACATACCAGTATCAACTCATTCACGAGTTGATGTATGCTGTGGCTGCGGTACCTTCAATTCCTCAACCAATGCAGTTCCGTTTGACGAAAATGCCAGCCCTTGCACTGCTTCTTCAAATTCCTTCCATCCCGGTTGTTTTCCTTGAGAAAGCCCATGAGCCATGGCCTTATTGAGTTTCGGGAATAGAAGAGCAATACAGCTCAAGACTTCCGACGGTTCTTCTAAATGTGAGTATCGAAAATTGAGTTGTCGGAGGGAGTTGGCTGCATGTCGGAACACGCTTGATTTTGTCTCGAACGGTCGACAGACGATGGCGATACCGAGTGTTCTCAGATTTATGCAATTTCTCGAAATGGGGGCCAAGCCAGATAGCGTCATGCGTGTTTCTTTGCCGTCGTCTGGCCACAAGGTAAGCTCTTCTAAGAGCGGCCAGGCCTTGGCTATACGCTTCAAGAAGTCATCTGTTAGCACGGTATGTGGAAAACCTTCGAGTATCACGAGGGAAAGTTTTCCTAGTGAAAGGATGGGTGATAGTAGGGCAGTATCTTCGACAACTGGGGGGAAGGTGAAGAACTCGTAGCAGAGGGTAAGGACCGATAAATTCACGAAACGACCGAGGGGGGTAATCAATCGATTGAAATCAGCAGGTCCGTATCCAACGTATGCCTCAATCCGGGTTACGGTGGTTGGGGCATTGCTGAAAATAACGTCAAGGTCTTCACACCCAAAATAGGCCACCTCCATAGCGATGAGTTCTGGAAAGGCGTTGCGAAAGGAAGTTGGCGTAAGCCGTGGAGTAGGTCGCTCAGGCCATGGATTTCTTGGTCTTGGCAGTCGGTCAAAGTCGTTACTATTCCCAATGCAAAGATGTAATAGCCCGGGAAGCTGCCCAATCCTGTGCACCAGATTGGCTGTGACGTCCTCGACGCTGATATCCACTGTTGTGAGGTCGTTGAAGCCAGCCAGAAAGGTTTCTAAGGTGAACCCAGTCCTTGAAGTAATCTTGAGTTCATGTACCAGGCTAGGAAGCCGAATGGCGCGCAAATGAGGGCAGCACCCCGCAACGAAATGGAGGAGATGCAGGATGGTAGGGTAATCCCTTTCGGCATCGTCTTCGAGTTGATCATCGTCCCGATGTATCGAAATCTTTTGAAGAGGCTCTCCAAGCAAGGCTGGTAAGTATTCTACACAGGGAAATACAGGGTCATTGAAAAGAGTTAGATGGAGGGAGTTTAGTCGAGGCAATAAAGACTTGAGAGGCCGATAAGTACACAGCTGTCGAAGCACACTCTCCTCAACTCCAAAGGTATTGTGAGTTGCAATATATAGAGATCGTATCTTGTAGCTGTAGTGATCAAATCTCTGCCAGTCGTCCGGCGTGATGGGTCTGACAAAGTGCTGTTCGAGGTGTCACTGGGTCGCGAACCCGAGAAATACGGAAGAATGCTCACAACCAATCCGGAAGGTTCGAGCCTCCAAAGATCGCCCGGCATCACTTTCATCAGAGGAGTGAACGATTCTTGTGTCCCCCAAAGTGTATCAGTCGCAGGTTCTAGGAGCAAAAGTCGGTGAAACCTTTAGTTTTTCAGGGAAGTGGGTGACGACCTGACCTTGAAAGGATCGACAAGTCTGAGCTAAAGCTGCCAAAGAAGACCGATTCCGCCGAGTAGACTGAGAGTCTACGTCCTCCACATCTATTGAGTTGGCAATAGCCATCCGTATTTCGGGAACACTTAGGCATGGGTGCATGATTGTGCTCGCAGGTGTGCCAGTGAATTCGGGACTATGGCAGTATTCGGCGGAGTGCGAATACCCTTCGGCTTTTACCTCGCGACTTTGATGGCAAAATGCCTTAGAGCTTGACTCGAGGGTTTGAACCTTGTCAGGTAAAGTGAACCTTTCTCCACTGCCAGGCATCAGCGAGGCCATCATCGTTTCTGTTCTGTTTCCATCCAAAAGTAGGACAACTGGCACTGGCCTGGAGTAGCACGATTAGACAGCCTGGTCTTCCCAAGCTAGATAACATGAACTGAGACCACTTATACTTGAGTTAAGAAAAGAGATAATATACTTTGGGATGCCTACTTCCTGAATTGAATCAGGTCCGCCGCTGAAGGTCGGCTTGCTTTGGGATGAATGCCATCCGAGTGATCGGCATTACTACCCGCTGAGCTACTGAGCTGTGATTTCAGCGTCGAGTTTAACTCATAGACCAACTGGGCGCTCTCATACTTTCAAGGATACATCGTGTGTGCCAGAATATGATGTGGCGACAAATCAATGATGCGACGATTGTGCGTTTACTTCCTGAAGCGAACCTCGCGATTAACTGCTGGGCCGCAGTGACTTTCCCTAACATCATGTGTACATCATAAACGGAACTATATGTCCAGCTCTTGAATCAACCATGTGTACCTTCATTGACCCCTCCGTGGTTGTGGTTGGCCGCGAGACTATCAAGACTTCTGAGTGCATCCGATATAAACGCCAAAGCTTCACGCCTAGCTCATGACTCCCCTCTACGCACGAACAAACCACAGAAATAGTCACCTATCTCAGGGACTTAGATAGTAGACGGAGTCAATAAGTAAAAGTTGATATAAGCCAATGGGAGATATCCAGTTCCCGAATCGAATCAGGCGCGGTTCGACAGCCGCCGAACCACCGGCGCGGTTAACCGTTAGGCTATAGGATCTTTCATAACGAAAGGAGGTTCGTATTTACATGCCTAAGTGCGTGGCTAGAAGTCGAGGAATAAAAGTGGCGAAAATGTGCCTCATGTCTAGTTCCTGAATCGAATCAGGTGTGCCGCAGTGCGTGCGTGATTGACCGCTTGGCTAACTGAGCTTGCCAGGCAGTGAATCTTTGTGTCCGTGAGGACTTCAGGCGTAAAATTGAAGCCGCCACTGGTATTTTCACTGTCATGGTACGCGTGCCCTAGAAAAAAGAGAATATTCCTCGCCGAGCCATAACTCTAAAAACCATATCTAGATCCTGAACTAAAGCTTAGTCTCGCGGGACTAATGGATCTTTGGTCAGGAAGCACGAGTTTATAGTTCAACTACTGATGCTCACAAGGATGCCCATACATATACACGTCCTGATCAGAACAGAAAAAACAACCACAGCAATATTATCCCATAGTCCGTTTCCTGAATCGAATCAAGACCTGCCGGTGTCCACTCACCAGCCCAATCGATGGCATCAATGATAGGCCTGGGGGCCATTAACCGCTGAGCTAAATGGACTTCTCATAGTGTTGACTCGTGCAATAATATGTAGTGGTTGAATTACAAACGTTAGAGAATATGAGGCGGTAGTTAAATTTTTTGCACAGTTTTGCATATACATATATATGGCCAGTTCCCGATCCGAATCAGGCTCACCCCCACGATCCACCAAGCATCTGGTGTGTTAACCGCTAGGCTACTGGACCTTTGACCGAGTTAAATAGAAGTATCTATCTATAGATGAGGTAGCCCTGCCATTGGATCGCTTATACTAAGTTGGATTATTTTCGCTGAATTTACAAACGACCGGGTCAATGAGCAAAAAAATCATACGATACGCTTGTCAATGCTCGTCAATGTCCGGTCTGAACCGAATCAGTTCGAACTCTATAGTACGGCGATTAACTGCTAGGCTATCTGGACTTCAGAACAACTGCACATTCTAATGCCAAACATGAATCCGATCGGCGATTCGGAGTCGATGACACCTCTCCCCTGACGTCACGACCTTGGCAGGCGCCGCAGCCCATTGGAGGTGGCGCGATGGCGACTGCCGCGTCAGGTTGAAGCGACTGGATGTTTGGCTGGGAGATGGGATGAATGTTGCTGGGCGACGATAGAATAGGTAGGTAGGCGGGTAGGTAGGCAGGATATTAGCTGGGTTGTAGATAGGTAGATAGATTAATTATGGTAGACAGGAAGAATGCAGGAACCGAGACTGAGACTCAGACCTATATCTCTGCCGGATTTGATCGTATCTCCGACAATCTCAAGCGTTCCTATATCATCGTCACCATCATCTTGTCTCTCCTCCTCCATCCTATCCACCACCATCGTGACCAAACTACCAATAACTTAAACAATGTCCTTCTTCAACAAACTCCACGCCACGATCGACAAAGGCCTCACGCACGCACGCGCCGAGGTCATAGGCCGGTGGAACCCCAACCGCAGGCACGACGACCCGCACGAGATCGAGGCGGATAAAGTACGGGAGGAGATTAATAAGAGTCATAGGTTTGAGAGTTTTGCGGATGTGAGGGAGGGGAATTGTGTCAAGTGGTGTGTACCCTCTAGCCTAACATCTCAAGGAATAGAGAACTAATGACGATGTGCTCGCTATGCTCAAAGGCACATCGACGGCCACGACTACATGTACGCCCTCTCCCTCCTCCTCGACTCCGCCCAAGAATGCATCTTCATCCTCGACTGGTGGCTTACCCCCGAGCTCTACCTCCGCCGGCCCGCCGCGTCCCACCCCGAATGGCGGCTCGACCGAGTCTTGAAAAGAAAAGCAGAGGAGGGGGTAAAGATCCATATTGTGGTCTACAAGGAGGTCACCCAGACGATGAGTATGAGTAGCAAGCATACGAAGAATTATTTGGAGGCGCTGCATGAGGGGATTATGGTGTTTAGGCATCCGGATCACGTTGGGTCGAAGGGTGCGTTTTGCCTCTTTCCATTCCATAACTGCAGCTGATATACCTCCGATATAGACTCGGTCGAATTCTGGTCCCACCACGAAAAAGTCGTCGTCATCGACAACCACCTCGCTTGTATCGGTGGTCTGGACCTCTGCTTCGGGCGATGGGACACGCATAATCACCCCCTGGCCGACATCCATCCTACAGACTTCAGCAAGACGTTGTTCCCGGGACAGGATTACAATAATGCGCGGGTTATGGATTTTAAGGATGTGTATAATTATGCGAGTAATGGGTTGAATGGGTTGGAGGTTGCGAGGATGGCGTGGCATGATGTAAGTTTTCCACCGATAATTCTCTATGAAAAGAAGTTGATGAAACATATGCAGGTTCATATGACACTCACAGGCCCCGTCGTATTGGACATCTCGCAACACTTCATAGAGAGGTGGAATGAGATCAAGAAGAGGAAGTATAGGAATGACGAACAGTATCCGTGGTTGTCGCTTCCGCATAATGTGGATGTGGCGCCGAATGAGAGTGTCGCTCGTACGTCTCCCTTCCCTCCTCTTTCCATCCCATCCCATCTCTCCTCAATCTAATTGATACTAACACGAACGACAGGCCACCCCCACCTCGAATCCTGGCGCGAAATCGGCCATCAGTACAAACAGCGCTGGCACCGTCGGTACTACGGCGGTGTTGTCGAGGAAGAGGACGACGATCAGAGGGAGGATAGGAGACGCCATCCCCGCCCGTACCCGGGGACGTGTAGGGTGCAGGTTGTGCGGAGTGTTAGTGATTGGAGTCATGGGGTGTTGACGGAGCATTCGATTCAGAACGCATGTGAGTGCCTTGTCTTTTATTCTGAATTTATTATTTCTAACGTGGAGATGGTATGATACAGATAGACAGATGATCGAGGAGGCGGAGCATTTTGTGTATATCGAGAATCAGTTTTTGTGCGTATTCTCCATTCTCCCTCTCCCGCTCAATCCCGAGGAGATTACTGACAAGCGAACGATAGCATCTCGGCGACTCAACCGGGAGGACAGGTGACAAATCTGATTGCGCAGGCGATCGTCAATAGAGTGGTTAGGGCTGCGAAGGAGGGGAAGAAGTTTAAGGTACGGTTTTTCCCGTCTAAATCGTCTATCTATTCTATCTATCTACCCTCATATATCCACCATCCACCCACCCTCTACTCTCTCTTCCCTTCTCCGGCTCGGTTACCCCTCGCCCGCTCGCTAACACTCCCCCACCTAGGTCATAATCGCCATCCCCGAAGTCCCCGGCTTCGCAGGCAACGTGAAGGACGAGTCCTCGCTCAAGATCATCATGGCCGCGCAATACCGCACCATCAACCGCGGTGGGGGTTCGATTTATGAGGAGATTCGGAAGGCGGGGTACGAGCCGATGGATTGGGTGAGGTTTTATCATTTGAGGGGGTGGGATCGGATTAATGGACCTGTTGGTGAGTATCCCCGCCGTATAAGTCAATCTGGGGGAAAGGCAACGGAATGCTAATGCGGTGGATAGGTTCATTGATCCACGAGATGGAGAGGTACTCGGGTGTGACGTTCCACGAAGCGCAGGTTGCGTTGGCGAGGCAGTGGATCGGGGAGGACATGCCTTCGTCTCAGACAGAGGTTACTTTGGCCGCCGTGGAGGTGAGGAAATCGAGTGTCATGGCCACCGAAGCCGGTGCCGGGGCTGGATTACGCAAACCTGAAGGTGGGTCGAGCCATACCACCTTTCGGGTTAAAGAACACGGACTGATAAAGCGACGACGCACACGTTCAGGCGCGGATAAAGATCAGGATAAGGATAAGAGTACTGTGACTGTTCCGATCCCTGCTACGGTTGAGGAGGCGAGGCAGACGGTTAAGAGGTTTGAGGATGGGTCGATACCTATAAGGGATGATGAAAATGTGAAGGATTCGTTGGCGTTTCACGCGAACCTTGCTGGGCAGCCTGCGAGGTCTTTTGGCGCTGCTGGGGAGGAGGCGCGGGGGTATGAGGGGTATGGAGAGGAGGGTGTGGAGGGGGAGTTGTGGGTTGCAAGTGAGGCTGAGGAGAGGGAGGCGTATGTGAGTGAGTTGAGGTATATTCATACCAAGTTGATGATTGTGGACGATCGGAGGGTTATCGTGAGTTGTCTTTCTTCCTCCCATCCTTCTCCTCGTATGGTCCTGACGTTCGTTCTAGATGGGTTCCGCGAACATCAACGACCGCTCCCAGAAAGGCGACGGCGACTCCGAAATCGCCCTCGTAGTCGAAGACGGAGACATGATCGAATCCTACATGAACGGGCAGCCGTATCAAGCCTCCCGCTTCGCCGCCACCCTCCGGCGCAAACTCTTCCGCGAACACCTTGGGCTCATCCCGCCGCAACATTGCTTCCCCGACTCGCCCGTTACGTCATTCATGAAACCTGCGCCTGTGCCCAATGCGGATGAGACCAGGACGAGGTGGGATGATATGGTGTCGGACCCGTTGGGTGAGGAGACGTTGGCGCTGTGGAATGAGACGGCGAGGAGGAATAGGGAGGTGTTTACGGAGTTGTTTAGGATTGTGCCGAGTAATTTGGTTAGGGATTGGAAGGGGTGGGAGGTGAGTTTTTTGGTGCTGAGAGTGTTCTCTCTATGGATTCGTTACTCATGGGTTATCTCTAGAACTACGTACCGAAGGATACGAAGTACGGGCATGTCGTTCCTGGCATTCCACTCGATAGGATCAAGAAGCAGTTGTCGCAGGTTAGAGGGGCGGTGGTTGAATGTCCTTTGGTAAGTTCTCTCCTCTCTTCGAATGTGAATTAAACCTAACCATCTGATGTAGGACTTCCTCATTGATGATAAAGACTTCGTGACTGGGCCGGAATGGAGGGGGTTGAACCCGACGTTGCCCATTTATATTTGAGCAAAGGTCTTAAGGGAACAACTGAACGAACTTGGACAAAGACTGATTACACTTGTTTTTTTCTATGATTATACTGTAAATATTGTACGATACTAGATGATGAGTGATTGAATGTTAGCACTTGTAATTTCGCATCTTTCTGTGGTCTGTTTCGCGTTAAGAGATGGGTTTTGCAAATGGAAAACACGGGTGGCATGAAGGCACCAACTCGGGATCTTTCTTGGTGGCCCCGGTCAGGATTAGAAACTGATGCCTAGGTTTTCGCATTGTGGTTGAAGGTTGAAGTCTAGATAGCCTAGTGGTTATTCACGTCGCGGACAGTCACGCGTAGAGCGACCTGATTCGATTCAGAGGCTGGACACACGAAGAAATATTCTATCTCTGTTTTTATTCATGTTCAAGCAGGTGCGTATATCCAAGGGCGGGACTAAGCTATGAATTATTTCTCTGCAAACAACGGCCCAGTATTCTAATGGTTGGTCGACTGTGGAGGTGAGCCTGATTCGGTTCGGGAATTAGACGTCCGATATCTCTTTTTTCTTCCGGCCCATACAAATGAAGCACCAAGACGAAAGGTCCAGTAGTTCAGAATAGTGGTAATTAGATTATAGAAGGGACTGCGTTGTGTATCATTGCACTGTCTTAAGCTTTGAATTATGGACCTACTACCATGAGGCACGTTAGGGGAAGAGGGCAACATCCTACACCAACCAAACCTCGATCCATACAACACGCCTGCATGGAACCGATATCCTTCAAGTCGTCCGACCTAGGTTGAAGAACCATCAAGCAATCCTGAAGCTCTCTTATTCTTTAACGTCGGCCTTGATCTCGAACTGGTACGTAACATAACGCCACGAGGGCAAATTTGCCGTCGTCGTGAGTCGTCGTGATGATATTACATTTAGTTCGACCCAAGTTTCCCATTCCTTAGATCTAGAGCCTATTGCTTTATCAAAGTGAAAAGTTTGATCAACGTGGAGGGCGATACAACCTCGTTGACCTCGTTTTTTTCGGCGCGTGTATGGAGTTGGTAGTGAAAACCATGGGTGGACACCGAGTGTTTATTCTAGCTCGGCTGAGTTCCAAGAGAGTTGGTCATAGAATATTGGAGCACCATTGGTCATCATAGAGGAGAGGAATCTATGCGTCGGAGAGACTTGCGCTGGAGATGTGTACCGCGCGGTGGATGGATATGCGTTCGATTTGATCAAATTGTGAGGGTAGGAATACGATGAATGTAAATCAACGCGGACATGCTCGTATAACCGTGAAACAATGCTGTTAGTTCGAAGGGGGGGGGGGGCCTGTCGAGCGCGAGAGTAATGTAGTTATTAGCTGAGGCTTTACAGGCGTGCTGCTACACCGGATTCTTGGAGGAGTGCGTCGAAATGTGCCTAAGTTTAATTTCTGTCACACAAGTGCGCTGATACATGCCGGCGACGACGTGCTCTCCCGTAATGTTTGCTTGCCTAGCCCCGTTGCGCACCGTCTGATGCAGTGGAATGCCAATGGTATTATTCAGCTTCGGCCATTCTATGGAAGGTATGCTTCTATATGGTCCCATGCTAACAGCATGTGGGATATAAGGACTTGAGGTTGAGGTTGCAGTCGATTGATCGAGGGAGTCGAAGATGCGGATTACTAGGTCGGAGGGTGAGGTCGTTGAATGGAGCGGAATTTTTGACGACGAGGGGTTAGCGTATAGGAGAGGATTTCCGCACGTAGGCAGAATTATTAACGTCTATCCCGGTCGGTGAGCTTCCATGTGGTTGGTTGGATATGCAAGTTTGATTCGATCAAGTTGTGGGAACAACTGGAGCGTGTTCAGGGCTAGCCTGGGGGCCGGTCCCTGATCTCACCGCACGATTTTCATTTTGAACTCAGAATGATTAAAGATTTAGAGATGCTGGGGCAGATTTAGGTAATAGTCAAACGTGAATATCGGGAATGAGAATGAAAGAGCAGGCGCGAGTCTAGCTCAGAGACAACGATTGCGCCAGAAAGGCTGCTGAGACCTCGAAGAGTCTTCCAGATAGGACCATACCGTGATTTGAATCTATTGCATGCCGAATCTGATTGGTTATATCAAGTTTCTAACTTCGTTAGAGATTTTTCTGGCGGGTTATCGGTGATAGAAACACACTTCTTCAACCCTGGTTTAATTGCACGCGCGAGTCCGTTGCACCCAAGCTTTACAGCACACAATTGATATTCTTGCTTCTATTCCGTTTATGGTGTGTGCAGTCGAACTAGGCTCAGAGACAAATTCTGGTCTTGCCAGTGGCGAATGCTCAGGGGTGGGCTTCGGTTAGTTCCCGTGTAGTGTGGAATAGTATGAACCTTGGATGGTGCTTTGGCGAGGGTTCGGGGGCCGATGATGGGGGGTAAGGGGACACGCGATCAATTTGATCTCATGTGTTCAGGGCTATGGGCCTATGGCGGGGGCCGGGTCCTCATTTGGAAATCTGACTAGCTGAGCCCCCTGAATGATGACAGTATAATGGCTTATATTCGGCGTTGTCGTTTCGAAATGATGCCAAGGTAATGTAAAAGCTATGCCTCATGTCGCACATGAAGGCGGTGGCGCATCGTCTCCGAACGAGCCTGTGTACAGGTTCTGTGCAGTGTAGCAATTAACACGCAAGTACGGCTTCAATTCTTCTCAAGGGTGCAACTCCCTTTTCACAGCCTGGCGAAGAGGCTGACGTTGTCTGCTGTCTGAACCTTTAATGGCTCCACCAAAGAAAAAAAAAGCAAAAGACATGGCTTACTAATCCTTCCCAAAGTCAACAGGTATCGCCCACACCGGTGGGCCACATTCGAACCCTATGGCGTTCCGAACATGATTCACCAGCTCAAGATCCTTTGCTCGTTCGAACCTTTCCTCATCCCGGTTATCCGTAATCACGTAGCACGCCGTCAGTCTGCGCCCTCGGATATGGACGAGCCGGCGACAAGCATCAGGGAGACGGTGGTAGATTTGGTCCAGAGTTGCGAATAGGCAGCCAAGCGGGATGTAATCTCTCTCGGTGGTTTCCCGGATGTGAGCCTCAATCACGTCCGGGGACGTCATGAAGACGAGAACTTTGAGGGGTGATGAGGCCGGGTCGTCAGCGCTGAATACGGGAATTGGGTCAGGTAGTTCGTCGGCTCGTAATGGGCGAAGGGTGGGATTCTGTTTCTCAGATGTGTCAGACCTAGCTGGGCTGTCAGCACTTGTAATTGGAGAATAGTCCAATGATACCGTGGCTCACATCAGAGGGGAGTAGAAGATGGAAGTTTGGGTCAAGTGAGGGGAGGGTGAAGTCGTACCGGAAGCTGCTCAAATGGCGATGTATGTGGCTCAGTTATAAGTGACAGTGATATTAATCGATGAGCGTCCGTTAGAAACGTGGGGGCCAGAGACGGTAGGTAGAATTCCCCTTCATTCGTGGCCCTCCTTTAGATTTGAGCTGGACCCCGTGCGGCGGCACATATCGAGGTCCAGGCGGTAAAACACAGGTAATCGGCCGGGATGGGACAATGAAATTTGGTAAACCTGAGCGCCTTGCAAGAAAAAAAAAAGGCACGAGGAGAGCTATCCGAAGATGGCGGGTCCTCCGATGAGGCGCACCACATTCTGATGACGAAATCAGTTGCCGAACAGTCAGCGTAGCACAGTGACCTAGCTCACCACCAGTAAGGCTGGTGTATGTTGCTGGGGGGTTCCCAGACAGGCAGACTACAATCGAATCTAGTTGCGTCCGGAACCTGGTTCATCAAGTCAGGTCTCTGAGATCGCCGGAGTTGATCAGGGTCGAGATTATCAGTGATCATATAACACGTTGCAGATCCATAGAGCAATATAACCCCCAAGGCGAACGAAGTTGGAGTTCGTCCAGAGCAGAGAAGTCTCGACGAGATACGCTCTTTTTTCGCCACCTGGTTCTAGATAGCTCTAGTGCTATTCCGCGAAGTTGTTGAGAAATCTACAATTCTAAGAGAGGCTTCCTCCAGTTTCTGGAACCATTAACGGGGATGAGTTCCAGTGGTAGTTCATCAGCCAGTCATCCCCTATCAACAGTTGTAGGTCTTAATTGTGTCTTTGAAGAGTAATACGCCTGTTAAAACCATCAATCGTGACCGGAGATATGGGCTCCTCATAGACATACAGTTGCTGTAGGAACTAGCCGAGAGCGACATCTTGAGGGGCAGTCAACTTCATGTCTGGGATACATAAAGCTTGAACATTGAACGAGGTCTGCCAGTGGCCAGCTTCCAGTGATGCCCCACATTTCCTTAGTTAATTTAAAGGCCGTCTGAAATTGCTGGCCGTGTCAAAGTTTCGTTGGCTGACGTATATTGTGCTGTCACAAGTATAAAGTTTCAATACCGATGAATCCCAGTTTGTACCAAGTAGGCCGTATTGGAAACAGCGAGCAAAGGACTTTGATGATGGCCTGAAGGAATGGTTTCAGAGACTTTCGCTTGCGCCCGTCGACTCGGCTTCTACATCTAGTACATTTTGTCGCGTGTTCACCTCTTAGCCTGCATCAGCCGTTCCGGAGGAAACTGAAATAAAGTTATATTTCTCACCCTTTTCAGCAATCAGGACTCGACTTTCACATCTCGTCAGACTTGATTTTACTTACGCCTCAAGGTGATTGGAGATCATGAATGGAATCTCATCTTGTCCTAGCATGGTGAGACGATCACAAGCAATTATGAGAACAATCTCAACCTCTACGCCTATCGTGATGCCCTCAGAACTCTGAATTCGGGTTGGAAGCGGTTACGGTAGCTCCCTGATACGGCCACCACGAGACAACTTGAAAGATGCACATTACAGCGGCGCCTACTAGATTTCGCTTTTGGAAAGGGTCCACCAGTCTCTTGCACGAGTAAACCACTCATGAGGTCCTCCGAACCGGCTCTCTAGCGCCTGAACTGACATTCTTGAACCAAACCTGTTGAGCTGACCGAACCATGGGGTCTGAAGGACCCTTGGTAACCACCCTGTGGGAGCCAGGTGGAGTAGTTTTAGAAAGGCTTAGAAACAACCCCACTACGCCCCACCAGGCCAACCTATAAAGGTACGTCCGTCTCTACCACTCCCTCAACTCCTCTCGTTCTGCCTTTAGTGACTTCACACCTGTACAATCATTTGAGCTCGGGAAACAGTGACTGATCTTACGGTAAGCACACATTCTTTCTGCCCTCGCCACTGGTTCCCGAAGCTTACTCTTCTAAGTAACTCTCTTCAAACAGCGGCGCTAATCCACAACCATGATCCTAGAGGTCTGTTTGTAGATAGGTCTCGATCCGACATGTAGCACAATAGACGAACCCGTGGCATCCATGTAATCGTATAAGTAACCGGTATAATAATCGATCGAATTGCACTTCCGAGTTCATGGTGTGAGCCGATTCTGAACCAAATCAGTCAGCCGAAGCGAACGAAGGACAAAAATAGATATATTTCTCACTATGTGGTCTCCTCATCACAAGTGGTTGCTGTCAAAAGACATGAATGACAAGATTCTGGACATATTCACTTGATATTCACGGTCGATGATGAGTGAATGGCGGGTTTCAATACGTGCTCGTCATGGATTATATGAAGTTATGACTCCCGCCTTCGCAATTTTGTGTTATCATACCAATCATTCATGTTATAACTGCTCATAATTGCTTGTGAATTTTTTCTTATTCTCCAGATGTGGCTAGGAGCTGTCAACGGTTCAAGGGTGAGTCACGATCTGACCAAAATCACACTGAGGAGGCTAACGACAAATCTTCGTTAATGGATAGATCCTGCACTAAATGCACTGTGGAAAGAGCCACCCGAAGTCTTTCAGACGCTGGCCATGGTTATGCCAGCTGATCTTTGGACTTATGGATACCGGGAGTGGGAAGGTGGCGAGTGCTTAGGTCTATTTGACGAGATGACTACACTTGTACGTCCCTGTTATGCATCCAAAAAAAATAACTCTAACCTCTACTTCTGTCCGTAGCGACTCATTCGAAAGCTCACGGACGGTGATTGGGAAAGATACGACTACTACGCTCCGAAAATTCGCAATTTCACCCTTCAAGGCTTCGATTACGGGATCAGCAATCTAGCCCTCAAGAAGCTCTGCGAATATCGAACACATCGCCTTGGAAAGCCCGTCCTCCCAAACCCCAATCGGGTATGGTTCTTTGTCGATGAAGAACTGCTCTCAGGGCCAGGAAAACATCTACCAGGGCTACTCGGAAGTTCACTTCAGCACTTGTGGATCCTAACTCTATACAACGAAGGCAACCTTCCTCCAGATATTCGACATTTCCTGCAACAAGTGTCCCAAATATGCACCAACCTGCGTTCGCTTCAGACGACGAATATATCGGAGACTGTGGAGCACAGCTCATCAGACAGCGCTAACAATTTCGGGGCACTTCCTACCGATTTCTCCCTTGGAAAGTTCCTTCAACAATGGACTTTCCTCGATTCCCTGCATATCAGTATGCTAGATCTCCCAGGAGTTTGGAGAGATGTTTCTCGCCTCCCATCACTACGGGAACTTAAACTTGACCTATCAAGCGATCCATGGCCCACTGATCATGTGCAACTGCCCGACCTCATAGACCAGGATGCTCCATTTTCCCATCTCCGATCTCTAGCTATTTCCAAAGTCAACCTCACGTTAACAAACGACATTCTCGACAGAGTACCGAACGCTCTGACAGATCTCACACTCGACCCTACCAAGACCGTCGATGCTACGAATCAGCTCCCCCGGTTCATGCGGCAGGTTGCGCGGTTCGCTGACCTGGGGTACTTGTCGCTCAATTTATTGAACGCCTTTCCGAGAGACAAGATCGACCTAAGATGCTATCTCCCACTCTCCAGTATTCATAGGGTTCGATTTGTCTGTCTCAGAGGCATACCTATGGCCTATCACACCGTCGACTGGTTTCCTCGAATTGCCGAAAGCTGGACGCATCTCGAAGAACTGGAGATCCCACCAACCAACCTGACTCAAGAAGTACTACAAATGACGCTTGAAGCATTCTCATCGTGGGTCCAAGAATGTCGGCAGCTCAAGAAATTTACGGGGTCGCTTTTCTGCCGTCCCTTCAACCTCGACTTTGGGGGACGCATTCAGCGAAAAGGCTCCACTCGCTTGGAGTCCTTGATCCTTGTTGAATCTCCGCTGGAGAATCCGAAAGTAGTGGAGAAATGTCTGCGAGCTGCGTTCCCGAGGCTAGAATGCGTGGAAGGGACGGATATCTCAACCAGCGGGCGATATTATAGTGAACCTCAGGCGCCTGAATGGGAGGAACTTGAAGCCAAGTTTGATCAAAACATGATGCATATCGACGTTTGTTGTCCAGTTGGATCGTGTATATTACAGCTAATCATGTATGGTATGTACACGTACACATGATTGGAGAAGCAGTAGAGTTTCGATATGTTGAACTTGACGCGTCTCACATCTTTGTCACATGAACAGTCACGTGACACCACATGACTACAAATCACATTACTTGATTGCGTCATTATCATGACATACACACGTGGAGCATTACAAATACTTCCAGCACATTCCGCTCCACAATGACATCATCATGACTCACGTATGACTCATTCTTCGTCATTCCTTGTGTATTCCATACTATATTTAGCACAGAACATTCTAGATATGCTTACATATACATGGTCTGTGCACTCTATCCTTTTGTATAAATACTAGCAGTAGTTTACCTCAATACAACAAGGAGTTACACTTCTTTTCTCTCTAGTTCGCTCTCACAGCCTCACTCTACTCTACCCCAGGTTAGTAGCCTTACTGCACCTTCCCTCGCTGGGGGTGTGCCTGTTCGACAGGTTATGGGCCCTGCCTGCAAGCTGATCGCTACTTAATTGTAGCTGATCGCTGTGCAGCTTGGCTTCGCCACTGAGCTCAAAGTGTAGCGCCTGAAGGGCAGCACCTTTGATATTGCTCAGGAAGTACTCTACGCTGTTCACAGCATAGAGGGCTGTAGCTTGTTGCTCATAGCACGCTTCTCGCTGTCGCATGTGCAACATAAGCTAACATTCTTGTTTGCCAGATTATCATGTCGTCAAACGTCAAGAACTTTGTTCCCATCTTTGATGGAAGTAACTGGATCCAATGGTCGGAACAGATGAAAGCCTATCTCCGATCAAAAGGAGTGTGGCAGTACACGAACGGCGGTATTCCCCGCCCGACTGAGTCATCTCCACCTAAGCCGGAAGAGACTAAGGCAGCACAGGATTGGGACTGCAAAGATGATCAAGCTATCGGCGACATCACTTTGACACTTTCCCAGGGTATGCGCGTTCACGTTGGAGACACTGCCAAGGAAACTTGGGACAGTCTCGAGAAAGCATATGCTACCCCTGGCCCATCCGTCGTCTTTGTCGACTTTAAGAAAGCTATTGCATTCAAGTTGGATGGCTCCGCCCCAACTCCGCAAATAAGCAATCTTAATGTGTTGTTTGAGCGTCTCGACTCCAATTTAGGAGACGCCAAAATCCCTGAGTTTATCAAAGCAATGATCTTGCTTGCTGCTATCCTCGCCAAATGGGATGCAGTTGCAGCCATGCAACTGTCAAGCGGCAAGAAGATTGCCGATCTGAAGTTTGTTGACATCAGAGCGGCCATCATTGCTGAAGCTGAACGCCGATCCTCTGGTGTTTCTGGCTCCGCCCACAAGATTTCTGCTGTCAAGCGCAAGGGTTTTGATCCGAAACACAAAAAGGGTCAAAACCAACAGCAGTCTAAGCCGCAAGGCGAATCTTCGGGCTCTTCTGACAAGAAGAAGAAAACTCGCCGTGCTAACACCAGCAAAGGGAACAAGCAACAATCCGGCAACGCCAATGTGGTCCTAGGCTTTGCTTCGGCAGCCATCCATCAACCCCCTGCTCCTGTAGCTCCATCTCCACCGACGACCTCTAAGGTCGCTCTCATTAACCGTCTTGGTGTCACGCTCTCTGAACATGTTTCACCACCCGCTTCGTGGACTGGTCCCGGTAAATCCGGTGATCAAGTTGACCCCCGATACGCACAAGCCAAGGCGTTCCTCGAACGCATGAACATGCCTATCGAACGCAGGTATCTTTCGTCTTTGATGGCAAAGTTCCATGAGGATCGCCAATTCACTGATCGTGAACTCCTCTTGGCATGCGGTATCCACGACTATAACATCCGGGTGGGTTGTCTCCCAGGCTACTGGGACACCAAACGTGTTATTGACGGTGTTGAAAAGGATTATGCTACGATCCTTCGGGAGAATTGCCCTTACCCTCATCTCTTGGATTGCGTCAATGACGAATCATGTGAGCATCCTGATCACGCCAAGTATGAAGAGGAGCTGACGTGTCAACTTCGTTGTGGCTGCTGGGTAGCACCTAGCAAACTGCCACTTGTACACGCCAGCAACTGCGGCAAAACCATTGACCCGCGCCAACGTCCGTCCAAAAAATCTTCTAAGGACAAGCGCGCCGATAAGATTGACGATTCCCCTCGCCCAAAGAAGCGTTCTCGCTCTCTTACCCCTTTCGAATTTGATGGCCCTGCCATCACTAGCAATTGGGCCGAGGAAATGGAAATCGAAGATCAGCGTCAAGGTTCTCCCATGGTCACTGGTGAGCAGTTGGAGGAAACTGTCGATCTTGATATGGACGACAGGCAAGTACCATTTTCACATGATATCAGATCCTGTGCTAATCAAAAAGTCATAGTGACGCCTTCTACGATTCACTCTTCGGAGAAGATTCGGTGGAACCAGCGACAGCTTAATTCTCGCAATCACACGGACTTTTTTGATACTTTACATACGCACATTTCGGACTCTATGCATACCTCCCCTATGATTTGTATGCCCGTACTAGGATCTGTGACTCAAACGTCACAACAATATGACAATCATGCTGCTAAATGTACAACTTGCCGAAAGGGAAAAGTTCCTGAAAACGGAACAGCCAACTGGATAATGGATTCCGGAGCGTCAATGCATTTGACACACACTCTCAATGACTTTGCAGACTTTGAAGAAGGCGACTTCGGATCAGTCATCACTGCTAACGGAAGAGGCAAAGTCGTTGGCAGAGGCACTGTCATCTTAAGACATAAACTCGAGAAACCCGGTTCCTGTTATGATTTTGCTTACATGTTTCTCCTTACATACCCCGGCCCGCTTACCTATGCACGATTACTCACATATGCTGCGCATCACTGCGCATTTTTCATCTTTTTCCATGCTTACTCCGCATCTCTCACGATCGTGAGAGACTTATACCTTATCTGACTCTTTCTGACTCGCATTGAGTCATACTGACTCATGTACTTACTCATCATGCTGCGCATGACTCATTACTTACTCAGCATGCTGCGCATGTGCTATATTTAGAACTACTAGATAGGTATATAAACCTGTACCATTTGGTCAAGGCTCCTCAGCTTGACCTAGGCAATCTACCTAACTGCTTAGTTCTCTACTTCGCCTTTAAGTCCCTTGCTTCGTCAATCTCACCAGGTCGTCAGTACAGCCGCAGCTGCTGACAAATCTCTGTCTTTGTTTATCAAAGACATCGAGCGTAAACAGTATTACCTAAGTTGTTAGGCTCTGCCTTAACAAAAGGTCAAGCTGTTCAGAAGGCCCGCTCATTGTTAGCACAGGCCCACCCCACGACAACACAGCAGAAGCACGCAACAGGCCGATTGCCGTTGCGGCTACCACTCAGTCACCACGGTTGTACACAGGGCAGACCACCCGCCACGAAATACCACTCTAGTAGAAGGAACCAACAACGTCTACAAGTTCACCAACGGAAACTACTGCGGTTTTAATCACAACAATAACCGCTGGTGCTACGCCTCTCTCTCCCTTGGCAAATTCACATTCACCACCGTTGCCGTTGAAAACAGACACTTCCACGCTCTAGACTTCCCTACCCCTGAACGACCTCATAAGACCCCTGCTATTGTCCGAGCTCAACGAGAACACGACATTGAAGTAGACGAGGAGGAACAGCGACGCTTCGCACCATTACCCACAGCAATATACAGGAACCCATCACTAGTCCCGTCTACCAGCGCTTCTGTCTTGCCCGAAGAGGAAGAAGAAGAACACCAAGTACAACAACAGCTAGAGGAGAGCCCCACAGCTGAGCCAGAGGAGTGCCCCAGTGCAGAAACAATTGAACCAGAGACCGACTTCAATTTCGACTACGAAATGTCACAAGACAACAACAACAAGAAGGACATTGGAGCCAAACCCCAAACGTTCTCCGGAGACCGATCCAAGACCAGAAAGTTCATTCAGGAACTTGAAGACTACCTCATCCTAAACAACCTCAACCAACTCGAAGATGACAAGAAGATTCGCATCGCCCTATCCTTCCTCAAAGAAGGAACTGCAGCAGCATGGGGATTAGAATTTCACGATAAATATTCAGCAGCTGAAAGGAAAGCCACCTACGCTGAATTTATCAGCCAATTCAAAGAAGCCTTTTCCCCTACCGACGACAAAGCTGCCGCACTTCTCCAACTCAAAGCCTTACGACAGGATGGGACAGCTGACGAATTTGTCACCGTCTTCAAGAATATTCTTGCACGAACTGATCTCAGCGGTGACACTGCAAAGATCGAGATCTTCATGGAAGGACTTACCCCCAAACTCCGAGAGAAAATTCTCTTTTCTGATTCCCCTCCTACCACATTTGATGATTGGGTCAAGAAAGCTGTCCAGTTCGACAACAACTGGCGACGTGCCAAGACAATCATGGGACATACCCGTATCATCAAGACATCTGATATGGTCAAAGGTGCTTACAAAACACCTACTGGAGCCCGAGACCCAATGGCTATGGATGTTGATCGTTTCACCACTGATCCACCCAAACGCCGCCTCACCCAGGAGGAAAGAGAACATCACAAGAAGAACAACTTGTGCTACTATTGCTCCAAGAAAGGTCACACGATCCAACAATGTCTTCAAAGGAAGAGTTTTGGAAGAACCTACCCTAGCAACAACGACAGCCGATTCCACAAGAAACCTGAGAAGGGAGCCGAGTTGATCAAATATGTCAGAGCAGTCCTAGCTGACATGCCCCAAGAAGAAGCCGCTGAATTCTACACCGAAGCAGAGGCTGAGGGTTTTAAAGGAAGACTGCAAAGCCGACGTCAGTACTTCTCGCCCGATTGATATTTCCAGTGTACTTGTAGCTACTGATTTTTATGCTGAATCTATGCGTATCCCAATCTCTCTACAAGACCCCCTAGATGGAAATACAACAATCGCCGGCACAAAAGCTCTCATTGACTCTGGAGCGCAAGGGTCATTTATCGACTCCGTCTTTGCCAAGACACATCACCTCCCGCTACTCCCACTCCGACAACCGATTACAGCACGAAACGTTGATGGCACCCTGAACAAACAAGGAACTATTACCCACTTTACCTGGGTTATTGCCAAGATAGGGACAGCCATCATCAAGGAAAGATGTTTTGTCACTGGACTCGGGAAAGACCACCTGATTTTTGGATTACCCTGGCTAAAACGGGTAGATCCAATCATATCGTGGAGCGACGGCACACTCGAAATCGACGAATCACGCATTACCCAACAACTGTCGCAAACATTGATGCGAGCAGTAGACATCAAGCGGATGAGAGCCATCCGAGAACAACTACTAGAGGAAAACACGCCACCTACCCCAGCACCTGATCGTTCCGAAGAGAATCCCGGAAAATCAGAAGGACTTAGCGACTATTTCCGAATAGTCAAAGACGGAGAAGAGATCAATGAAGATTTTCTCATCGCATACTGCCAGAACGAACCGGCAGTCGGAATATTCACCAAGGAGGAACCCCCACTTACGCAGGAACACACAAAGGATTACCTTGTGTACGGGCCAATCAGGCCAACTACCACAATACGACAGACGGTGGTAACACACCATCCAGCAACCAGACACCACACACAGCAGGTGTGGATACGTGCGAAAACATCAATTTCGCAAGCTCTGGAACATAAACGAGAAGATAAGGAACCAAAGAAATCCCTTGACGAAATCATCCCCGACTATCTTCAAGACTACAGAAAAGTCTTTGAGAAAGCAGCATCCGAACGATTCCCACCAAGCCGACCCTGGGATCACGCCATAGATCTGAAGACAGATTTCGTGCCAAAAGACTGCAAGGTCTATCCGCTCAGCCCCTTAGAGCAAGAAAAACTCGACGAGTTTCTCAAGGAAAATCTAGCCAAAGGATACATCCGAGAATCCAACTCCCCACAAGCATCTCCGTTCTTCTTTGTTGCAAAGAAAGACTCGGAAGCCCTAAGACCATGTCAGGACTACCGACGACTCAACGAAGGAACAATACCTAACGCTTACCCCTTACCGCTGGCTAGCGAACTCATCGATAAACTCAAAGGAGCAACTGTCTTCACCAAACTCGACATTCGATGGAGATATCACAACATCCGCATCAAAGATGGTGACCAATGGAAAGCAGCGTTCAAGACCAACCGAGGGTTATTTGAACCAATGGTGATGTTCTTTGGACTAATGAACTCACCCGGTACCTTCCAAGCAATGATGAACCACCTTTTCCGAGACATGATAGACGAAGGATGGGTCATCATCTACATGGACGACATCCTCATCTTCTCCAACGATCCAGAAAAACACCGAGAACGCACACGCAGAGTCTTACAAAGACTACAAAACAACGATCTCTACCTCAAAGCAGAGAAATGCCAATTTGACACCACAAGAGTGGAATACCTCGGGTTCATCATTGAACCAAACAAGATCTCCATGGACCCTGTCAAACTTGCAGGGATGCGCGACTGGCCTACGCCAACTACAGTAAAGGAAGTCCGATCATTCCTAGGATTCGGAAACTTTTACCGCAGGTTCATCGGAAAATATGCGGAAATTGCCAAACCGCTGAACGAACTCACCAAGAAAGACAAGAAGTGGGAATGGACCAATGAATGTCACAAAGCTTTCACTACCCTGAAAGACAAATTCCTGGAAGCGCCTGTGTTGCTGATGCCTGACCCCACGAAGCCATTTGTGGTGGAAAGCGATGCCTCAAAACATGCAACAGGAGCAGTCCTACAACAACGTGACGCCAACGGATCATGGCACCCATGTGGTTTCATATCTAAATCGTTCTCGGAAACAGAACGGAACTATGAAATCTACGACCGAGAACTTCTAGGCATTATCCGCGCATTAGAAACCTGGCGACACTACTTCCATGGATCCCAACATTCAGTTGTGATTCTATCCGATCACAAAAACCTCACATACTTCCGAGAAGCCCGGAAGTTGAACCGACGACAAGCAAGATGGAATTTGATGCTATCCCAGTTTAACATCAAACTTGTACACACCCCTGGTGCAAAGATGATACAATCTGACGCACTATCTCGACGACCAGACCACATCCCAGGTGAAGACACTGACAACGAAGACATCATTCTCCTCCCCGACAAGCTCTTCCTTCGCTCAATTGACATTGAACTAAAGGACGAAATTGTACACAAGATGGTCAATGACAAACTGATTGTTGACGCCATTCGCACCGCCAAAGAAGACGGACCCCCACCAATCCGATCAAACCTGGAAGACTGGAAATTTGACGATGGCATCTTGTACTACAAGGACAAGTGTGTGGTACCAGATGACGAAGACCTCCGAAGGAAGATAGTCCAACGTTATCACGATCTACCCAGCGCAGGACACCCTGGACAATTTGGGACACTGGAAAAAGTCCGGAAGGACTACTGGTGGCCAGGGATGTCAGTGTTCATCAAGAACTTTGTGCAGGGCTGTGCAATGTGCCAGCAAATGAAAATCAATCACCACCCCACCGCTCCACCATTAATGCCCATCAAATCCGAAACCACTAGGCCATTTTCACTAGTGACGTACGATTTTCACACGGATCTCCCAGAGAGTGATGGTTTCGATAGCATTATGGCCGTGGTCGACCATGGAGCTACGAAGGGGGCAATTTTCATCCCTTGCACAAAGAAAATCGACGCCACAGGAACTGCAAACGCCTACATTGACAACGTTTACCGTCGCTTTGGACTCCCCGACAAAGGAATTTCAGACAGAGGACCTCAATTCGCCTCTAAAGTTTTCCAAGAAATGGGACGACTCCTTGGAATCAAGCTCAACATGAGCACCGCCTACCACCCACAAACCGATGGTGCGACAGAAAGGATCAATCAGGAGATTGATGCCTATCTCCGCATCTTCTGTGCACAGAACCCCGAATCCTGGTCCAAATGGATTACCACTCTAGAATTCTCCTACAACAGCCGAACACACTCTGTCACCAAACGAACCCCATTCTACCTAATGATGGGATACGAACCACCTGCACTCCCATCAATTGCTCCCACTAGCAAAATTCCCGCAGTTGACAAACGGATCAAGGAACTTCTGCTAGCACGCGATGAAGCAAATGCTGCACATGCACTTGCTGCGCAACGCATGGCAGAGAAGATCACACGACAGTTCACCCCATTCAAAGTCGGAGAAAAGGTGTGGTTAGAAGCCACAAATCTCAATCAAGGAAACATCTCCAAGAAACTAGCACCCAAACGAGAAGGACCCTTCAAGATACTCGAGGTAAAAGGACACCTGACCTATAAACTCGACCTGCCAAGACGATGGAAGATCCACCCGGTGATTCACGCGTCACTTCTCACCCGTTACATCTCCACCAAAGCGCATGGACCCAGCTTCTCTAAACCGCCACCTGACGAAATCGACGGAATAGAAGAATACGAAATAGAAGCAATTGTGGCCCATCAGAAACAAGGCAAAGGGCGACACAGATACCTCGTAAAATGGAAGGGATGGCCATCAGCGGACAACGAATGGATGCCCGAGTCGGAACTGCGGGCCAGGAAATACTCACCGAGTATAAAAGAGGAAGAAACTCACCTGACACCACATAGCAAACCCACTCACATCCACTATATAACAATGTCTCAAAATGCCTCTTCCTACGACCGCACCATCATCCGCAACACCTTCAAATCCGATACCGCTATTACGGCGCTCCGTACGCATACTGCCTGGAGCAGCAACGACAACCCTCTCACCGCTGTGGGAGAACAAGGAACCCTCTACCAAAACCGACGAACCGAAACTCGCAACGAAGTGGCTCGTCTGCGCCACCAATTTGCGAAAACCACTGACGATCTTGATCAACTTTTGGACAAAGTTGATCGAGAAACGGAGGAGACCCTCACAGACCTCTTCTTTGCTATTGGAGGAACAGCTTTCCTCGACGAATTCTTCCCCGAACGACAAAACTGGTTCAACAACCCAGAGGAGACAGACTTCGAAACCCTTGCCTCCAATCCCCGGGGGCCTGAGGAAAGTCAAGAAGAGGAAGTCACGATCCTCACTGCACGTCAAGTTTGCGGAACCCTACGAGCATTTCCTCCCGTCACCAATTTACACACCGCCGCAAAAATAAAACATAACCCCTTCGTCAAAAAAGAACAGAACGACAACAAGGAAAACATCAATCCCAATGGCAAACCCTCCAACGCCATACCTCTCCGCATTCGAAAGCCCACCAGAGTCCGACTCACCAACGCTGGTGAACCTTCCCCCTCAACAGTATCGTCCCAGAAGGCGCCGCGCACCGGATACCTTGCCAACAGACCACCACCACCCAGATGGTTCAGATGCTACATTTGTGGAGGCAGACACCGACAGTGTCATTGCTTTCGTTTTGTGTGTCGTCTGTGCCATCATCGTGGCCCAGGCCATTACCCGGTTAGCTGCCCACAACGCTACCACAAGGGCATAGACCGTCACTTCTGGGGTAAAGGAAGGAATTGAAGTCAGGAGACTTCAACGATAGCGAGAGGGTAATGTTATGATTTTGCTTACATGTTTCTCCTTACATACCCCGGCCCGCTTACCTATGCACGATTACTCACATATGCTGCGCATCACTGCGCATTTTTCATCTTTTTCCATGCTTACTCCGCATCTCTCACGATCGTGAGAGACTTATACCTTATCTGACTCTTTCTGACTCGCATTGAGTCATACTGACTCATGTACTTACTCATCATGCTGCGCATGACTCATTACTTACTCAGCATGCTGCGCATGTGCTATATTTAGAACTACTAGATAGGTATATAAACCTGTACCATTTGGTCAAGGCTCCTCAGCTTGACCTAGGCAATCTACCTAACTGCTTAGTTCTCTACTTCGCCTTTAAGTCCCTTGCTTCGTCAATCTCACCAGGTCGTCAGTACAGCCGCAGCTGCTGACAAATCTCTGTCTTTGTTTATCAAAGACATCGAGCGTAAACAGTATTACCTAAGTTGTTAGGCTCTGCCTTAACAGCTCTCACAGCCTCACTCTACTCTACCCCAGGTTAGTAGCCTTACTGCACCTTCCCTCGCTGGGGGTGTGCCTGTTCAACACGATAAATATTTTTCGGCTTGAAGCTTGAAGCCCAGTGAAGACACCATATCCGGAAATCGCGTCAATTCGCCTGTAATTGTCCGGATCGTCTCCCATCGTTAGAGAATCGACTGAATCCTGCGCGTCGGAGATTTAGAAGCTAGTTCTTCAACCGGTTCAGTTTATCTATCTAGCCATATTCTGACGACATGTTGGATATGAAGCCGTTCCATAGCGCGGCGTCTTCCGGATACAGTCAACTTGAAATCAAGAGGCAGACTACTTTCGCTGTTCTCTCTCTTCCCTACCTCCACCCTCCTCCACCTTACTGCATTTGTACGCCAACAGAATTCCTCCTGCTCACCTCATCTCATGGGACACGCACCATGTAGAAGATCTTCAACCATATAAACTGAGCACCACGGCTCTTTGGGAATTCCTTTAGCACTGATCCACGTCGTGTGAGCAGCACAGGCCGGCGCCGCATATAGTCACTTGTTCACCGGTGTCAAGCCACATCTGAAAAGAAGATAAGTAGCTTGGCTCAATTTTCTTGCCTTTCGACACCCTGATGGTTATTATTTGCTAGATGCTCTTAGCCCTTCCGCCACCGCCTTAAAAATAACTATCTTGGTACGTCTTCCGTTGGTTCTCCACTTTCAATCACTCAACTAATCCTAAACGTTGTAGAAATTAGCTTTCCATGTATCGGAACCAGTACTTGTGCTCAAGACAGCACGGTGACACAAAGGTGACATTTAACGGGGATATTTACTTGTAGAAGTAAAATAGTGTAACCGGTACTCTAGATTGAAATGAAAATTAAATATCGTTCGAATCCACCTAGCTAATGTCAAGAAACCACAAGACTGCCCAACCCCCTGAAAGCACAAGCGGCTATGCTACCAGTCAATATGGGCCGATTGGAAGAGATGTACGCCTCCTGTAATCCGTTCAAATCGACTGGTATCTACGTTACCCTATCCCAAACGATGTAACCATTTCTCACTCGATCCAAAATCTACTATATACACACTTTTCACCTCAAATCGACGGCCATCGACTAACTCGATTTTGGCAGATGTCACACGATTTCAACATGATCACTCTTCACTGGGCTTGAAGCTTTGCAGTTCGAGCTGCATCCTTCGAAATGATAAATAACCACAAACGCTTGTGACTGTGTTGCCTACTGCCATGAGCTTGATTGGGAAACGACCCCGAGAAAGCCCTTTACTCGTTTCTGCGCTGTCTCTATCGAAGGGCTTTGCATAAACACTTTGGCTCAGATTCAAAGTTCCTGCTGGTCGCCTTGATCAAACCGTTAAATCGGATGTCTACTATAGCCTAAGAGAAGCTCACCTGCGTCGCGAAACCCATGCATGCCGCCCTTGGAATACACAAACTCCAGCTGTCAATATTCACACTCCTGGATCTGGAGGATCTCTTCGGGCTGGCTTTATCGTGCAAATGCTTCAAAGGTTCGCGAGTCAAGCCTGCCTAAAGATGAGTAAATCTAACGAACCACCCTTGATTGTGCGTTTACAATGCTATGGTACCAACTACCAAGTATTGACCTGATCATTCGGACTCTGCCTGATGACCTCTGGGGTTATTGCACAGACAGTCGTCGTCATATGATGTTGGTGAGTGATCAGGCGCTGAGGTCGTGATCCAGTCGCTCACTGAGCCTTTATTTTACCCCTCTGATATAGACTCTTCGACGACCCTTCCGATCAACAGAGCAGATTTGACTTTTATCGCACAAAAGTGCGGAAACTACGTCTTCAAAACGTCGTGTTTGTATCGAATGAGACTTTGGACACGTTGGCATCCTCTCGTGGATTCCCCGCTTCGGAAGGCATCTTTCTCAATGCACACACTGTCCACGTTGACCCCACTGAGGAGAGCGTGTTTAAAATGAAAGATCATCTTCATCATTTCTTCGGTGCCAGTCTCAGGAACGTCATCATCGATAACTTCGACGACTATGACGACGAGGTGGAACCCGTTCCCTCGTTTCTTTCGTCTTTACGTTCCTCCTGGCATCAAATCAAGCGATTGGTAATCAGGCAGGGCATTGACGAGGAAGGCCTCGAACAGGATGAAGCCCTAGCACATGTCCTAAACGGTTTCGTTAATCTCGAACAATTCGAAATTGACTACGTTGACCTTACCCCCGACCTTGTCGATACTCTCGCCTCTCTCCCGAACCTACGCTCCTGGAAGCAAAGAAATTATGCAGAGGATGATCGGCCTCTATCCGGGGCTTCATTGCCACCAAGTTGGGGATTCAAAAGCCTCGAGAACCTGGATATAGTCTTTAGCTGGCCAACGGCAACGGATCTTCTCTTGCTTCTCCTACAGACGGGACCACAACAAGGCTCGCATCCCCTCCGCACATTGAGGATACGACATCCCATGGAGATGACCTTCCAAACTGGCGAGTACACGCTACATGACATCAAATCCCAGGCCAAATTACTGCAAGCAATTGGTCAATATTCAGGCCTGACATCGTTGAACGTATCACAAGATGGGCTCGGTTATACACGAGAACGTACGTTCAGTGTTAACAGTGATGCCATGACCAGCGCTTTAGGGGAAGCAAGGGTTGCCATGTTTGCTTTGCAAAACATACACTCTTTACAACACTTAAATCTTCAAGGAGATGCCCTTGTATGTGTTGACAACAAAATCATTCGGGGAATATCCGCCGCATGCGCCGGACTGCGTACCTTGCGATTCCAATAGACTACCAAATCCACTGCCGCTGACACCATGTTCCCCCCAAGGGCCACCTTAGCGGTTCTGCACAAACTGGCGGCCTGCGAGTATCTCGAAAAAATTGGCATTCCAATTAATTTCCCGGCTATATGACCTCGGGGACGACCTCGCCGCAGTGACCATGCCTCAAGTACAGGAGATAACCTTAAATGGGTACGGAACGGGGAAGGACATAGTGAATGGGGAGGAGAAGCTATTCAGGCGGTTGGAACCGATATTTCCCAACGCAAAGCGGCGTATTGTATCCCTATAAATTAGCAATATTGCAGTGGCCGTGATTCCCATTGGAGTCTTTGGATAAAACCGCGTGGTTTAGCAAGGTTAGGGGCTACGCAATTCCTACATGGGAGGTAGGACAGGTGACGACTATAAGAATTTGTCAATTGGTTTCAACCAGGAACTATCACAAAGATGCCTCGCCGCGGGAAGTCACGTTGAGAAGAAATATTGTACCTGCAGTTTGTTCGATACTCGCATTAAATATTATAACAAGGAGTACAATAATATACATTGTGCTAGAGGTAGCGATCGAAAGCGAATTAATTTATATCTGTCGTTCCAAATCGCTGAGTCCGTTGTGCCTGTGGATTGCCTCTAATCCTCCTTCCTCTGCGGCTGGCTGGGTTTTGCCTAGGCGTTGATCAACGCCAAGGCTTACATCGGAATCACCAGGTGCTGGCGTAGTGAGTTCGATAGGAGGATCATGGGCGCTGCTTGGCCGGCTGCTCGATTGGAGCGGTAGCTGAGCAATTCGCCGCCTTTTCTTCTCTTCATTAAGCTCCCGTAAGTGCTGCCGTAGGACATATACAGCATTAACAAAGGACTGTTCCAGGGCTTGTGAGAATTGGTATAATTATCCATTGAACGCAGGCTTACCGGATCGGTGGCCGCTAATATTGCATAAACAAGAGGGCGAAGGGCGTATACGACTAGATCTGTGACGGGTTTAGGTTCGGGCTCAAGACGAATTGCCGCATTACACACCTAATACCAAGAGCGCAAACACCTAGGACAAGTTAGAGACGTTAGTAAATTGAAGATCACAAGCAACTGACGACGTGGCTCTTCATCCCAACGATACTGGTATAGAGATCCAGGATGACCGAGGAGTAATTGATTAGGAAGCTCACAGTCGGGTACATAGCTGTGTCGACAGTCAGCGTGCGAGAGGCTGAAGGTAACAAAGGACATACCAATGCGGAAGACGATTCTCCGGAACCGCTTGCTCTGGCTGAGGAAAGAGGATTGGCTCGAGTCCGAATGGACGCTACTGATATTAGTTTGCCCGTCGGCGTCAACCAAGCGGTGGATGGAACGCTATAGGCTGATTAGAGCACTGGCTGGCGGGCCCGGGGGTAATGTACGTACATGGGCTTCATATAGCCATAAAAGGACGATGGATGAGCAGACGGTCTCAATGGCAGCGGCGAGAGATATCCAGACAGTCTGAGTCGCGATCAACCAATGAAGTCGTTTGCTCCTGTCGCGTCCGTCGTTGGTGTACCAGCACACAGCGTTCTCCTCGTCCCAGCTACGGAGGGAATGTCAGTTCGTTGGCTGTAGAGAGATCCAGAAGAACTTACCCAAATTGACCGAAGCCAAGAACAGGTAAAGTAAGAGCCAGCGACAAAGCAAGCGTTCCCAGAAGATACCATTTCTCCATTCTCCGCCCATTGACCCCGTGCACGAGAACTAATCTATATGAGACATGAGAATAGTTGGAATGGACTTGATCGGTCAAGCAGCTTGAACTCACTGGAGGTTCATAGCGATACACGTCGTCAAGAATGTAGCCAAGAAGAGGGTGAACTGAAATTTTCATCAGTTAAAGTGTCGTCGCGTCCTCAAGAAAATGCAACGCGTACATTAATGAAGTACGCCGCAACCGTACATCTGACGCCGGGCTTTGATGGTGAAGCCGTCCAGGAAAGGCCGTATACGACGCTGTTGACGTTATCGATAAGGGTTCAATTAAATAGGGAAGACATCACTTACTTCGCCAATAAGGAGTAGGAGAGAAGACGGAAGCTGACACGATCCAGACATTTCCTAGAGACTCGCGGGTATGCCACAATCGCGTATGCAACGAGGACGAGAAACGATATCACTGCTCCCGGTATGGCTGAAGCGTTGAAAAAGACCGCACTGCGAGGAGACCAAGTTAGTATGAACGCGATGGATACCGCGAGGCAAAAATATCTGGAACGCTTACATGAACTGGGTCTGTTCGTTGGACGGCGACCCACCATCGTCACTCATGGCCTGGTGGGCGATGGAGTTATCCTTGAAGCCAGAGCACTCGAACTTCGGGTTTTTGAATGAGAACGCAGGCGACGGGCATGGGGAACAGTTTTGACAGAGGTCACATAATTATATTGTAACCTACCACGAATCACTGCCGTATGGGGTAAGCGCATGAGCTCGAGAAAGGCATGTACGGTTCATCCCTGAGCGTATCAAGGCCCGTATCATTCGCATTTCAACCAGCAAAAGTCCCTCCTGGTGGGCCGCAAGCCTTGGATTTAAAATTTCAGGGCACTGAAGCTCCTCGACCAAGTATCAGCGATAGCAAAGTACGAAAAGATAGAGGGGAACACGGATGTAAATTCGCCACAAATCCGGACGGGATGACTTGATCCAGGTAGCTCGGCAGTCGGACTGTTGTGAATTTCTCGCTTAGTAAAGAACGAATGATGTAGACTTGATGGAGAGAGGCTGTTGGCACCGAAGATTGAAGGTGTCAAGCGCTTGATCAGTATCGAGGCGCAGTCCCACAAGTTTTGAAAATTTTGTCAGTTTCGTGAATTTGGCCATGGAGGCGATACTCATTCGACGGAGGTTCCCAGTTAGTCGGGTCGACAATCTCAGACAGTGTGGGAACCCACCCTGCAGCTATGATCATCGCTGGTAATTGGCCGGGTAACAAGTTCAAGCAGACTTGAGTGGCCAATTGATTCGCCACACAACGTGGTCGAGGAGCTTCAATGGATCAGCGTACCAACCTTGATCCTCATGTGATTGTACTTGAGTTTTGGTTGATTTTTTTTCAGAGCTCTTGGCTCTCTTGCCAGACTTGCCTAGTTTCCAAGAATTGTTCAAGTTTCATGAAACTTCTGTTCCAACTGGATAGACAGAAAATCCTTGAACTTGCTTGAGAATATTTCCGGTGAATCCTTGGTGAATTCTGAGAGGCGATCCTGCAAGAAGCAAGCTATTTCGGGGACGACTCCACTAACGTATACAATCTGGTGACGTCCATATGGGGGTCGAGCCTGAGGGAGGTTTCACTCGAAAGTCAGGAACGAATTGAGGATGGTTGTCAATAAATGGAGGAACGACTCATGAGGTGGAAGCCCTGAGTTAGCTGAGACGCAATTCATTGCACTTCCCATCCTCGTGGGCACACGTCGAGATATAAAATTGACCGGAGTAGTTGAAGCATGTCCATGATCTGTTTGCCGGTAAAGGTCTTCGTACCATGATCGTAGACTGGATCCGCGAGAACTTTGATATGAACTCCGGAGTGTGATGCTGGACGTCCAAGTCCAAAACGCAAAGGAGTATCGCTCGAGTTTGGTCTGCAGAGTGAATCGCCACTCCCTCGACATAGAGGGACGATCAGGCCTAAATATTGGAAAAACGACCAAGTGATCATCGCCATATTTCTTTGCACTGCGGAATGGTACACAAATGAGAGCTCGAGAACCTTATCGGTGCCTGAGAATCTATGAAAGGGGAACACGACAGTTCCTATCGTCGAAGGTTTCGATAACCAATGGCCTCCCGTAAATCTGATTCAGTTGGGAATGGTTGTCTATGTACATTTGTTCGTGTATTTTACGATATGAAGGGGAAAGGGGGTTAAAGGTTGGTTTATTCGAATAACAAATCCCCTCAAACTGGAGGCTTACCCGTTGTCAAGCATTATGTAGAAAGGCGCAGATATTGCAGCATGATGATTTCCTGGCCGATTGGTAAATTCCACCGTACCGGGAAGGCCAAGTGAGGGTTGTTTGAATGGCCGCTTCAGAGACTCCTCTACCCAGAAAATGCTAAAATCTGCTGCGCACCATATCGGAAGATAACAGCAGGCAGATAAGGTCGCTCCTCCAGCGCTTTACTGCTTTTCCACAATGCGTTCACAGGAGCGTAATGCCACGCCTGGCAGAAAACCGCACCCGATCATTTTGAGGTCATCACGTAATCGGGCAGAAACAAACCTGCACAACGATGTCACGGTTAGCAGCGCCCCTAACAGCTCTCCACTACGTCTACGCCATTGACGCTCTTATGACAATACGTCGGTTCGAACAAGGTTGAATGCAAATACTTAGGCTTTTGAAGTCTCGACGTCCATGGACAATCAGAAGCCTTTACCCGCATTACCGAGACCAACGTTCCCAACGCTCACTGTTGATGCTGCGCGCCATAGATCGCGTCTTGTGCGACACTTTCTGGCCGAAATTAAGGATGAACCCATAGCGAAACGAAAGGACGGATGGGCAGCCGCAATTGAGGAAGCTCTTGACGAACTGGGCCAATGCATCGCCACTCATGAGTGGTTACGTTCCCTGAGGTTGGCCGATACACTGCATAACCTAGCGAAAGAGCCAACGTTAACATCGTCGGGGAATAAACAAGAAAAAACCTCAGAGGAGGAAGGGAGTCAGTTGACAGAGAAACTTAGCGAAGAGAAAGAGTCCTCCTTACCGGATAACCGTCCGAGCCCTCCAATATCCAAGGAGCTACCCCCTTCACCTCAGCAATTGAATCCCTATAAGAAGCCTATAATTTTATGTGTAACATACTCGGAAATCAAGAAACGTCCTCCGCTAAACCCCAACGATCGTTCAGCTGCAACTCCTGCTATCGGTTGTCACTTCAGGCCGGGGAATTTCGATTGTTCATCGAACCTTCCCTGCAGGGTTATCTTCGGGAATAAGGACTCTTTAGGTGGGCAGATTTTCTTCATTGTTTGCTCGGTGGTTCGAGTTTTGACGCACCTTGCTAATTCTAGGTGGCTCCCAAACCCCATCAAAGTCAATAATTGGGGGCAGCTTCCTGTTCCAAGGAATCAGCTCAGACCCCCAGTTTGAGATCCTTTGTAACGCCCTCAAACTCTTGGTCTATGTTCAGCTCTCCCTAATCCTCGAACAACACGTTCTCCACGACTCTTGTGCCCCCCTGATATTCCCCCGTCCAAAGCTCCCATCCCCGCCGTCGGTTCCAATCTCCCGTCCAACATCGGCGGAAGACGAGACTCCTTTCCCAAAGGTCCGGAAACAAGGCGGCTTTTTCTCATCTGGTCTCCTGTCGTTTTTCTCAAGAAACGTACTTCCTCGATCGCGCACCATCACGCCTACATCACAACAGAGAAATCCATCAGACCTGGGAATTTCGTTGGGTGGTTATCACGTTCCCTTGGGCTTACCGCGCCCACCTCTCTCTCTCGACATAGGCACGAGCGGTTTCCGACGGTTCTCTATTATAAGTGAATCACCGAGGTCGCCAACAGCCTCGGCACAACCGGCTGAGAAACAGCACACACCGTATCTGCACACCTTTAACCAGATCCAAGGGAGCCGATCCCTTCTCTCCACATCTCCTGGGGTAGACTTTGCGCCTCCAACGTTACTGTTCCAGCTAGCAAAAGTAGAAGAGGCGAAGCATGGGCTTAGGCTCAAAGGGGACCAGAAGACGGCATTGTCGAGTATGCTGGGATGGGATGGGAAGGAGCACCTGGGCAACAACATGTCGGGCATTGCAGGTTTTCTGCGACACCAAGGATTTTCGGCGTTGGTAACGAGAGCTATCCCACTACCCCATGAAGCCTCCGTTAAACCGGCTGCTTCGGAAGATAGCGAGGGCCGTCCAGAAATTTCCCCGGCCGTTCCGGCGGTGGCTTCCGCGAAGCCATCAAAATCCCTGAATTGCGGCCAGCCTCGGTGGCGGACATACCGATATTATTATTGGGAGGGCGATGCAGACTCGACATTGGGAAATGCCTTATCAGAGCTGGCATCAACTGTGGATGACCCTTGTGACGTCTCAGAGTGCAAGCAGAAGAGGGGCGAGCACCAGCTGCGGATTGCACACAACAAAACCGTTATCACGGTGGCGATTGCACCCAAGTCGAACTGGGGAATTGAAGGTTCAGGAGAGGAGATGGAGACTTGGCAAAGTTGTTCTGTTTGTGGTGCGGAAACGAAACCTACGTATGTTGGCGATGGAACTACGTACGTATCCTGCTCTTCAGTTGGTCAAGCGATGGTCTCTGATAGTCCTCCGCAGTTTGTTCTCTTGCGGGAAGTACTTTGAATTGCTCGTCTATTCACCTGCACTGTGTACCATCAAGCCAACGCTCTGTGAACATACCCAGGCGCCTCCTCTACCTTGGCCACATCTACCTTTCTCGCGCTTCAACATCATCCGCCACTTCTTGGTCAAATCCCACGTGGTGTCCTTTTCGACTGCTATAACCGACGACCTTCATGACATCAAGGTCCCCAGGCTTCAAATCATTCGGGGACAGAGTGGCAAAACTTCTGAAAATTCAAGTCATCCCTCCTTCAGCCAAAAAGGTGCAGGCTGTGAGGAGGACAAGAAGGAGCTTCGACGTGAGATGCGTAATTGGTGGGAAGGAGTATATGAGCACATAGACAAATTAGTAAGAAGCTTGTTCTCAAGCCTTGCACCAATTCTGACGGTTCGCACAGGAAAGCATAGTTGCTTCAAACGAGACGAAATTGACACCGAAACTTAAGCCTCTGCCTAGACTGCCGTCCGAAGGTGGCGACTTCCGGGAAGATGCAACTCCAGTAGCAACACAAAGATGGAGCAGCGGCGTCCCGCCACCGACACCAGCTACAGCAAGCCAGATATCTAGCATCTTTCCTCCTGACCCAGTGACACCGAAAAAAAGGGACGCCTCTGCCAATGATTACTTTGGCACCCCTACCACTGCTCCTTATGCACCTCCCCCAACGCCCTCCAAGACGACAGATCACACTGTTGCGGAGAAGCTGTCAAATCTCCGCTTTACATTCCAGAGGATGGAACAGTCACTGTACGCCCAGCTTGGAAGGACATCGCCATCAACTTTGAATGATATTCGAAGAAGCTTTCATGCAGCAGCCGTAGGCGCAGAGAAGCGAGTGCATGCATGGCAGAAGAAGAATGTCATCTCAGATGGTCCAGTCCCAGCGTATAAACCAACAGCTGATCCGGATTGGTGGACCCAGCAATATCATGCAGCACCTGGAAGCAACGTTATCGTGAACGAGGAGGACTGGAGCAGCTTGATAGCTTATACCTTGAGGTATGTCCAACCTTTCCTATATGACTTGATACTGACGCCTTGCCTTCATTCACAGTACGACCGACTATCTCATTGAACTGGCCAATATGTCCCTGGCGCGCATGGGTTCCGTGACAACACCCGAACTTTCAACTTCCGGCTCTTCTGTTTCAACCAAAGAGTCTTCTCTGTTCTCGGCCGCTTTGGGGTACAAGTTGTTCACCGTCGCCAGCCGAACACAACCAGACCCGGATGTGGAGGGCGTAGTCTGGAACGAACCCGAAATGTTCTCCGCCACCATCTCTCGTGTCACTCACCCTCGCGACTCAGCCAGCCTGTTCAAGGACGTCATGCGCCAGAAGTCAGTTGATGTCAACTCCCTGGCGTCCAGGTCCCATACCGGCGGCGGTTCGCGATCAAGCACTATGGCTCCCCCGCCCATGGCATACGCCAAGCCTGATGTTGGCCTCAGCAAGAATGAGGCGGATGGAGAGCTGACTATCAAGCAGAAGAAGGACGAAGGCAAGGACTCGGTGGACAAACTTATGTTGGATTTGGGGACACTCTCAGCCGACAAGGGACAGAAGACCATAGGATTGTACAGCAGTCCTGCATCCAGTACACTATCCAAGTCTTCCAAGCCGCCCTCAATTGCATCGTCCGACAGCCATTCAACCGTCGGAAGAAGTACAGAAGAGACGCCAAAAGCTCTCCCGAGCTCAACCCCCGTACCACTCAAGGACGACTCGAACAACGAAAAGCAATCCGATGGCACTCATTCGCCTGCACCGTCCGCCACAGGTTCCATCATTACCAATACCCTTTCTAGTGGGATTTCAAGCGCTATGCGTTACGTACGCCGTGACAATGGGGCATCACGCCCGATGTCGCCTACACCGAAACCACACCATGGGCTCTTATTTGCAGACTCTACGAATAGCATGGAGGAGCGGCCACACATCAAATACGAATGGACCATTGGCAAGAGAATCAAATTTACTTGCGTTGTTTACTACGCGAAGCAATTCGACAATCTGCGTCGTCGTTGTGGAATCGACGACTCGTACATCCACAGTCTTGCTACGAGTTTGTCTTGGCTTGCTGAAGGCGGTAAAAGTAAATCAAGATTCCGCAAGACAGCTGATGAACGATTCATTATCAAGACCCTGCTTGACACTTGGAACGTTGCAGATCTGTGAGCCCATTGCCTCCTTCAACAATCAAGAATGTTACTGATTTTCGACCAGACAAGTTCTTCTGGAGCTGGCCCCTTCGTACTTCCAGTACATGGAATCAACCGCCAGCAAAGCCACGGCCCTGGCAAAGATGATGGGCTTCTACTCTGTGGAGATACGTAATGTCGAGACTGGCGTCGTACAATCACAAGCCGACCTTCTGGTTATGGAGAACCTGTTCTACGGTCATAAGATCTCCAAGGTCTTTGATCTGAAGGGCATTTCCGGACGGAAGGTCAAACCCAAGAACAAGGATAGTGTTGGTGGTACCGCTCCCAAGACTCTATTTGACGGGGAATGGATCGAAGGTAAAGTAGACACATCGTTTGGATTCCATAACGTACCTCTGACCTCCTTGTCTCAGGACAGCAAAAAGCACTCGTCCTCGCCAAACCCCATTCTCGTCATGTCCTCAGGTGTGCTCTGAGAAACGATGCCGAGTTTCTTGCGAAATGCAACATCATGGACTACTCGTAAGCAGTCACCTGCAGTCCGAACTGCATGCAACTGATTTCTATCTCCCCAGGCTACTCGTTGGGGTCGAAGAAAGCACAAGAGAGATTATATGTGGCATCGTCGACACAATAGGTACGAGGTTTCTTGTGGGGCTGAAATGACCACCCTGACACAGCACTACAGGGAGCTACACAGTTGCGAAGACACTCGAATACAAGGCAAAGCAAAATCTCTCGTCCGGAAAGGAAACTACGGTTATGCCTCCAGCCGAGTACCAAGAACGCTTCGTAAAGACCCTAGAAGGTTACTTTGTCGCCTGCCCTGGTAAGCTCTTCCCTTGATTGTGCCCTGCATCCCCATTGACGTCATATACAGACAAGTGGTCCAAACCCGAAGATAATAGTAAATTGACTCAAGACATTCAAGGACTTCCAAGTGTACTATAACACGGATTATTTATTGGCATAATTTATTGTCTACGCACACGGACTTTAGGCGTGCAATTGCCCACACAATCACTAGTAACTACACAATGTATGATAACGACACTCACGTACAAATTACACGACATGATTTCTCATATCCACCCACATACCATCCACATAGAACCGAGAGGTGTATGGTTACCTATACAACCTTCGTAGCCCACTCCATCCGGTCGGGGGATCCCGACTCCATCTGCTTGAAGTCGTGTGGGCTAACACGGCTCTCGGCCTCGGGGAAACGGGATATTGTCGTTTGCACGTGGATACTCTGCAGTCCAATATTGTTTTGACTGGGAGGATACACTGAAGTCTTGGGTTGGATGGCATGGCCGCGGTCAACGCGCACGATAATAAGGTTGAAAGTGATGCCAATAATTTGAACGACCTAGAATATGGTGTCAGAATCAAAGAGAAAGGGGCATGATCAAAATAGGGAAAACGTACTGCATTGGAAACGCCAAATTCGCCATTATTTGAAGAGAGAAATAGTCCGAAAAGAATAATGATAGAGGAGGTATACAGGAGTCCAGACTCAATCATGAGCCTCCTAACTCGATCCAGAGGCGATCGGTCGGCGAAGGATTGGGGAGAGCGGTAGATAGCTTCTCGTTGAATTGACCATATTCTATGCACAATGAGGGCTGGGACAACATCAGCATCGTAGTAGGGAATACATCACTAGGGTTGACGTACAGGTTGTGATGAGATTTGTGGCCAGAGTGAGCGACAGCATCCCAGTGATGAAGGGTGTTATATCCTTGGCATTTACGAGGTCTGCATTGCCAGCAAGCTTTGCTTCAAGGTAGCACGTAACGATGCCGCAGGCTGAAGTCGAGCAGGTCAGCGAGCCGTCCTCGAAGACGAGTAACCCAGTACCAACCAGTTGTCCCAAGCCATAGTATTATGGATGTTATGACGAAATACCACTTCCTGCTATATATAATCCAGCAACGATATATCTGAAGGAATCTCAGTATTCTCCTTGGGTACGGAAATATCAACTGCCTTACGAGGATAGCGTCGCCAATGAGTGTTTGCGCCACATAGTTGACCATCTTCATGTACACGAGCCAGTTTGAGGAGTCCTCGAAGTCTTCTATAGGGTCTCCATTGAAATAAATAAAGGCTTCGATATTATGCCGTAGGCCGAAAGAGACGTCCAGTGATGCGAAGATGAACATTAGGACTGCGGGAATGAGCATTTTCCAGTTGAGGTTGCGGGGAGACTTCAGTTGACCCTCCGAAGTGACGAAAAGGACCCGGATACATTTGAAGAAAGTGACGAGGAATATTCCTGAAATCCTTCAGCACGACGGCGCTTGCAAAAATCTTGAAAGCCGACTCACTATGTGGGGAGAGAGGTGAGCAATTCTCGAGAAGTCAAATGAAGCTTCGTGTCGTACCCATAAAACACGCTAGCCATGAACATGCCCACTAGCTGGGCAATATCTATCGGGAAATTCTCTGTCGCCATCGTCGCTTATCTCAGTTGGGGCGAGAAATGACTGCCAGGAGTGAAGAGTTGCAGCACCCTGCGAGCATGGGCTTATCAACCCCAGACCGACACACCGCAACTAATATTAAAAGGGTGTGAAGGCACAGCAGTTTCCAGGTGAAAGAGAAAATAGGCGACGAAAAATCAACCTGAGCCACATATATGATATGCAAGTTCTTGTGTGCCCCTGTATGTCTTGTGAAACTGTCAAAAATCAAGATACAGTCGACCAATGGAGACTCTCCGTGTCCAAGGAAAGCAACATCGACCATGTGGGCCAACTATGACCGCTCGTGTGATGTCCCCTTAAATTTACCAGAATGGTAATGATAGACGTGATTCGGTGGATATTGCGTTTTTTACATCATCAGGGTGATCTTCTTCACCTTCCTCCTAAAGATAGGTTCAAAGGTTTTGAGCAGCTTGGGTCTGACAGAATGCTCATGATATGTTTCGAGTAGCCAATCCGGGGTGACAGTGAGGTCCGCGCCCTCGTACCTGACCTTATCGGTGCACGCATGCCTGTGGTGTGGACTGGCCAAGGCCCATGTTCTCGAACGATGATTGGCATGAGGCAGGACACACTGAGTACTCGGCGCTTACTTAATTGATCGCCGAAAGTTATAGTTGCTCTTCTCGTGAAATCGATTATTGGAAGCTAATCTACGAACAAAATGCGTCTGAAAATGAGTGGTTTCATTGATAAGTATATGTATATCGCGTATGCGGAGAATGTAGAAATGCAGATAATGCCTCCGTGCTTTCCGGGGGGCTTGGTCATGTGCTTGACATCGAAGTCATGGATGGACGTGATAATCGAATAGTGCGACAGTTGGGAGCAGTTGATTGCAACGGATGTTCTCTGCAGAAACAGAGACACAGGTTATATCACCCGGCAGGGTCGGTGCAACAGCTGCCGTAGTTGAACCGTTGTTGGAAAAACGACGCAGAAGTCGAGAAGCATGTGTGCGGGGTTTGGAGGGGTGGACAGAAATAATTCCTGAAGGCGGCACCTCCTTGGTGAAAGCATCATGCGTCACGTAGAGGCGCCAAGTGTCGGTATGAATTGTCGGATATGTTCGGGGACAAGATCCTTCGGTAGGCGCGCAATCGTGTCCAAAGGAGCTCGCTTTGCCAGAGCAAGTAGGTTTAGGCGCAGGTGGCGGAGGTCTGGATCCTCTAGGGTAGCTTCGTCTACTTGCGTCGCAGCTCCGTTCTCCTCCACCTTAGGCTGGCTAAAGCCATTTGCACCGACTGAGGTGGCAGCTTTGCTACCCTCCCGCTTCTCTTGGTTGATCTTGACGATCTGGTCTGCCACGTACTCCAGAACCTCCTTCAGCTCCTCTGGTCCCTCAGGTTCGTACATTCCGTTCATCGCCGTGACCGCCCCATTCCCATTAAGTGTCGAGCCGCTCCCCATAAGTGCATTGGCTGCTTCTGCGAGCTCTTGTGTTTGCTCCGCCGTTGTTGGTTGGCCAGTTGCGCTAGCCAAGGCAGCTTTCAATACAAGCTCCCGCTTCTTCTGCTTCAGCACCTTCCCTGCCCATTCCTCCTCGCTCAGGAACAACTCCTCCGGTCGCCTGATCAACGAACCCATGTCGATCTTATGGCTTCTGATCTGCGTCAATGTAGCGAGGGCGACCGCTGCAGCAGGGTATATGTGGAGTGACTTGACGACCTGGCCGCGTATGTCCTTGTCCTGGAGGCTAGGCAAGGATATGCACTCTGCGAGATTCGCCTTGGGGAGAGGGGCTTGCAGCACTTTGGCAGCTTCGCGCAGGTACATATGCCGACCGCCAGTTAATGGGTCGACGATTTCTTGTTCTACCCATTGCGTCAACGTCAGCCCGCCAAGGCCGGGACATGGTTCCTAGGGCAAACACAGTGATGAGGCTCAAGCAAAAAGGGTAGTGACCAGGTAAACTCTTACCAGTCGTCGGTCTGGCTTGCAGAACTCAGCCAAACTCCGGATGTACGCATAGCCATCCACGCCGCCGTATACCATGTCACGTAGGTAGGCCTCAGCATTGGCAGCTTGCCTATCGTTCCAATAGTCATTAATACTATTGAAAGCATCTCCTGCCCCAGAAGACGTCGCAGCTTGAAGAATCGACAGAGTTGATGGCGGTGTCGATAACGAATCGTTCTTGTTCTGATCGATCTCCACCGATTCCCGCAACGCCTCGATAATTTTTCCCTGCTCGTCAACGTTCCGCATATAAGGAGAGATCCCTCTTCGTTGCATCTCCGTATGAAGAGCAGCGGTAAGTGCGGCAAATGATCCTTGGTCGACTGTATGCATCTCCCTAGGTGTCTGCCATGCAGGGATTTCGACCTCTTGATCCTCTTCCTTGTCTTTCCCTTTGCCTCTGGGCGGGTTCCGCACAACATTCCAGTGTCTCCTGCTGCTCTGCGAGGCAGGTAGTTTGCCTGCAGCCGACGCAGATACTTGAGCTAAAAGCGCTGGTATTGAAGGAGAGTACCCGGGAGGCAGTGTTGTAGGTGCCAGATGCGGAGGAGGAAGTCGGGAGGGTGCTTGAAGTTGTATTGGGGTCTGAGATGTTGATGGGTCTCCGGATGAGGGGGGTGGTTGTGACGGCGGGAGATTGAATAGTGGTGGGTACAGGGGTGTTAAGAGCGGCCGTGATAGAGGTTCAGGTGTTAGCGCAGATAGCACTGAGAAAGGGTCTTCCACTATATGCGCAGCGTGTGTTAGAACAATTGCGGCTCTCAAAATCTGATATACTGACTTTCAGTATAGTCTAAGCTTCCGTCTGCCAGTATAGGCGGGCCTTCCTTTTCTATTCGTAGTCGCTCCTTCTTTTTGTATCGCTTCCCTGCGCATATAGTCAGTACTGGAAGACATTTCATAGATATCGAATGCCACCTTTGAGCTTTAATGCAACGATCGTCCGTGACCAATCTGACATCGGAGGAAAAGCACCTAAACCCTCCCTCGAGCCAGGCAGGCGTCCTTCTTCATCAACACTTTCAGAAACATGTTTTGGTAGTGCTGGCTTGTCGGGCTTTTTCTGTGGAGCGCGTGTGACGCGTCTGCCTGTCCAAAGTTGGGCAGTCTGGGACGCGACAGATGGCGAGCGGCCATTTAACCCTGGCTCGTCAACATCCATTGGTGTTCCGAAGTTGGGATCTTCTTCATCGTCTACGTTAATGGAGCCCTCCTCATCTCTCTCAACATCGATATTCCAGTCGGTTTCGTACTGTATGACAGTAGCTGAAGCCTTCTGGACATGATCTAACGCCCAGGTCTCTAGTCGGTCGGCTTCGGTGTGATATATTGTACCAGGAGGGTTGAAAAGCTTAGCATTGCCCGTTACAAGGCGAATGTCAGCCTACAAGAACATCTCAAGTTAGTTGACTGCTGTCGGACATGGAAGTCAAACGCACCCCAAATTCCTCAAGAGAACGATATTTCCCCTTTTCTACTTTTAGTGTCATGGTACCAAAGTCCATTGGACGTTTAATAAGATCCGCATAGCCTGGTACTTGATTAATGTCGACAGGTTGCAAGAAGAAGGCATAATCGTCCTTTCTGCAGGAAGGTGAGCGGGGAAATGATAGCGCAAACCCACGTCGACTTACTTTTTTATCTGGGCGATTAACTTGCCCAGCACCTCTTTTAAGGGCTTCAGCTTTACTGGCCGAGGCGCCACCTTTCTTTCCTCATCTTGTCCTCCATAGTACGCCTGTAAGCCCGCTTTTGCTTTCGGTTTTTTTGCGCCAGCACTTGCTTTGATAGGTTTGCCTCCTTTCAACGCAGGAAGAACCAGAGTCAGGCCTGAAGATTTTGAGGTTGAAGCCTTCGAGAATACAGGAGATGTTGGTGGATTGTAAGAAGAAAACGAGCCTGAGGCCTCCATCCAGCAAATTTGAGGATGTGTGACTTTGGCCGTCGATGGTAAGCGCAAGCTGGGTCACGGGCCGAGCTCCAAACGAACTGGCGTCCCAACATTTTTGATCCCGAACCACAAACCGGTTCATCGTCGAGTTCACCGATTTTCGTGTGTTCCTTGCCGTGATAAAAAAAACCAACAAGCTTGCCGGCATCCCACCACGTTTTCTCGTAAAGACTTTGAAATTGAATTGCCAGTATTTTGTGGCTTCTAGCTGGACTTGCTGATGAACGGAAAGCTCTCGGCCCCGGCATTGACACGATGCCTAAGGCAGTGCGGGGAATGGTGCGCTTTTTCTGTCAAAATGCCAGGAGAACTGGGGCGTGTGTCCAAATAGACACCTTGTCTAATTAATGACATATTGGGCCTCAAAAGCTTAAAGTTTGCATGTGGGCTGGCCGCCGGAGGTGTTTCAGCTTTCAGGTTCAGCCACGTTCTATGATTCATGATCTTGTCTAAGCGCAGAAAACCGGCCTGATCTGGGCTGGATCTAGCGCACGAAGAGCGTCTGCAAGCAAATTTCATTGCCAATCTAGCACCTGAACATTCTGTTTTTGGTTGACTGTGAAATGAAGGGGGAGCTTGGAGGATGGAAGAGATCCTGCCGGTCTTATCTCCTGGTCGGGGTTCTACAATTGCCAGGACTCCAGCAGACCCTTGCCTTCTAAATTGAAGGCGACAATCATGCCAAGTTCTGTTAGCCCTGACCAGGAGGCCTGCCCTAAATGGCCTAGTGCAGACGCTAAATGGATGCCCTTGTTTCATTAACATTGTCGGGTTGATGGTGACTCATGGTACCTCCCAATAATTGCCCTCGCCGATAGGTATCTTATGACACGCCACAGGCAGACGAATGCTTCCGCAAGAAACTGTACCCGATATTTTCGACTTGGTAGAAACTCTGAAGAAAATAGTAAGTCCCCTCTAATCGCATTCTGTCTAGTCTATTCACTCCCTTGAACACCTGACGTTTCTTTCGACTCCCATGTCAGGGATATCCATCACCTTGCCGCGGGTTTCCTCAATTTGGTACGTCGTGCCCCATGCTCCGTGTCGCAGAATATGTTGATTCAATTCATCCACAGGCCATCGACCTATTCGCCGACATGCCTACGGATATTCTGGGAATGGAAGCACTGAGCCCGAGTAAGTATTGCAGCAACGATTACACGAACGGTGGAAACGACAATATTTTCCTTCCATCCGCTTTACGGAATAATCTCAATTCAGATCGAGCAACGCCAATTATGTCTAATGAAAATACCAGAGTACCAACGCCTGCATGGGGCGAGCTCACGGAAGTTCTGAATTGTTTCGATCGACGTTGGTTGCGATCGAATCCTCGAGTGAGATACCATGTGAGATAGCTTCCGTAAATCTCGCAGCAACAGGCTAATTTGGACCCAGCAGACAGAGCCTACACACCGAGGACATGCGACGAACAGGTCCTAGGATCGAGACCAAATACGATTACTTGTCGAGGGATGAGCGCTTGCTCAGACCATGCATACGTGATTAATCACCTCCTCACGCCAGGAGGCGTAAAACGGCTCCTCATCATATGGCCTCTACTCGGAGATTGATTAGGATCTGCATAATGAAATCCTTACCTCAATTATCACTGGGTTTCCGCGCTGGTCACATACCGAAATTGAATGCTCCTCGAGGATGTTGGCGCCCACACGGAACCAGATGGATGCATCATGAGTACTTGGCGAAGGATCGCATGCGGAGGTGCCAGCCTCCAATTCTAGTCAGCAATTATGAGCCGTTCTTCCGCCCTAGCCGGTGGTCGACGAATGCCTTGGTGACAATGTCAGCACGTTGTCTCCTATGGGCACACCGAGCTAACGACCATGAGAGGATTGTAATCGGGTGTCCCATTAAATTAACTGTCACCGTGTAATCCACCAAAATATGTATGAAACGCCGTAAATAAATCGCTGCGCCGCAAGTGACAGAATCCTTCATTTAGCCAAATAGCCTCAATCCCAAATTTATCTTCCGAACCTCAAGTCTCAGCAACTCTGTTTTCTGCAGAAAACATACCTATTATCTCATCGATTCGCTTAGGCTAGGTGGGGTGGGTTGTCACGGTCATCGTTGACACATGTGGGCCTTTTGGGTTCAAATCTGTGCCTCAAATTTTGGCTGAGCCGTTGTTCGTTGCTACGTAGACGTTTCCGGAGGATAATATAGTTCTGCATGAGCGCGTCGTACAGCCACTCGTGCCGTGTCAACCGTTCCGAGAACCCCTTCTTAGAAACCAGCGTAAGCAATACTAGGTTGTCGGACGTCACCAGTCAATGTAGAATTGACGAGAAGAAACTACGGTGCTCATGGCTTCTATGTTGGAAACTATATTGATTTTTCAAAAGGAACCGCCGCCTCGATACGGTCGCGCACACAACTCAGCACCTGACAGAGATCACTCGGTAAGAAAGCTTATTAAAGTCCGACAAACCTAGATAATCCGCTTGGAGATTCCTTTTCGGCTAACTTCGCATGAATTACGACGAGTCCCTGGCACGTTAACCCTGGATTCCTCCAACACAAAACTGCCGTGAACGCTTCGACCTCTTCTTCCCATCTCGCGCACATTCTGCTTAGATGCGTCGAGGTTCCGTCTGAGGCTTCCTCCACATTCCTTCCCCTCTTCCCTTTACCTCTACCTTAATCGAATGAGCACGTCCCGTTCACCTACTCCAATCCCTAATTCCACTTCAAGTAATATCCTGCCTGCCACCGAAACAACGACCTCACGAACAGACTCACACGATCACATTCTTTCTGCACCACCACTTGAACAGCATTGTTCACGCTCTCATCCTTCATCGTACTCCCTCGAACACTCTCTAGATACATCTCTCTCTGGCGGTTACCACATGGCACGAATGGCACGAAATCCGTCAAGGGACTCGCATCGCCAGGAGGACACCCACTCAAGCTACTCCTCTGACTCTCATGAAGATAATCTAGCTGATACTGAGCAGGACGAGAAGAGACAACCACTTGAGGCTCCAACACCCGCACCGCCCCCCAAGAAGAAGAGGACACGAACGTTAACGACGCCCCATCAGTCCGCAGTACTGCATGCTCTACTGGCACAGGTCTGTCCTATTCTACAGCAGCATTGGCGGAAACTTCTGATCTATGGTCTGCAGTCCCGTTTTCCCAGCACCGCCGTACGTGAGGAGGTGGGCCGATCCATCGGCCTCAGTGCCAGGAAGGTTCAGGCATGTAATACATTCGTCTGATTTGGGTATTTTACTGACTGAATGTATTCAGATTTGGTTTCAAGTAAGCATTATTATTGTTCCTACGTTTGGTGACTGACGGCTTCCTTCAAAGAATCAACGTCAGAAAGCGCGACGACCACATGGTTTAGGTGACCCATCTAGGAAGAGGGCCCCCCAGTACGGCCCGTTCCCACCCAGTGCAGCTGATACGTCAGTGGCTGGGCCCTCGATGGTGGGCCACAGGGCGGCCTCTGAAATGGCGTACCGGCACCACTATGGTGGCATGACCTCTGATCAGAGCGCATTCAGTGGTTATCATTCGGACTCTCCCGCCCAGCTCTCTGGTCCTGGAATTCCTGGTACCGATTATCAATACGAAGTTCCAGGTAGCGGACGCCCGAGCACAGCTCCTATGAGGCCCCATGACGATACACGATCTTCGCCTCACTATTCGAGGTTCGGTTCCACATACCCCACCGCCACCTACGATTACAATCGCCGCCCTGCCAGTTCTGCATCTCAGTACGCAGGGGGATATGATCGTGAATCACGCACATTGCCTCCCTTGATCACTCCCTCACGCCGGCAAAGCTCTTCACCCACATCAAACCGTGCGCTTCCCGTCTTATCGTTTACGTCGCAGCACGATCCTTCCCCTGAGTCCTCATTCACCCATCATCCACATGAGTCGAGAGGGCATCAACCGACCCGCCTCTCACCTCTGTATGCCATGCCACCCACTCGACGAGAGACTTTGCCTCCGCCGCTTCGGTTGCGATCACCTAGTCCTCACGCAGCGTCCTCGTCATATCTCCAGCGTCCAGAGTCCCCTCCAAGCTCCGCTTCGCCAACCTATAAAGTTTTCACCGACCCTTCTTCTGAGGCAGTTGGTTCCGAGGAGCCGTCTCCCCGGCCGCCAGGCAGATATGACCCTGTTCGAGGAATGTTTATACCCACCCCGACCACAAGCGAGGGGCAGCAGTCTCGCTCGCCCTCGCCCTCTAGAGAAACACACGACGAAATCTGATGAACAGATTTACGAAATCGCTATGTCAAACGAAGAATCGCTCATTTACTCCTTTTCCTAATTCTTTTTGGACCGTCAGTAATTTCACGCGCTACATTCATCTGTTAATATCTCGTTATAATTATTGCTATATCGCTGTGCCAGTGTAATTCGTATTAGTTGTTTTTTTCTATCCGAGGCCCATCCGCCTGTCTATCTCCTGTCTTTATTGATCGATATACCTCGAAACGTTTTCACGACCCAGATACCGTACTTTAGAAATAATTAATCTTAAATTTCTTGTCGCGATTGATTACAACGCGTTCATTCATTTGGCCGATCACCGCGCTGGAAACTTGGAATAAAACGACGTCACAACAATATCAGGGATATACATGCATAAGTCGTGTGTGTAATCTATTGTTCTAGGCTTCTTTTTCTAGTCGTCAACCTGGCTTTTAACCGCAACCTGTGCCCTAACTCTGATTCCAGGTCATGGGTATTGAGAGGGCCACCATCTGGCGATGACGTCGATTTGATCGCATTGGTTGCCTTGACTGAATCTGTTAGAAGCTTGGTGTCAGACGCCAAATTAACTGTCGAAGTCGACCTCGATGACTCGACTGGGCACGTGGCGTTCCCCTGCTCAGTGTCCCTGGAGGTTGGAGTTCGCCGTTTTTCGTGGAGTAATTTCGCCAGCAACCTGGCCCTCCTTGCGTTCGCGTTTTGGGATTCGTGTTCAGAGCTGACTGAGGTCGGATTTAGAGGGCTTGATGGCCTGATGGGGTTACCCCGCAACTTTATCCCACCCACGTGGCCAAGAGGATCTTCTACGTCGTGGATATGATTGGCATTCAAATCCCGGGAATCCGATCGTGCCCCCGATAATGGCGAATCTTGGACGGTGAAGAATGCCCGAACCTCAGCCGGCACAGAGTCGCGAATGCTCAGGCCGTTCGCCATCAAACTCAAGTTATCGGGTACGGGGGTTGGAGAATCTGGGCGGCGGGCCTCTGTAGGATCCTTCCGTGGATCTCGCAAGAAGGCGCTGGGCAAGGTTGATGAATTCAAAGTATCCTTCTCGCTTGGAGACTGATATAAAGGGGGAGTCGTCGGCATGTCGTTTGTGCGGAATTGCAGGCCCGCCGACTGGACTACGGAGTGATTAAGCGAGGTCTGACTTTCAGAATCGATTGAATTGTCAATGTTGATTCGTCGATAGTTGTCACTGTCGCCAAGGTCTATATTTTCCCGACCGCTGACAATCGGAGTAGGGTTTGATTGCTCACGACCTGGCTCCAGAGCTGGTTTTGACAACCGAGCGAGCAACGACGATGGTGGGGATGTAGAACGTGTTGAAGCCGTGCCGGGTTGGGGATTTACAACTCCCGTCATAGGTGTGTTGGCCAGGCCAAGTTGGAGATTGGAGCCCAGACCCGAACCCAGGTGCGCTTGAACGGATTGTATTAGAGTTCGCGCTCGCGGAGGCTTTTTTTGTCTCGAAGGTGGTGATGGCTCTGGTAGATCTTCCTGTGTAACACTCAACAACGGCGGCGTCTGCTGCATACGACTTTCTTCAGATGGTGGCGTCTGCATATCTGGCTGCACATGGCTAGGAGTGAACGAGGGGGAAAATGCTTCTGAATCATGTGATATAGTTCGGCCTCGGTCTGCCACCGTGATTAGGAGGACATTTACGTTTCTATCTGGAAATTTCTCACCTGAATGTTGCTTCCGCAAATTTTGGTGGCGCTGGCTGACTTCATTGTCGCGAAGACGACAATGTGCTGAGCGCACACGAGTGTCATCGCGAGTTGTTGGACCTCGTAGTTGGTTACCCGCCTTATTTGCGCCCGCAGTGCTCATGTGCACCAAAGCCTTTCGTTCGGCACCCTGTTGAATGAACGGTGTGTTTGGAGGTAGCAAAGTGCGAGAAGTTGCTGCATGAACAGATGAGCCATATGAACGAGCGCTTGGGCCAGCATCGTCCTCGAATGCCCTTCGAGGTGACTGGTTAGAGAGGGTGGGGCTTGTCGGGGATGAACACTGTCGAGCTTGATAGGTAGTCCTCTCAACCCGCGGAGGTGATCTGGAACAAGAAAACGACCTCGGTCTTCGCCTTTCTTGGAGTATCGGAGGCAGTTGCACGGCCGGCGCGTCATACTATGACAGTCATTTGTTAGCCAGGGAGGATTCCAACAAGGACTCCACATACTTGGACAGTCTCATCGTAGACGAAGAGATCACGAAACGGGGACCTCAGATACGTGTATACTTCTAAACCGGTAGTGGGGATAATTTAATGATAATGTCACCGACTTCAGGGTATGTGCCTACCGTGTGCAAAATGCTCTGCGAGAGGGTGTCTTTCGCCTTCGTTGTATGGTGTATCCAGATCCAAGAACTCTGAAAGTAGTTTAATTGCGGACTCGGATCGTATATCGATCGACTTCATCATCGAAATTATGAAGGTGGTTAAGAACTAGGATGGACGTGAAATCAGAAAACAATCGCTTTCTCAAAAGAAAATAGGGTCCACCTCCACATCGAGGTCATTCCAAATCTGAAGTTCCCGTCTGAGGAATGTGGTCGTCCTCTTGATGTAGTCCTGTGACGCAGCAAATTGTGCAGGGGTAGGAAACGGGCGATAGCGGGTATATGGGTTGGAACCGATGTGCTGTAGTAGAAATCTAGGTTAGATTCCCATATCAAGAATAAATGAGATGGCTGCATCCTCGGAGGCGACTGATTCTATGGGTCTGAATGGCCTGCCAAATTTTCTGGTGAAACCAGTCACAGAGCGTGCCAATCGCTCTATTGGAATATCAGGGTGGTGACTGACCTTCGCATAGAGATTCTGCTCATATATCCACTTTCGTCTTGAAATTGATTGCTGAAGCCTGTCGCTTTCTTCTCGCTCCTCACGCAGACGCCGCTCCCGCTCCCGTTCGCGTGCTGTTCGTCTTCGGCGGATCGTTTCTTCTCTCAGAGAACGTGCGGATGCTGGAAACGGTGACAAGCGGACAGGAGGAAGGTAATGCTTCCGGAAATCATATTTGGATCTTATGTCGTGGATCACATAGTCCCCGATCGCCTGGGTGCACAGAGGACAACGACGTGATTGTTCTGTAACATTCTAGCTCACATTGTGGATGGTTCGTTTCATTCGGAGGTAGGCTTACCAGACCAGATACGTATGCACTCAAAGCAGAATTCGTGAGAGCAAGTTGGGACGATGGTCCGGTCTACAGTCGTTTGCAAACAGATACTGCACTGTAACTCGTCGTATTCGTCGTGGACCTCATTTTCGACCGCAACTTTAGCGTCTTCAGGCTCATTTGTATCAGAACCATCCGTGTTCTCGAGCTTGACGCGTTTAATTGGCGGACTGGACGACCTGGAGGCCCGAGAGGTCATGCAGCAAGACTGTGAGTGAGTGTAATGAGCTGACTGATTTGCTTCGTGAACCGGACCGAGCCTTGGGAAAAACTTAGGTAAGAATAAACTCTGATGGGCTCGATTTACGACTGCGAAATTGAACCGAGCCGATTCATTTGATAGAACCACCCGAACTGCAGGCTTCGACCCGAGTACCTCATATTGAGAAACGACACTACATTTCGTTCATAGGCGTAAACGTGAAATTCATTCAACGGCATTAAAAACATCAGCGGTAACAATACATAAGTCTCCATTCAATCCACCCATTCCAACGTGCCCAACGTCCTCGCCTTCTCAAATGAAGCAGCCGGGGTGTAAGGTTGGCCATTTTCATGCACTGCTTCCATCCTCGTCAAAACACTACGATGCACCCTTGTCCGAACCTTCTGCCTCGGGACAAACCGACCATGTCCCATATTCCACATGTACGACGTCTCCCACGTCGTATCACTCTTCTGCCACCGTTGCCAGAAGGGAATAATTTCGAGGATCCACCAATGCCACTTGAGCGAGAGCTGGTCGTAGATTGGAGACAGAGCGTCAAAGTGCTCTTCTTCCTCCTCGGACTTGGTAACCGTGATAAGGTCGTCAGAATCGCCATAGTGCACCTTGGGCGGTGTCTTGGGGATTGTCTGGATGGTGGCACCGGTTCCAGGAATACGGGGAGGGCGTGGCTTGACGTAGGGGTAGACGGTGGCAGGATCAAGCCCAATCCCGCGAAGGCTGTCAGTGATGAACATGATGCCGGTTTCGGTCTTGAAGCATTCGCGGATCATCCAGCGCAAAGCAATGCGAGCGAGGGTATTCGGGGTACCATTCTCAACTGAGCCTCCACCAACATCTGGTAAAACGAACAATCAATGAGATGTTATGTATGAGGTGGGGAAACAATGTACCACAATGACATCCAGCGAACCAAACCTATTCAGCACCGAGTGTTAGTGTGCGTTCAAACGATATCAATAAACAACTTGCCTCGTCAATATCAGTAACCCGGTCGATATGTGCTGAGTACTGTCTTTCATAGGCCCTCTGTTTAGCGTTCTTGATAGGACGCTTAGCAGCAGGATCTACGCCATTTTCTTTGGGTTTGGCGGCTTCTGTGCCATCGGGGAAGGTCTCTTGAGTAGGACTGCTCGTCTCGACAACCTTGGGCTTGGACTTGACACCAAGAGTAGCTTCCTTTGGTGTAGGCTGATTCCAGTGGTTGGCCTTGAATTTAGCTCGTCGCTCATCAAGGGCGATGGCATGGCGGAACGTCTTCACAATGGAATTGGAGGTCGTGAAGGGGAGACGACGGGGGAAGAGGCCGACTGAATTGACAGTATCCCTAGACATACCAATATGAATTGAAGACATCAAGCGAAAGGTAGTAAGAATACGAACCAGACGCCGATGAACTCGATATCAACATCAATAGAGAATGCTTTCTTGAAAGCATTGGATTGCTGCCAGCCAACCTCATCCGTACGCTTGAACATCTTGTACGCGAAAGGGACCTGCTGGTGGTTGCATGCAGGGAGTAGGCCAACTTTGTGAATCATTCCTGCAAGACCGCGAGCCGTGTAGGCCCCGCGAGAGAAACCAAAGATGCAGATACGATCGCCAGCCTCGTCTGAACGGGGTGTCAGCTGGAGTCGGAGCACGGTAAGAGGGTGGACGTACAATTTTGCATGAGGAACTCGTAACCATCTGTCTCAGGAGTCAGCTGAGAGATGGGTTGTATGATCAGAAATACACACCCATAACATGAGCCGCGAGATTCCATGCAACTGCTTCGTCCATAGCCTAGAATGGGTGATAGGTTAGTTCGAGAATCGAGTTAAGATTCGAAACTCCAGTCGGTACCTTGGAGAATTTGGCAGCCATGGGAGTAGCGATTTGCGGGGAAGTGTAAGTCCCGATTCCAGCCTGATAGTAAACCATCTGCCTGGCACGATCATCTTTCTTCAACATTGAGAAGAGTTCGACGATGTTGGAGTTCTGTCAATTTCGTCAACACGGGGAACACCGTAGGATGTAGCTTGGCCTTACGTCCGAATCAAATCTGTGGAACGAACTTTTCAGTACTCAGCCATAAGGGATTGAGCGCCCGACTTACTGGTCACCTGTTCCATCGAAGCAAAGAACGAGGGTCCTCGCTCGATGAGTAGGGGGAATGATATGTGGCAGCTCGATAGGTGTCTCCGGGAGAGGGAAACTGGGCTCGATAGGATCGAGCACCGTTCTGTCACTGAAGCCCGAGGGGACGTTCTCAATTTCGGTGGCCATAACGGGTCCTGTTGTGTGGGAAGCTGGGCCCAGGATGAAGGCTGCAGGTCGGGTTCAAATATACCCCATGAGATGTAATATTACTTGACACGAACAATGCTACTTGCCTTTAGGGAACTAGAAAGGCACCATTGGAATCCCGGTATGGGTCACACGAAATAGTATTCGGCTCCCCATGTAGACAAATAGAAGGATCCCTGTCATGATCCTGATCACTTGAAGAAGTCTTGTCGTTGAAGCTCTATGCTCATGGGACGTCAGGTCGGCAGACCAAGCTCGCCCTGGACTCAGAGCATCAAGAAACCCCCGTTGAGATAATCGGCCAAGTATGCATTGCTGGTCAAGTGTGCCGATGATTTCGTCCTTACGGGGCACAAATCTGTGACATTTTCGCTGTCAGACTAGCACTTCATTTGATGCAGCAGGGTCGAAAGAAGGACGAAGAGCTCCAACGCGTCTCCATCAAGCGAGCTGCCAGAACCTCAATGCAAACAAGGCCAAATAGCATATCACCCTTTTGGACAACGGAGATCACGGGGAGCAACTTGGAAGCTGTTCGCCCCTATCCTCGAGGTTATTTACCGGGTACAATGAAGGCCGAATCTCCCCATCGCGAACGGCTATCTTCCGAGCCTTGCGGCTCGCAAACAACTGTTATATTGGCTCTACGCCAGTGGTTTTTCTTGCACAGATCTCCGTGAACCTTCGCCCGTCCCACATTGTCCCGACCAGTTCAAGTTGGTATCGTGCTGCACACCGGCAAGCATAGAGAGGTGTGTTACCACCCTAAGTGGGCCGTACTTTGAGGTAGTATGATGGCGATTTCATACAACTGTATACCACCCTCGCTTCTACATGGACTCTCGGAACCTCAAATCGGGTTAATTGCAGGTTAATTGCATAGAAGTCTTGAACTCGAAGTTAAAGTAAATTATTTGTGGATGCCTTCTCACGATTTGTCTGGTTCTTTCACCATGAATCGAGCACACTTCATCGGATGGGCCAAAAGGCACATCCCTCCCGGACATGAAACCGCCTTAGACTCAGTTTCAATCTCCCGATTAGTTAAATTACTGCTATTTTTCCCGAGTCTGATTATGATGTCGGTACTTAGTATGCTCTTTGAAAGTGAGTTTTGATCTCGATTCTTATTCAGACATTCATCTCCATTGTAGTAAAGTGATACTGAAAAGGCACTGGAGGTAGATCCAGCTTGTTACAGAGTGCTGGCATACGCTAATTGACAAGTAGACGCTCCCCGAGTGATTTACCTTCCGAGCAGGTCTTCCGCGGGTTCCTTAACGAGGTACACTCGATAATGATTTTGCTCCGGGTGATTCACTTCTAGGGATTGTTACTGCCCACTGCTCATAAGTGGGTCCCGTATTATGTGAGTGACCCTCTCCGGAAGATACATTCCAAAAGAGGTCTTGGCACATACCGAATGACATCGTTGACCTGGATGCCTTCCAATGTGAATACGTCAAGTAACCTAGGGGTGCAGGAATACTGCATTGCTACCACGTCCTCGGCGCCCCCGCCCTGGGTTCCGCTATCCTGAACATTAACTGTCTCTGGTCGTATATCATTCTTCTAGTCGGGGGACGAAGCTCTGGATCTCCCCTGAGTGTCAGAAATACTTCCATCATTCCTCCTGTCCCTTGCAACTTTCAGGAAAAATACTTCCGTCGATTTTGAGTGCACTCACCGGCTAGCATGCGAATTACAATACTTCTAGCCCCAATAGCCAATGCGCAGCTGTGGTAATGTCACCGAGCACCTGCCATACAGTGCCCGAGCTGACGCCTTCGCTTCTCACATTTCCTGTTCTCGTGAGCGGTATATTTTACAGAAGATCATTACAACGTTACGAGAAGTACAGATGTCATGCCGTATTATCATCTGTAGTTCTTACCGGTATAATTACTTGAGCTGTTACCTCATGCACAAGTCCATGTGGAAAACTTGCGAATACACCAGAAAGAACATCAGAAAGCCTGAGGAGCCAGACGTCTGTTTCATCAATTAAATGCCGAAGAAGGGTAGGGGATGGTTCAAACTTATCACGACATTGCTTGACATTGCCTACAAACCGGCCGCCGCTAATTGGACAAGAAGCACTCTGGGTAAGGTTGAATGACCCCCACAGGGTAGCGAACATACATTCCTTGAAATTCCTGCTACAAGAAACGTCCCGTGATGAAACTTAAGAACTAACCGAGTGAGACGTTGTCTCGGCCAGGACATGGACGACTGAGAGAATCCCCGAGGTGGAGGTGGTAAATTTTCGCTGGATGCCACAAGAGTGACCAGCATTGCAAGCTCTTGCTTCTCTCTGCAGGGAAGGTGCCTTCCCGACATACACATGTCATCGCTCGTCGGGACAGCTAGAATTTTCCGGTGTGAATACCGGTTCTTGGAAGCCACGATCCTGGCACTTTACTACGAGCCGTGTTTTCGTGGAACTACAGACTCAGAGTCCAGACTGCCATCGCCTTCAACTTGTCGGCAATTCGGCTACTAGAACGTTTTGGATTACCGCGACGACTCAGTCCTTGCCTGATGCTGTTGACGCTTCGCCTTTTTAAATGCCACTTGGTACTTTACTGCTCTGCAGAACAACATTGTGATACTGAAGAGAAAGCCTTCCTTTGTCCGGCGAATTTCTGGGCAAGGCACGAAAGATCATGGGTTCAATGAAACCGGTGGCCGTAGTAGGATATGATCTGGAACGGAGTTGATCGAACTTCAAAGTTCATTATCTAAGCTACTGTAAACTTCCTTCTTCCTCCAATCACAGGGCCAGGATATAGAACTCTATGTCCTTTCATACCATAAGGGTACCTGACGTGCAACATCCAGAAGGTCCAGACTGAATGCAAACTGACCAATGTGTCTGCAAAACGATCTGAAGGGACACGGGACCTGGGGATTGTGGATTGCAGCGCTCATTCACTCTCAGCTGGGGAAATTCCGACATCTTCGTACCTTGCACTGCTCCAACGGTAATCTGTGGCCACTTCGAAGACACGAAGGCCTGTAAGACGGCATTGGGCCGAGAAATCATCCCGGGAACCCGGCCAGTTCAGTCATCGGGTACCAGAGGCACCAGAGCTTCTGGATTGCCGTGACAGTGTTCTGACGTCTTGACGAAAATTGGCTTGCACAGAACCGCCTATCCCGTGTACACGGTAGACAGGATGAATGAACGGCCCCTCGAAGAATTCTATCCAAAATGGCATTCCGCACTACGCCCTTTTGGTTTCACCTATCAGAAGCCCCTGTAGTTCCACACATATAAGATGCAAGAAATTGTGAGCAAACATCCACCGCTTTCTCAGCGAGGCTTCCTACGACTGACATGACGGATTTCTCAGCTTCTCAACTCCTAGGCCTGGGCCTTGACACTGCCTCCCTTGCTCGTCGTCCAGTTCCAGATGCGCCCACTGGCTATTATGACTGGCAGGTCACCACAGATACCGCAGACGACGTCCAAGGCCACTCAAAGGTCACCAACTTGCTGAATCGGATTCAGTCATTCAAGGATAAGGGTGGCTTCCAGCCCAAGGCCGGCGACGTGGTAAGTCACTTCGTCGGTATTGCCAGTTACTGTAAACTCATCTGCTCGTTAGGCTGCTTTCCTTGATGCCATCGAGAATCCAGAGGCTATCGATGACAGAAAGCTAGCTGTAAGCCTCTTTGTTGTGTTATAACCTACATAGCTGACAAACTTCCTCGTAGTTCGCAACCGGACTCGGAATCCTAGCGAAGCTTGACCCCAACACCGACCTTTCCAAGAAGCTCAACAATACCGTCATCAACACACTCTATAACACTGTTCCACATCCTCCAGCCTCATTCCTTGGCACACAATATTGTTTCCGGGCCGCAGATGGCGGCGGAAACAACTTGGAGAACCCCGATCTAGGGCGCGCTGGGACTACCTACGCCCGCAGTGTCCAAGGCAAAGCTGGTTTACCCAAGTCCTCCCTTCCAGATGCTGGCCTAATTTACGATGCTATTTTGAAGAGGAAAGAGGTGAGCATCTTTGCTAACGAGCTTCAACGGGTTGCTCATCCAAATCTCAGTGCATCAACCATGAAGGAGGAATGTCTAGCTTCATCTTTGCCTATGCCTCCCTCGTTACACATTCCCTCTTCCGAACGGATTTCAGGAACATGAACGTCAACAATGCCAGCTCATACCTCGACTTGAGCCCTCTATATGGTGACAGTGAGTACCTCTGCTTTGTCATGGAATTCTGGGTTCTTATATTTTCACAGACCAAGCTGCTCAAGATAAAGTCCGAGACAAAGCCTCCGGACGTGGTCTCCTGTACCCCGATACATTCTCCGAAGAACGACTTCTGTTCTTGCCTCCCGGTGCAAGTGTTCTTCTCGTTCTTTTCAGCCGAAACCACAACGTACGTTCACTATTTGTTGCCAATTTCTCTTTGTCTCCAACTGACTTATTGTCCAACAGTACATCGCCGAGAAGATCTTGAAGATCAATGAGAAGAAGAAGTGGTCTGATCCTCCCTCGGAAGATGAGGCTAAGCGTGCTCAACAAGATGAGGAAATCTTCCAGACTGCTAAGCTCATCAAGTAAGTCTCCGCATCACTAAGATCACATACAATTCTGACTAGTATTAAAGCTGTGGCCATTTCATGAGCGTTATCATGGGTGACTACGTTGCTGGATTCCTTGGTTCTTCGGAGGGCGCCAACTGGAACATGAACGCCTTTGACGTAAGCTCTCTATCGTGCTTTGAATGCTGTACGTGCTTAACTTCTTCCAATATCAGGAAATCAAAGGCGAGGACCTCAATGTTGCACGTGGTCAAGGCAATCACGTCAGTGTTGAGTTCAACATCCTCTACCGCGTAAGTCAAACCTCCTCCATGTATAAGAATGACTTCTCAACTTGATACAGTGGCACGCAACCATCTCCGAGGTTGATGAACAATGGACGAACAATGTCTTCCGCACTGCCTTCGGTGACAAGCCCTTCGAGGACTATACTCTTGCCGACTTTTCCACTGTCGCTAAAGTCTTCGCCGAGATCAACCCCAACCCTGCTGAGCGCACCTTTGCTGGCCTTCAACGTGGCCCTGACGGTCGCTTCAACGATGATGACCTCGCCAACGTCCTTTACAACGCTACAGAAGCTCCTGCCGGCTCCTATGGTGGCCGCAAGACACCAGCAGTCCTCCGACTAGTCGAGATGATGACCATCGAGCAAGCTCGTGAATGGGGTGTTTGTACCATGAACGAGTTCAGGAAGTTCCTCGGCTTGAAGCAGTTCGAGACTTTTGAGGACTGGAATCCCGACCCAGAGATCGCAAGCGCAGCAAGGAAGCTCTACGGCCATGTTGACAACTTGGAACTATACGTTGGTCTCCAGGCCGAGTCGACTATGCCCTTGACTCCTGGTTCCCGATTTGCTTGTGGTTTCACCACCACGCGTGCTGTCCTTGGTGATGCCATTGCCCTCGTTCGTGGTGATAGGTTCTACACCAGCGACTTCACACCCACCAACATGACAACATGGGGTTTCTACGACTGCCAACGTGACTTCAACAATGGAGCATCCGGAGGAGAGAGTGAGTTGGCCTGTTTAACAGCTGAGATATATCCTGACTTATTCCTCATAGTCCCTAAGCTCATCCTCCGCCACCTTCCTCGTCACTTCCCCTATGTAAGTCCTGTTGATAGCGTTTTAGCTCATTACTTTACTTATAAGATCTTTTAGAACTCTGTCTACTCCGCATACTCCTTCTTCACTCCCAAGCACATGAAGGAGAGCATGACTGCTCGTGGTGTCGACAAGAAGTACAGCTTTGACCGCCCCATTCCCATGAAGCCTCCTGTGATCCTCAACACCTTCCAAGCCATCAAGACCGTCTTCTCAGACTCCCAGAGGTTCAAGAACATCTACGAGAAATTTGGCTACGGCTCGATTCTCATGTTCGATGACCCCAAGCAGTGAGTGATCTCCTCCAAGCCTGATACGCCTTTTGCCAAATATGTCCTGTTAGGCACGACACCGACAAGGCTATGGTCTTCCACGCATTGTTCCCCGATCCCGAGTCCTTGAACCAGCATATTGCCTGGTATGGCGCGAAGATCCAAGCCCTCATCCGCGAGAGGTCAATCACCTTCCCCAACACCCAAGGCAACTTCGTCGATATCGTCAAGGATGTCATCAACGTTGCAGCTGTGCACTTCTCCGCTGAGAAGCTGGTAAGTGCCAACACTCAACTATTGGGTCCATAATGTACTAATCCACGAATCAGACCGGAACCGACTTGAAGACCAAATCGAACCCTAATGGCGTCTACACTGAGAACGAGTGGTTCGATCTGCTCACCGCCCTCTTTACCTGCACTTTCGAAGCCTTCGACGATGCTGAGCACAGTTGGGCTCTTCACGAGGCTGCTACCGACGCTGGCCTCATCGTCGGTGCTTCCATCGCCAAGTCGCTCATCGAGATTGCACCAATGGCCTCACCTACGATCTTCAAGGGCCTGATTGCTGGCGTCGGCCGGTACATCTGGCCTCCCGCCAAGAAGCCTCACTATCCCTTCATGAGCAAACTGCTGGAGACTGGCCGCCCCATTGACGAGCTTCTCGGTAATATTATTGGTGTTGCGGTCGGTGCTTGCCCGAACTTCGCCACTGGTGCTGTTAATGTCGTCAACTTCTACCTTGATGATGAGAGGGCGAAGGAGAGGGACCATATCGTCAAGCTTGTGGGGGCCGGGGATGCGAATAGTGCTGCGCTTTTGAGAGGATACGTTTGCGAGGCTATGCGTGAGTATCCCCGCGTTCTATCTGGAGTCCTTAATCTGACTTCATTGATTAGGTCTGCGTCCTCAATTCGTCGGCTTGTGGCGAGAAGCCACCGTTGACGCTACCGTCGACCAAGGCTCAGGTCTCCCAGCTCTCCAGATCAAAGCCGGCGACCGTATCCGCGGAAGCTTTAGGAATGCCCATCTCAACCCCAACGACTTCCCCGACCCACTCGCGGTCAACCCCACTCGGCCACAAAGCTCCTACAACCTCAACGGTGCGGGCTTCCACAACTGCCCTGGAACGAACTTTGCTGTTCAGACTATCACGGAGATTGTCAGGAATGTGTTCAGCCTCAAGAACATTCGTCGTGCGCCTGGGAATGCTGGGCAGCTCAAGCACTTTACTCAGACTGTGCATCAAACTGATACCGACTTCTATATCCAACGTAATGGATCTGTTAGTCCCTGGCCTGGTTCGATTGTTGTCCAGGTATGTTATATCGGGCTCTTTGCTTTGTGTGGCCTTGTACTGACTGGCGATTGTAGTATGATCCTTGAATGTCTCGTGGTTGATTTCTTAGTGTTCTTATTCTTACGAATCTTTGTTATCTCATCTACTGTATCACGCATCGTCATGTCCCCTACAAAATGAAATTCATCTTCCGTTATCTAACTTAGAACATGCGTCCAAGGGTATAATCACGCTAGAAGTCCACGAACTGTCTACATTTCGGAGAGACATCATTGCAACATACACAGCGATCCGGAAACGATATTTGGTCATCTCAATGGATAGCCAACTGCTGGAGCAGCTGACCGGTCAGCTGCTCCGACCGTTCTTGTCAACTTCTTGACATTGGCTGGGTTCTAGCTTCGAAAACAGGCAACAACAATCTTTTAACTTGACCAGCACGTTGCACCACTTCAGTATTGTCCTCGGCAACGACAGAACACGATTGTGAGCGTCAGCAACCATTCATCCGCGACCAGCAGTGACCAAAAGACAAGCCTGCACCCGATTACTGTCAATATACGCCAGAAAAATGCAAGCAGCGAGATAGTGACCGCGGCCAAGGCTTCCGAGAATCCCGCACTATCTCGGCTCCACGTAACGGGATGACAGCATGCATAAAGCATGCCAGTCAAAAACTCCTATTCGTAATTAGCAAGCAACCGCTGGTATAAAGCCGACCACACTGGACGAGATCCTTACCGCAAATATCCCGCTCCCTGCCGCATCATGGACGCAGCCGCAACATTTGGGGACAACCCCGCGTCAGCCTCGTCTTGGAGTAGCATGGCCTCCATGTCGCCCACGAATATTCTCGGATTGTCGTTTTTCGGGTCGCTTCTATCAAACCATGTGTGGATGGACAGTCTGAAGCTGTTGGTGTTGGGGACCATCATTGAGACGGGGCGGAGGTTGTGTCAGTGGCTCATTGAACGGTTTAGCTTGCGTGAGTCGGGTTTACTGGTCGTTATGGAAATTTTCGAACTGACCAGCCGTCTTTAGAGCTCTGCGTCACAGCGAGATTCGACGAAGGAGACCCGACATACGAATGGATTATCCTCTTTCTTGTGAGCGACGCGTGCCCCGCGTTCCCGAGTGTCACTGACTCGATCTTCATCAGACTCAAGAAAAAATTTGGCGTCGCTCGAAAGATTTTGCAGTCGCATCCAAGAGCTCTAAACGCAAATGGGGCGTGGATCCCGAGTCAGAAATCGGCACTCAAGGAAACGCGGATTATATTCCAACCTACCAACTTCCTCAACTCTTCCGATGGAACGGGTACTGGGTTGAGGTCAAACGCACCTCGAACACTAGCTACAGCAGCGGTGGTGGGGGTGGTCGGTCTGGGTCAACCTCCAGCAATGTTATTTACATTTCGTATGTCTCAAGTAGCTCTCCAACTTGGTGGTGGTTAACTAAACCTTCTTTTCACAGAATGTACACCTTGCGGATGGGTGCGCTCTCTGAACTCGTCGAAGAAGCGCGCAGCAGGTACACCGACGCCAGCAGGCCTAATGTCACTGTTCATATGGCCGATTCGGTTCGTACCATCCACATCTTCCTCCGCGTCTCATTCTGACTCTAGCGTATTTAGCCAAGCTACGGCCCGGATATGATTTGGACGAACGTCAAGCAAAAGAGTCGTCGCCCTATGAACTCGGTCATTCTCCCTGATGGCGTTGTCGATTCATTGGTCAAGGACGCTCTGGAATTTATTGAAACCGAGGATTGGTATGTTGAGGCGGGTATCCCTCATCGAAGGGGCTATTTGCTTCATGGACCTCCTGGAACTGGAAAAAGTAAGCAACTCCATTATTAACTTTGGTCCTTGTGCTAATAGGCATTCTCTCCAGCCTCAACTATCTATGCTCTTGCTGGCGAACTTGGTCTGGAAATCTATACACTTTCTTTATCCTCAACCTTGTAAGTCTTGGGGCCAAAACCCGTTTTCCATTTGCTCACGTCGTCTGCATTTCCAGCATCGACGACACATTCCTTACCAAGGCAGCGTCTTCAATTCCGAAGAAATCTATCTTCCTCATTGAAGACATTGACTGCGCGTTCCCCGCGCCCCGAGAGGATGATGATGACGATCATAACGACCATTTCGGTATGATGATGCCCAGGAAGATGGTTAGGAAGAGCTCCGTCACGCTCTCCGGATTGCTCAATGTTCTTGACGGTGTCGGAAGTGAGGAAGGAAAACTCTTCTTTGCCACGGTATGCACTTCCAACTACTGAAACTTTTGTCCAATGAAATACTAATGTTGTCCCCTTTCAGACCAACCATCCCGACCGTCTGGATCCCGCTCTCACACGACCCGGCCGTATTGACATGAAGATCGAATACTTCCTTTCTACCCAAGACCAAGCCGCAGCGCTCTTCATGCGTTTCTTCAACCGAGCCGGCGCCGTCAAACCAGCACCCACCACACCCACCGACGAGAAACCGGCAGAGCCTCTCGACGTCCCCGCTCTCTCCACCACCTTCGCATCTAGCATTCCCGAGCACAAGTTCTCAACCGCCGAACTCCAAGGCTTCCTTCTCACCTGCAAACGCCAACCCCTGCAAGCTGTCCAGCGCATCAAAGAATGGGCGGACAACGAGCTTGATCAGAGGGAGGAGAAGGAGAGGAGGAAGGAGGAGAAGAAGAGGAAGAAGGAAGAGGAGAAGAATAATGGGCAGGCGTCGCCTGCTATGAGGGGCGGGTATGGGATGGGTCCGTATGGTGGGATGGTTATGCCGTATGGAGGAGGGATGGTCAAACCTACTGAGGCTAAGGAGCCGCTGACGCCTGTTCCTGCGTATTCGGCGCCTGCTTCGGGGAGTTCGTCGCCTGCTGTTAAGACGAAGGATGTTAAGGAGGTTGTGGAAGCTGTTGGTGAGAAGGAGGTGCTGGAAGCTGGGGCTGGAGAAGTTGTGGCTGTTGCTTAACGGACTGATAGTCTTTGTACGAACTTTGTACTGATGTGGTATCCAAATACACTTTCTTGTAATAGAACGATTTCTCTTTCCTCTCCTTGCGATCGTTTTCGGTCTATCATATCTACGGTGGGTGTATCTGGGTCCTGTTTGCACACATAGCCGCTAATTTGTGGGGCGAAGGAGGCCGAACTAGCTCTCATCCTTCCTCACATACTGATGGCATGAAGTCCGCATTGTCGTTACCGACTCTGAACGTCTTTGACACACCGTACACGCTATGCCTGCCGTGCGGAGGCAACCTCCTCAGCGGACGTTCCTCAGAGTTATGGCAGCTTCGTCTCTGCGACCGAAACAGCGAGACGGTGTCTGATTTCCGAGCCATATGAAGGGATCGAGAATCGGGAGCAACAACGATTCCTGGGGCACGATAGGACTATAAGCTTGACTCTAAGAACTCAAGGATATTTGTGCAGAGAATAAGATATGTGTCTAGAGTCTTTTGCGTGGTAAATCTTGTTTGCACCTACACATTGACACCCTCTCGGTATTCATCGATTACATGGATCACCTCCCCGCAGATGACCTGTATCTGTATTTATGGACCTGAATATCTGTCGGTTTCAACAGATTGGCTGCGTCCCCCTGGTGTCTTGTCATTCTGCTGATTGCATTGTAGGCCAATTGCGCAGTTCCTGAGCTATCTCCCCCTGAACGATGTGGTCACATGTACTGAACGTCAAGTTTTCGGTCGGTATTTCCCATGCTTTTTTCGTGACTATAAGGTTCCAAAGTGGGCAGCCTTAAAGCTTTATCTTTTCACCTCGAGAATAAACACTATCCGATGACAACCGTGATTGGCTGCATGAGTTTGCGGTAGTGTACCATTGCTTGGTCAAGCGTCATTTGCCGGAAGTGGCCAAATTGCTCAGATTCTTCTTGCACCGTCAAGCAAAGTCAAGCAACAATTCGAGACGTCGTAGTTGGCTCAATTATGCTGTAATGAATATCAATGACTGCTGATACAATGAACTCTTCATTTTGAGCCGCGCCCACGGCAAGAATCACGCTGAAGATTGCTCGGCCCACCAGGCGAGTAGACTTGCAGGGCCCTTGAAAGTGCCGTTACGGATAGGCATCGTCAAAGGGTGGGAGACTCGCTACGGTTGTAGGCGACCTTCTCGAAGCTACGTGGTCCACACCCCACGATTAAAGTTAGGCCGGACTTAAGTCAGCTAGGGACTCGAAATGATGTCTGAAATCAAAGCGGCGGGACACAGGGGGAGAACAAAGAGTCTCCCAAACCTACATAGACGAACTTTTCGTTCATCGACCGATTAGGCTGATCTACGTTGGGTTATTGCGACAGCCGTAATCTGCAAAGAACGGCTCTTCCGGCGGTGGAAGCAAGGTGGAAGTCAAGAGTATTCGCGACAATCCATCCGAAATTAGAAAATTACCCATGTCATAACTGAAGGCGGTTAGCATAAGCACTGTTACTATGATTCTGGAAGGCTTCCATAGTTCTGAAGGTGGCTGCATCAATATTAATGTCCGACCAAGCTGACAGGCTCAATAGTCTCGATTGATGCAATTGTTCTTCTGAGAGGAGACCTGAGAATCAGGTCTCCTCATATGCCTGTTTGAACTGTTTGAGTACAGCCCTCAGCGTAGCCTGAGGATGTAGGACAAGAATTGGACAAGAATACGAGGTGAACACTGAGCACGAGCCAGATGAGGGCCGGTTTCTCGCCGGTCCGGCAGTTGGAGGTGTTTGCTGGTCTGATTGCCGGATGCGAGGTTTTTCCCGAACCATTCATTTACGTTTGACAGCTTGCATGGACTCGTCAAATACAAGCCATATCACTGGCTAGATGAAGCTTGAGTTTGCCTCTCTGGCGCCGGGGATTGAAGACATGCGGTGATTCGCGCAAATACCATATGTCAGGCGACAGAACGAACGGACAGGACTAGCCAATTTGAACACGGAGCGAATAGTGTATCACAGCCTGCTCCTTTCATTAGCGGTGAGCACCTGGAATGATCACGACCCTTGCCTGGTGCTGATATAAATGCTCCAGGGGATATGTTGCTATTGACCTCACTTGATCCCTTCAAGTTGCCTCAGCAAGAATGGCCGAAGCCTCCCAGCCTGCAGTTTCCGCTAGTCAGTTGCTCACCATGAGCATTGACCATAGCTATCTCTCTAAGAGACCTCTACCTGATGCTCCTACTGGATACTATGACTGGCAAATCACAGTCGATCCGTCCGACGATGTAGAAGGTCACTCGAGCATTGTGAACCTCGTCAACAGGGTCAAGAACTTCAAGGCCAAGGGAGGCTTCAACCCCAAGGTTGAAGATGTTGTACGTTCGGTTTTTTTGACGCTCCAGAGAACTCGGAATGATAACTCTCAATATAGTCAGCTTTCCTCGACGCCATTCAGCACCCTCAGGCTGTTGATGATCGCAAACTTGCTGTAAGCTTCTCCTCATTCTTGAGTTACATTAAACGCTTATCCCGTTTCAGTTTGCCAAAGGTCTCGGTATCATGGCCAAGCTCGATCCCTACAGCGACCTTTCCAAGAAGCTCAACGATACTGTGATCAACACGTTGTACAGTACTGTTCCTCATCCCCCAGCTTCGTACCTGGGACCCGAACACCACTTCCGTGCTGCGGATGGTGGAGGAAACTGTCTCGCGGATCCTGATATTGGACGTGGAGGTACCCCTTATGCACGAAGTGTTCAAGGCAAATCTGGTTTGCCAAGGACCTCCCTCCCCGACCCCGGCTTGATTTTTGATTCTATTCTCAAGAGGAAGAATGTGAGCTCATATGTCACATCTCTCGTGTGCACCAAACTAACTCATCTCCACAGAAAGCTACCCACCCTGGTGGAATGTCGAGCTTGATCTTTGCTTATGCATCGCTGGTCATTCACTCGCTTTTCCGCACTGATCCCACTCCTGGAAAGAACCATATCAACAATGCAAGTTCCTACCTTGATCTCAGCCCTCTTTACGGAGACAGTGAGTGCAAACACGCTCCCCTTGTTGCGTGTGGCTAATGTGCCTCCATCAGACCAAGAGCAGCAGGACAGAGTTCGTGACAAGGCTGCTGGACGTGGTTTGCTTTATCCGGATACCTTCTCTGAATCACGCCTCGCGTTTGCCCCGCCGGCGTCTAGTGTTCTCTTGGTGCTGTTCAGCCGTAACCATAACGTACGGTTTGCCATCGACTCTGACTGGGTTCGTTTACTAACGTACTATTCTAATAGTTCATCGCAAACAAGATTCTGAAGATCAACGAGTGCAAGCAATGGTCTGATCCTCCCCCGGAAGATGCCAATCTCCGCGCCATCCAAGATGAGAAAATATTCCAGACCGCAAAGCTTATCAAGTCGGTGTTTTTAAATACCATGTCGTTCTTTTCCGGTATTAACTCTCCCTTAGCTGTGGTCACTTCATGAGCGCTATCATGGGCGATTACGTGGCTGGTTTCCTTGGTTCTTCCGAGGGTGTCAACTGGAACATGAATGCCTTTGATGTAATTGCCTTTCACCTCTCTTTCAAGTGCACAACCTAATCTACTTGGCTTCACAGGAAATCAAGAAGGAGGACGTCGAAGTCGAGCGTGGCCGAGGCAACCATGTCAGCGTTGAGTTCAACCTTCTCTACAGGGTAAGGACATCTACATCTGGATGTTTCTTTCCCAGTTCACTTACCGAACTTGCTTGTAGTGGCACGCGACCCTTTCCGAGTGGGATGAGAAATGGATTGGTCAAATCATGCAGAAACTCACCAACGGCGGAGACCCAGAGAAGCTCACTCCCCAAGACTTCGCAGCAATCATGGGCACTTTCGCACAGATCAAAGGCAGCAGCCCCGCTGAACGCACCTTCGCTGGCCTCCAACGTGGCCCTGATGGTCGTTTCAATGATGATGACTTGGCTCGCATTCTCCACTCCTCTACCTCTGACCCTGCTGGTACCTTCGGTGGAAGGTCGACACCTCCGGTATTGAGGTTGATCGAGATCATGACGATCGAGCAGGCTAGGAACTGGGGTGTTTGCACCATGAACGAGTTCAGGAAGTTCCTCGGCTTGAGGCAATTCGAGACTTTCGAGGATTGGAACCCAGACCCAGAGATTGCTGGTGAGGCAAGGAGGCTCTACGGCCATGTCGATAACCTTGAGCTCTACGTGGGTTCTTCTATCATAGCAGTCACTTGGGATTTACTAACGCGAACGTTGCTGGTAGGTCGGTCTCCAAGCCGAATCGGTCATGCCTCTGACGCCAGGCTCTAACTTCGCCTGCGGCTTCACCACCACTCGTGGTGTTCTCGGAGATGCCATTGCTCTCGTTCGTGGTGATAGGTTCTTCACCACCGATTTCACTCGTCAGTATTCTTGTCTACTCGGATTTCTACCTATGCTCAACATTTCTTACTATAGCCGCCAACCTGACCACTTGGGGTTACTATGACTGCCAGAGAGATATGAACGATGGTGGAGGTGGATCTGAAAGTAAGCAACTTCCGCTTCCATGATGCTCACCGCGCCTGATCTTTCTCCAGTTCGAAAGCTCATGCTTCGCCACTTGCCTCGTCACTACGAATGGAACTCCGTCTACGCCATTTATCCCTTCTTCACCCCCGATCACATGAAGCAGAGTCTCACCCGCCAAGGCATCGCTCACAAATACACCTTCACGAAGCCCGTCACCCTGCCTGAGCCGAAGGTCCTCAACACATACAACGGGATCAGGCAGGTTTTCAACGACCCTCGCAGGTTCAAGGTCCTGTACGAGAAGTATGGATATGGCTCTATCTTGATGTTTGACGATGTCCAGCAGTAAGTTTACCTGACTTGTTGGCGGTGTGACGGGATGCTGACCGCATTTGCTCACAGACATGACAACGACAAAGCCATGATGCTACATGCCCTCTTCCCTGAGAAAGACTCTCTTCATCAGTTTGCGACATGGTTCTCCATCAATATTACGAAGAAGATTCAGGAGAAGTCATGGACGTGAGTATCGGTGATGCAATGATCTTGTCCACTGCTGAAACTAGACCTGTAGACACCCCAACACATCTGGCCGCTTCGTCGATGTCGTCAAAGACGTCATCAATGTCGTCTCTTGCCATGTTACTGCAGACAAGCTCACTGGTATCGAGCTCAAGACCAAGGAGAACCCTCGAGGCGTCTACACGGAGAATGAGTTGTTTGATATGTTGGTTACCCTGGTAGGTTTGAACGCTCATCTATCAGAAATAAAGTACTGACATGATTTGTAGTTCAAGTATGTGCGCTGCGTCTCCTACTTGATACCAATTAACATTCTCTGTCACTAGTGTCACTTTCATGACCTTCGACGACCCCGAACACAGTTTCGCCCTCCATGAAGCAGCAACTCAAGCCGGTCTCATCGTCGGCGGCCTTACTGCCAAATCTCTTATAGAAGTTGCTCCCCAGCTGTGCCCCGTACGTCACCTTTCACTTGGGCGTTCTCATTGCTTACATAGCGTCTCCAGAGCTACGTCGGAAGCTTGGCTGTTCGAGCGGCTAACCTCTTCTCATCACCCAGCAAGAAGGAGTCGTATCCGTTCTTGAGCAAACTCGCAGAAACTGGACGTCCGCTGGATGAGCTGCTTGGTAACATCCTCGGCGTTGCTGTTGGCGCTTGCGTCAACTTCGCACATGCTGCGGTCCAGGTCATTGACTTCTATCTCCATGACTCACGCGCGAAGGAGCGTGCAGAACTCTCGAGGCTGGCCCAGACGAACGATGCAACTAGCGACGGCCTTCTTCGGGGATATGTTCGCGAAGCAATGCGTAAGTCCATGCTCGCTGCCTCATGCCGAGTCGGATTTGTTTAATGTCATCTTCCAGGTCTTAACCCTCAATTCCCTGGCCTCTGGCGACAGGCCGCAGTTGACACAGTCATCGACCAAGGTCCAGGTCTGCCCCCAGTCCAAGTCAAAGCAGGCGACCGTATCTACGCAAGCTTCAGAAACGCCAATCTCAACGTAGGTGTTAACCTTTGCTTTGCTTGACCATGTTTGGCTCACATTTATGACGCTAGCCGGCGGACTTCCCTGAGCCACATAACGTTGACCCTAATCGTCCGCTTGCCTCCTATAATTTGAACGGTGCTGGCTTCCACAACTGCCCCGGTACCTCCTACGCTCAGCATACCATTGCTGAAATCGTCAAGGCCGTCTTCAAACTCAAGAACATCCGCCGCGCGCCAGGTGCTGCGGGTCAATTGAGCGGCTTTACAGAAATCATTCACGAGACTGAAACGAACCAATTCATCCAACGTAACGGCACTGTCAGCCCTTGGCCGGGTTCAATGATCATTACTGTAAGTGCTTCCACCTTCAGTTCGTTGTCAGCCCAACTCACACCTTGTTTGCTTACAGTACGACGCTTGAAATGGATGTTAATGAACCTGCATTTGTTATTCCTGTCGACATTATTATCACCTATTCAGTAGCTTTCGGTATCACTTTGCTCATTTTGTATTGGATGGCCAGGACTCCTGAGCTGTAACGACCTTAATGAATATTCCCCTGTGTTTCTTTCGCCTAGATAAATGTCGGGAACAGTGAGAATGACTGAGGGCCAGGTAACGATACCTGATTACAGGGGATTACATAAGCACAACGATGAGGAAGGATGCTGTCGAGGTTTCGCCTTTTCACCCCACAACCACCATTGTGCTGGAGGCTCGATAGCGTCAAACGCACATTTAGTGCTTCAGGAAGCTACCAATATCGTTGACTTGCAGACGCGTTTGTGTTTCGCTGTCACCCGACTTTCACTAAAACTCGCTTTTGAAATTCAATAATGTCGGAAGAGGAACGCCAGCAACCCAAGGAGGAGCCAAAGCCTGAGGAGGAGAACGCCCCAATCAACGTGAAGGTCGGTTTCTTTTCGAAATCTCCCGTTCTATCGTGTGCTTACGCGTCCATCTTTCGTCAGGTTGTGAGTGCAGGAGGAGAGGAAGTTTTCTTCAAAATCAAGCGCAACACACGGTTGAGCAAGCTCCAGGCTGCCTATGCCAACAAAGTCGGGAAAGACGTCGGCAGTATTCGGTTAGTCGCTGTTCCTTTCACCTCCTGTGGCAACTTCTTTGTCTTGTCTCCATTTGAGAGACAGCGCCACCATAAGCTCAGTGTCTGACCTTTGTCCTGCCTTTTAGATTCCTTTACGATGGTAACAGGATAAACGACGATGATACTCCAAGCTCTCTTGACATGGAGGACAACGGTATGCTTCACCATGTCTTATCTCAACCGTGTACTGATTCGTCCGTCGTTGCAGATACGATCGATGTCATGGTTGAACGTGAGTCATTTTATCTCGCGTACACTCTTCAGTGCTGACAGATACCGCAGAGGTCGGAGGATATTAGGATGCTGCTTTTTTGGATTCTACCTTTCGTACCCGGCTTTCAGTGTACAATCACCTTCGCTTTCGACCATAATCATATACTTCCTCTTATTTCCTGCACGACGTACGAAACACAATCTTAATTTGCCGCATGCTGAAATTCTTTCCTCACGACGGCCCCGATTTTGAATATGAACTCGTCCTTGGAGTGCAGTGCGTTTCCATGGTAGGCTCCAAAAGTGGACCGTAGGAGCGACTCAGATTGTGACCAGGATATCTCGTTTTTTCTATGTCATGGCAAGCACCTAGGCAGTACAATCCTCGGCCTAACAATTTGGTACGGAACCAGGGACCAGACTGCCTCTGCGATCCTGCGGCCGCCAGGAATCTGGCTCAAGGGCCATTGATTTGCCACTCCGATGTGGAAAGACGGAAGACCGCCGCATGTTCGTCTTGTTGGCGGAGAGGTTTCCAAGGCTTCGTGAGGAAAACACCGTCGTTTCCTCATCCCAGCTGGAAATTGTAATGTGACTCACCAGGAGCTTGTCGCGAGCGAATACGTGCAATTTTGGCCCAAACCTTCGATGATGCACCATTTCTATCCTATCCCCCTTGAAAGCCAGTCTTGCGCTAACAACGTTCTCAGCCTATCGCCCAGCGTCTTCCTTCGGGCCATATTCGAGCGTAATTCTTGCATTTTGAAGGCGTACATGATGTAAAAGTTTCTTTCCTTTTGTTTTCTGCTGCAGGTCATAAACATGCTCATATCTTAGGTTGGCTCCAACAGTCGGGAAATAAGCTTATTTTCGTATCCTTTCAAGCCCGCTATGACATATCACCAATTACCCTTCTTTGCGACGGGCAGCTATGGCAGAAATCAGGCGCTCTCCAAGGAGCTTTTCAGCGAGGTTCCTTTCAATCAACTACTAGCGGTTTCTCCCATGGTTATCCCAGGACACGAGTTTGTTCGCGCCCAAGGATCCAATCCTCCAGGGAGCCAAACGTGTATCCTCGAGACGATATTTTGCCATTGGCCTGGGAGACGACGGATGATAGCATTTCGACTCCGGGGGACGTGTACACAAGGCTAGAAGACTCTATCACGAAGAATAGAGACCAGTGCGAGGAGCTCAAGGTATTGTTTGTAGTTTGAGTCGACCTTTCTTGTAAGTAGAAGATAATTCCACCCAGTCGACCGCAAGCCCGGCCAGTTCAGCCAAGGATACAGCTCCCAAGTTGGTTTTACCGCTGGTCGCGTCCCCCACCCCGTTCAATTTATCAAAGGATCGACTTCAAGGTGAGCTCCTTGCAAGAGTTTGAAACTTACACGCGCTCACGCTTGTTGACTTCAAGGTCACGAGCGCCGCCGCGGAGGGTGTTAGGTTCAAAACAAAGCGTATTATACACATGCCCCAAGCTCCGAGCCGCTTATGCCATTGAATGTGGAAAACACAGCAGTGTAGGGTTGGGTGGATTATCAACACATTGTTCACCTCTCTATTGTCTATACATCTATCGAGCAATGCATAGCCCTCCGACCAGCCTCGTCAACGGTGCCGGACCGTATGTTCAATGATGACGTTGCCCAGTACCGCATCAATCTTTACCGACCGCAGTTTGCACCTAGCTTCTTGTACTGCAGTGGAAGGATAAACGGGGAGATACGCCAGGCACCCTCGAAATGGAAGAGGGTAGTGAGCTCCGAGTCCTCGCTGGGCCTTTTCATAGATATAATTAATGTCATGTTCGAGCGCGGGCTTCTAACTCTTTCTCTCCGCATCGCCTGGTTACGATTCAATTTTTTCAGAGATCGGATTTCTAACTTCTTCCCTCGCCATCTCTTCCCAATCTCGGGCAGCTTTTATCGAGTCTCTAGTGTATCGCCTTCATTATTCAGTTTTATTGTACGTTATACTGGATTGACTATGATTGTGGCCCGAAAACTTCAAAGGAAAACTTTGCGAAGACTCCAAAGTTCACCAGAAAACAATGACGAGCGCAAAACAAGGGGGATAATGTGGGCTGAACCAAGATTGGGCGAGTTCACTCATCCAAGTGTTGAAGGCTGCGTTACGCCACACATCACGTGCATTTGATGCCCTAATTTGTTTTTCGTCATGATGCCGTGGAGTCTATTTCTTCCATTGTCATGTGAGTCCAGATCACAAAAATATGACGAAACAGGTGCGGTGTGAAGGCTATGAAGACTATCAAGAAGTATTTCCCACTCACGCTCGAGAACATGCCAAACCTGTTCCCCTTGTGAATCGTAAAAACCCCAACGAGTTACCTCTGAAAGTACTGGCGTTGAAACGTCCTGGACTCCTGGGAGCGTTGAGCGCTTTGCAAATTATCCTGCACCGAACGGAATGGATATCCTGGCGACCCAGTCTCATTTGGCCTCAGATACAAATGAAAACACGGAATCTAAGCACCACATAATCTGACAAATAGCAGACCTAGAAGCTACCGTATACTAAATCTTTGCGCCTTTGGGAGTGCGCAAGGATACCGACAATAGCCGGGTATACACCCTAAACGTTGAGAGCTGTGTTAGTAAAAACTAGGGGCGCTTCATTACCACTCACACTAAATGCGTAAACCATGCAATAAAATGCATTCAACGCTAATATAGACGAAAGAGTCAACGAAATGATACCACTATCATTCAACTGCTGTAGTACAAAGGTAATCATCTATGGCACCATTCAGGGATTAAGTGCTTCTTTGGTAAATGAAGACTTGCCTGCAAGCAACAGAAAACAAGCCCTGTGTCGACAAGAACTGTGAGTATCTTCTGGCCAGTGGAATTATGGAAAGAAGTGGAGGCAAAGAAAGAGCGCCTGTATCTCCTTGAATTGGGGTTAGTACACCGTGGAAATCTGACACCTGGCTACGCTAATTACCATAGGCCATGCAAGATGAGAAGTGTTGCTAAGAAGTTTACGGTGAGAGACAAGTAGTTGGATGCCTCGTTTAGACGTTTCAGGATAGAATATGAATCAGCTTCGGGCTGCCACTGAAGCCACGTTGTGTACGATGAGCAGAGGACACTTAGAGCGATTACTGTTGCTAAAGGACAGGAAGACGAAATAAAAATGGGTTCCACGTCGATAAGACGGTTCAGCTCACCAGCATATGCCACCCATAACAATGCCAAGAGATGGAGCATCCATGGATAGTCGGGGAAGATTACTGATGTCCTCCAAATTATGATCCCATCACTGAGCCCAACCTAAACGCAGAAAAAGGTGAGGGAAAGAAAGCCAAGGATGTGCAGAAAGGACCGACAAGAATATTCTGCGACCAATTCCGAACGACATCTGGTACGAACATCTCTCTGTTGGAGGCTTCGATCACCTCGGGGATAGTTGGTTTGCCGCTTTGGTTAAATGCAAGAAGGATCGTCAACACGGGTTGGCACTCAGATATGGTTGCTACCGTGTCCAGGGTTATGAGAATAAAACACAAAAGAGTAGCGCCTGCGGTGGCTATCAAAACTGGGGATCCAAAACCACGCATCCTTGACCGCCTGTAAGCGCGTTTCGATTCGACATCTGTGCACCGACCAATTGATTCTCATCGACCACACAAACACTGGAAGACTCATCCCTTGAGTAGAACTGGTAAGACCCGATGTCGAAAACGCAACGAAAAAAACTCACCATAGAGAATAGAAGTGAGGATAGCAATCACTACGTTGCTTGGAATGGTTATTTCTGCATTTCTTTGGAGGAAATAGATCACGTCCGTATCCATCGTCCTACGTAAATGGGTAGTGTTTTAGCTGGAGAGCTTATCCGGGGGACAACTTATAAGTTATAGAGGGTAAAGATGATGGGTAATTGTGTTATCAGCAATGACTGAAGAACCGCTTCCGTTAAGACTACCGCAGTCAGGTACAAATCGGAGAAGGGGTATATGAGTTTCAACGAACTCGGTCAGATTTGATGTTTTCTCATGACAACTTCTTCTCGTCACACTTGGAATGGTAAGAAGCCAAGATACACAGGAGATCATTGCGATTGATCTCCGAGGCATGTCGCTGAGAAAGTTGTTCTGGAATCGGCCTCCAATCATGAGCATCGGCTTGGCAGAAAGTTGTACTAGATACTGGTCTTGTCGATGTATTTGATCACATCGAGACCTTGAAGGCGAATGAAAGGCTGGCCTGTCATACACTAACATCCAATCAACATCAGCACTGAATAAAATGCCACTCCGTGTTCCTGTATGAATTATCTCGTACCGCACGGGCTTTCCTTCTCTTGAAGGGATGGTCCACTCGGTAAATCCGGCCAAAACGCAACTACACCCCCGTCATTTGCTGAGCTTTACATGCCGGAGGCAGTCATGGGAAGTCCGTGCGACGAGGGGGAGGAGTCCGTATAGCAGTTTTGTAATACACCTAGCAATTATAGGAAAATGGCGTTATAGTATCATCTAGATGTCCTATTTCAGATACCGCATCACACTAGAAATACTCCCCTAGTACGCAGCTGACCCCTATTACAATGCGGAGGGCCAGGATTTCGGCATTATATTGCTACTTGGTGTAGTAACTTCATAAGACCCAAAAAGGTAGGAAATCAAAGGCCGTTTAGTCTAGTGGTTTTGACGCGGTCAGTCATTTTTGGACTCAAGAGTTCGGCCCCCGTCATGGCACCCTTTTACCACTTCCACACACAAGCTCATGGGCGAGCTGTTGGTCGGAGGGGGAGGGATATCAGCCGCCCCAATGTGTTTTTCTCGTGTACGGTCGAGGACTGTAAGAACGGCTGTCATACAACGACCGTTTTCAAATATTCGATTACTCACCATCCCTAGTGCACCTTTATACAGAGAGCAGATGAGGACAGAAACTGGTTAGAGGCAAAATGCAGCTCTTTTTAGCTCCACTCCTTCCACCCAAAAGGGAAGATCTCGTCTGGAATGTGAGGTTCAACTCCAGATGTTGGTTTGACCATAGAATACGTAGAAAAGCCTACCGATCTTTCGAGCGTCGTCTGACTTTTTCAATATGCTAGATTTGCCTGCGGTTTGACCTTATATACGGTTTAAGTGTGATATATTCTATAATGAAGCTCTGATGTAAGTCTATGTTACATATTCGACGCTGGTGACACGGCCCAGCCGTGAATACATTTATTTTCGATTGTTTTGTCGATTTTATCTGTATTTCTCTACCTAATACACGGGAAACCTAAGACTAGGAATGAGCTCCGGTTACCTAGTAAGAGTAGCTATGAACCAACGAGGGACCCTTAACGGTGTAAACTCGAGCGACGGTATCAGAAACAGGGATACGCCGCATTGGCAACATCAGTACTCGTCCACCGAGGAGGTACAGGATTGGCACTCCTGCGCGCAAAGACTCGAAGTCCGACGAATCCGATGACGACCCGATCTCGGCAGGGGCAATGTCTGAGCGGGATATTCTTAGAACAACCTCGGTACCTTGATCGCAAACTTGCCGAGCCCGGCAAAGTCATCTATCGTCGAGGTTGTCCAATCGTCGAAGGAGGATTCCTCCACAACGAAAATATAGACAAGGAATCGCGTGGTTCCAAGTACTCGGGAACGCATACCAAGCATAAGCTTGGTCAGATTTCGAGTGACCAACCAATAGCGAACGAGATATTTGGGTGGAGAGTTCTGGCAGAATTATGCACAACACTTTCTCTCCCAATTCTCGATCGTTTCCATATGGTACACCTCTCGACGAGTTCTCATTCGCTAGTTCATACCCTTGGCATATTAAAAATAGCTATCACGTTCGAGAATATTCTATAGCAGACAGGGCACGGACCATTCGCATTTTGTATAAGTACTGTACTATTTCCTACCTAGAAAAAGCAAGTATTCGTTAGATCTCAATTCAGAGCGTTTGCGAGCGTATCTAAACGATTGGCGTGTGCTTCGACCTTAGAAACTGCGGGTTCTTTGGTCTTGAGTATTTCCTGAGGGATCCCATTTGCGTGCGCGCAGATTTGTTGTTCTTTGAATATAAAAACTTCGAATTCAAATTCTACGCTACACAAGCAATCAAACTATCTATATACGACTCTACCTAAGGGTTGAGGAGTGTTATTCGATTGTTCCAAGCCCCACGAACCCTTGAGAGGCCGTGAGTTTTGGGTTAGTTAGTGTGCGTGTGTGAGTTGTTGTCGAGCACGCACTTTCAGTTCATTTCCCGCGCCGTTCATCACTGGGCAAGCAGCACAATCCAACCGAATTCTTGTTCGATCTGAGGCTTCACCGGAATATTGATATTGATTGACCTGTCGGCGGGGTCGGCCGTTCGGGGTGCGGCCAATAGGCTTGCATCCGGCATCTTCAATCAAGCGGGGATTCAATGGTGCCCCACTCTATCACAACTTCCGTACTCACTTTAGGATCTGGATAACTCGCGAGTGCACGGTTTTAGGACAGAATTTGGTATGGCAGCGTGTCCTAGTGTGGTATAATTTCTGACTTCTCGGTTTTCGGGTACTAGGACCGCACTGCCGAATTAATGTCGCCGTCCCGTCCCGGATGCAACGCATGATGATGCGCTTGAAATTTAATGATTTTAATGAATACATACTGTTGTTATCTACCTACTACGAGTGGTTTGAAAGTAAACGGAATTCCCTGGAATGCAGAACAATGTCGACGAGAATGAAGACCATTGTGGGGCGGATTCGAGCTCCGACTGATGGGCAGCTTCCCATTCGCCCGGACGCGTGTCGGAGATCAATCGACTTCACGGACCGACCGGCAAAGTCCAGTCGCATCTACTATTCAACGTTGGAACTTTGAATATTTTTCCAAGTTTTCGAGAGCACGTCATTCTGGACCTCTCATAAACTATTTCCGCACCTTTCCTAACATATAAGAAAGGCCGCCAAAGTTTCCGAATGCCAAGATGTTTAATTTTATATGGTCCGTGCAGAGTTCTTTGTAGTATAAAAGTTGTAGGTAGTACATTGCGCGTAATTCAAGTATTCGATAGCCCAGATTCGGTATCACAACTGCGGGTGTGTTACTTAGATTTGGAGACTGTGCGAAGCCTTTGATCTCGAGACTTATATTAGTTTTGTGATCAGTTGATTACTGAGGGATTCAATTGAAAGATATTCAATTTTCGCACACACATTTACATTGTTCATCGCTACCTAAGGGTATTTCGGTGTACAGAGTGCTATTCTACACGAGGCCCACGAATTCGGAGTTGTGAGTTGTGGTTTTAGTTGTTAGTGAGGTTGGGTTAGCTCGACTCTCGCTATCTTATCTAGCCGCTGCTCACCTCTTCAGCGCTTGAACGTGTCCCAGGCCTGCTCGGCTTTCGGATTCCAAATCAATGCATGCACTGGTGCAGTTGATTGTCTACTCACAAGTTCTCTTTGGCTCTCCAAATCAATGGTTTCCTCGACAAACTGATGCCAAATTATCATACTAACTGGATACAAATAGAAACACGGTATTCATGCAGCTACATCCAACCCGACGACTATAGAGGTATCAGCCACATGATACCCCCTGCCCGGACTCTTGAGGTGCGCGAGGACGCAGACAATAGCTGGATAGATGCCCTGGTCATTCAGAATTGGTGTTATCATAGGTCATCAAAGAGTGGCCTCGGCATAACTTACACTAAACGCATAAAGCATGCAAGAAAATGCATTCAACGCCAGGATGGAATGAAGAGTCAACGAAATGATGCTGGTGTCGGCCAACTGCTGCAATACAAAGGCAGTTATCTATGGTACTATTCAGAGCCTGAGCGCGGACTTGCATAATGAATGAATTACCTGCAAGCAGCAGAAAATAAGCCCCGTATCGACGAGATGAGCCAGTATTCTTTGCCCAGTAGTTTTACAGGACGAGGGCATGGCGCCGAAGAAAGACCTTCTGTATCTCCTAGGATCGCGTTCAGAGTGTTACAAGGCGCAACATTTGATTCTCCTATTCACCATAGGCCGTGTATGATGAGAAGCGTTGCTGTGAGGTTTACGGAGAGAGATAGGTAGTTGGAAGCCTCGTTCAGCCGTTTTAACATGGAATATGACTTGGTTTCAGGTTCCCATTGAAGCCATTTTGTGTACGATGAGAGGACAATGTTCAAGGTAATTACACTTGCTAAAGGGGGGAAACGAAGATGAGACTATATTCTCAACCCAAGAAATTTAAGCCACCTAGGTAAGCCACCCACAAGAGTGCCAAGAAACGGAGCATCCATGGATAGTCAGGGAAAAGAACAGATGTCCTCCAAATGACCACGCCGTCGCTGAGCCCGATCTATGTACCGAAGAAAAGGATGAGGCGACCAGAGCCGAGCAAAGTGCACAATATGACTGACAGGAATATTTTGCGACCAATTACGAAGGACATCTGGAGTGAACATTTCTCTGTTCGTCATTTCGATTACATCAGTAACAGTCGCTCCCTGGTAGTGTCCATGAATTACCCTCAATATCGCAATGAGATTTGAGATGGACGCTGCTGTATCCAGTGCCAAGAGAATAAAGCACAAGAAAGTAGCGCCTGCGGTGAACATTACAACGGGAGATCGGAAACCACGGCGCCAAGTCAATGTCAGTGACCACAGCAAGGCTGGGAGATCCACTCCTGGAGTCGTAGCTGTTAACCTGAAGTCCCATCACAAGAGCACGCCTCAAGCTCACCATGGGGGGCGGGGGCTGGGTTGCTTGGGGTGGACAGCTCCGCATTCCTTTGGAGGAACTGCGCTACGTCAGGATCCATCCGCGCCGCTTCAGTGGGTGGAGTTTGAGCTCAAAAACTTATCTGAAGCCCTTATAGATGACACGCCGACGGACATCGCTGTCATAATATGTGTTCGACATGTGGAATTGGCTGCCCGGCCAGGTGCCAATCCAAAAAGGGGGGCGTGATTCCACGATGAGACGGGTAGATCCGATGTCTTCTCTCTACAGAAACTTGGAACATAGAGAGGCAAGAGCATAGGTGAGAGGCCAAGATAAGGCAGGGGATCATTGAGATCGATGAGGCACGGGAAATTTTGTCCTGGAATCGACTTCAAATCACGGATATCAGCTTGGCAGGGTGCTGTAGATACTTGTCCTGTCGGCACTCTTGATCAGGGTGAGAACCCTTGAATATAAACACCAGGCAAAACTGGCTCACCTCGACGAGCCTTTCATTGTCACATCTGTCATGTCGTAGTCAACATCAGTGCTGGGCCAAACCCCACTCGCTGGTCCGATGGTGATGTGTAGTGCCATCAAGCCTCAACTAGCAAGCAGAAGGAATACATTTTCATGGAGTGAAAACCCTCAGCATTGCTTCTGAGCGCGTCTACGAAGGATATGAGCGGTGTACAGTGAGCGGTACCGATGTAGGTCTATGGCCATTGGCCACGATGTCGATTTACACTTTCCCGCGTGGTATTGAGGAATACGTGCACGTTAAAAGCCGTACATAGGTGATGCTTATAAGCAATGAAAGATGCCTTTGATAGTAAAATCGTGTAACTAGGATGATAGTAGAGTAACCTGGATAGCATGAACCAAAAAAAGGATAGAAATACGCCTATGATGCAAGAACAAAAATAAAATGATGCAACGAAAGAATGAACATTGACAACGCTATCGGTGATGTGGCTTCCCACTCCCCTTCCTCCCCATCCTCATCAACAACTTCCTCGCTCTCGAATACTCAACATCCTCCTCACTCGAATCCTCCCACAAATCTGGTGTAGGAAGGGCCTTCCCAGCATTTTCATCACGGTTCTTCCCCGCCTTCTCCTTCCCCTTTCCGTTGCCCTTCCCGTTCTCAGCCCCTCCTCTTCCTCCTCCCTGTTTCACCTCACCACCGCGACCCGCTCCACCCCAAGGTGCTCTGGCTTCCGCTTCCGCCTCCTCATCGCTATACTCAATCGCAGGCGGCGTAGGCGTGAATGTCGGCTGCAATGACACCCTCACGCTCTTCCTCCTCTTCACCACTGCTCCTTCTCCACTCGCTGCCGACCCAGATCCTACACCCGAACCTTCTTCGGATGCCTGTGCGGACAGTGCTAACGCAGGAGAGGGAGAAGGCGCAGGTGAAGGTGTGGGTACGGGGGAGGGTGCATGGATAGCATATCCATTGGATTGAGGTGGAGTCGGAGTTGGTTGAACGATCTCAATGTTGACGGTGTGCACAGGGAGAGGGAGAGGAATAGTCGTATGAGTAGGCGTAGCTTCCTCCGAAGAGTCTGTCCCTTCAGCCTCGTCCGCTGTTTCGTATTCCGCATCGTCTCCGTCATCCGTCACGACAGAAGCAATGGAGAGCCGTCTGTTCAGATCTGCTTTACCACCATCTGGTGCTGGAGAGGTCGTGCCGGAGGGTCTCGGCATTGGGGCAGGGGCAGGGGCCGGAGAAGCGACACTCGGAGGTGCTTGGACAGCTGCTGGAGTGGTAGATCCTGCACTCAACGCCAATGGGCTAGGCGTCCTACCAACACCTCCCCCAGGCGGCTGGCTGACCCCCAAATGCACGTTGGTAGTTGATGAAGAATTCTTCAATGCGCTCTTCAACGGACTCTGACTCCTATGGCTAGGAGTCTTCTCCGGACTCGGCGACCGGCTGCTCCCACTTCCACTTCCACCGTTCTTCAGCGCACTCCGGAGAGGAGATTTGTCGTGCTGCCTATGCAATGAGGGAGAAGGCGATAGGGTATTGCCCAGTTGAGGATGATGGTGTGGAGGTGTTGTAGGATGGGCAGGTTGGGCGATAGGGACAGAGGGGAATATCGAGCTAGAGGGAGTAGACGCAGCAGGACGAGGTTGGGGCGCAGCTACAGCAATTGGGGTACTCGTTCCTGCGGGTGTCATTGATGCTCGCGACGAGGATCCAGCTACAGAAGCAGCAGACGTAGACGGGGTGGACATGTGCTGGTGTTGATGCTGAGTCCCACTACCACCAGCTCCAGGGGTCTGCGTCTCAAAGACCGATTTCGGTGCACTCGGCACCTCCATCGTTGCTTGCTTCTTCGAATGTTGCTTTTGCTGATCATGTCCAGCTCCCCTCCGACTACCTCCTCCCTCGTCACCACTAAGCCTCTCCAAACTCCTCCCCCTCGTCACACCATGTCCAGTGTCTCCCGTATGTTGATGGTGAACATGTGGGGTACGATGCGCCCCCGAACCCGACCCGCTGGCACCTTGAACCTCCCTCTCCAACTCTTCCCTATCCACCCTCCTCGGCGCCTTCACCTCCATCCCCGTCGACAATGGCCTAGCAGTGGCAGCGGCAGGCTTAGTCCCAGTACCCGACCCGGGCCCATAAACCGAAGCAGACGCTGGAGGCGGCGCGCTCGGAACGACGAACGTCTGTGTCTGTGTCTGTTGCGAGTGCGGCTGTTGATGCTGTTGTTGTTGCTTTTGCTGATGCGCAGTATTGGGAACATTCACGCTCGCGGACCGCCTCACATGTCCCTGTCCCTGCCCACCAGCTCCGGCTCCTCGCACGCTTCTCTCTCCGGCAACACCAAGAGCAGACCCACCATGGCCATGCCTCGCCCCACCCCTCTTTCCAACCCCAGCCTGTCCTACACTTGCTGCTCCCCCGGAACTAGGAGCAGATACAAGCAACAAAGGCGGTGCAGACGCTGCCGATGCCAAGCTTGAATTTCTCGACAGGTTCGCACCTGCAGTAGGATGGGATGTCGCTGAGTTATGAGGATTCGAATTCGGGGGGGCTGAAGGGGAATAGGGTAGAGTAGTAACAAGAACCACACCACCCGCATGATGTGTCGTTATCTGGTTGGGTACAGCCGACGGTCCTTGGATTTGTGCTGGTATCTGCGCCTGTGTCGCCGTCTTTCTAGCATGATGCGAAGGCGACGTAGCTGTGGTCGGAACACCAGCAATATACGTCGTAGTTGGAGGAACACTCGAACTCCTCCTTCCCTTCCCACCCACAGATTTTGTGGATTTCGACCTCTTCACTTCCTTCCCTCCCTCTTGCGCCTCCACCCTCCCCTCCACACCCACCGCCACCTCCCCGTGCCCCTCCTCACTCTTCCCGCTCTGAATCGTAGCAAGCCCCGGCACCTGCACCGCCGTACCCGTCCCACTCGGACTCCTCTTCTTCAACTTCCTCCCCCCACCCCTTCCCCCAGCCCCAGCCGTGCCATACGCACTGCTATCACTCGGAGACCTCGCCATACCAGGACGTGTAGGGGACGAAGAAGCATTATTGGTGAGCGAGGTCGCGGATGCAGAAGTCAACCTCGTCGGCGTCATATACCCAACATCACTCGCCACCCTCTTCCGAGTCGTCGTCCGTCCAGCACTCGCAACGACCTCGTACAAATCCGGGCCATCCACATGCCTTATCGGTGCCGGGACGTTATCAACCTGGTCTACACTCCCCGCCCTTCGGTGTCCCGCAGACTTCCCAAGCGCGTGAAGGTTCCTATCCGTCCTCGTATCCCATTTTTTGGTCCCAGAGTTGTTCGAATGATGGAACAACCCCTTGATGCCCTTTCTCCCTCCCGCTCTCCCATGACGTTCTTTATCCGAATCTCCCGCGTCCTCCTCATCAGAAGAGCTATCCTCCTCTCGAGGTCTCTCCCCAGTCGGCGAGGCGTTCAAGTCGATGACTCGTGTTGAAGGACCAGCTTTAGTCGGTTCCTCCGTCCCACCTCGATTCGTTGACACCTCCCTCTCTTTATCCTTCTTCCGTCCACCAAATAACGACCTCCCAAGACTCCCAAAGAACCCACTATGGCTCTTTCCACTCGAGGGATGATCACCAGCCTGAGACCCAGCAGCCGACGAATCATAACTTTCTCTTCTATTCTGTGTCCCGATACCAAATCTCCGATGTGGACGATGTGGGGAGCCGAGGGGCGCGTAGGTGGCGGATTTATCAGTTGGAGGTAGGGGTTGGGGTTTCGTCGAACGAGCCAGGGAGATTTTCGATCCGTTCGTGGGAGGGGCAGAGGCAGCAGGAGGAGGGGCATATCGAGGATTCTCAACAACCTGCAACGTCTCCGTCGGCGGAGTGGGTTCGTTGATGGACGAGCTGTCGTCGTTGGTGATGACTTCCTCCTCCTGGACCTGAGCTTGAGGCTGGGTAGAAGGGTTCTCTGACGGAGGTGGGGGAGGAGGTGTAGCCGAGGCATCATGACTATGGCCATGACCAGAGGAACTGGCAACGGTAGCCAACTCTTCCTCTGTTATCCTTCTCGAGAGGACATGCCGTGGCGACGTTGCCCCTGTATCAGTAGCCGTGCCAGCTTCGCCTCCTCCCATACTAGCAGAGGGCGCATACGGATAGAAATGCCCTTCAGAATCCGTAATAGCATGTGCCGGAGGAAGGTGAAACGTCCCAGTCCCAGTTCCATGGTCCTGAGAATGAGAATAACTGGAGCTTCCAGCATTGTTGGGCTCAATCTGCGACGCAGACTGTGAAGGAGCTAGAGAAGACAGGTCGGATCCAGGTCGAGAGGGATGATCGGGGAGGGGTTTGACTGTACCATTTGGATACGTCGTCACCGCACTTCTGCTCTGACTCTGAGCTTGGGACGTGGCTCCTGGCGCCAGCTCGTCCAAAGCTCTCAAACCTTCCTTTCCCATCTCGCCCCAGACCCAACCGCACTCGACGAGGGCTCTCAGCCTCACGCTCATGCCCTCCCTAACAGCTCCCGCTCTCCTCTCCGCAAGTTGACGCTCTTTCAGTGCGAGGTGTGTTTCGCATGCTTGGAGCTCTGACTGTGCGGCGGAGAGTTTCTGAGAGGTATGCAGTGGATTGGGCGACTGCGAACCGAGAGTCGAGAAAGAGGATGCAGAGGAGGCCGGGAATGCCCCGGGTAACGGAAGTGGAGAGGAACCCGACGATTGTAGTGAGGTTAGGCTGGATGTCGGTTGAAGTGTGAAGGAGAGACGGTTGGAGGAAGTGGGTTTGCTCGATTTGGAGGCTTTGATTAGGCGGGTTACACTACTATAGTCAGTATACATGCGAGGTTATCAGAAGGAGAAGAACGAACAGAATCTCTCGATCCCTCAGGATATTGCCTACTTCGTCCTCGAGCTCTTTTAAGCCTTTAAGGTGCGCGGAGCATTCCTCCACTGCACTCGCATATCGCCTGAGCGCCTCATCCGCATTTGCCAAGGTACCAGCTACGGCCAGAATGACATTCGATGTCGGCGGAGAAGAAGCAGAGGCGTATGCAGAGAATGACGCAACAGAAGCATGAGATTGGTCAAGTAAAGAAGCAAGGTGTTTTGAGAATTCTTTTTCTTGCGACAAGACATTTGTGAGTAATCTCGAGTCCACCGGGCGGTGAACCATTTAGTTGGCCAAGTCCCCGAGACGATGACAGATGGAGCTTTTTGAAGGACACGAGGGTTTTGAGCCAACCGTGGTTGGGCTTCTTGATGGCTGTGCAACCCGAGTTATGTCAGCATGATGACGGCGGGTGCCCGGAAAATGACGTCGGCGCTTGCAATTCGCCTCAAGGTTATGGGGCTGTCGGTGACCTCGGCGGATGGAGCAGCTATGTGCGCGTTGAAAATCTCTTGTGCTCGATTTTGATGAGCTGCTCCTCGAGATCAACTAAGCAATTCCGACTATGAAACATTTAGAAACAATCAAATGTGGCGCACTGATACCCAACTAATACGAGTAATAGCAATTTTCGTCAAGCTCGACAGAGGGAAACACAAGAAAAATTGTATGGCTACCTTGATTGGAGAAAGCAAATTGAAACAATGTGTGGCTTTCACAGTAATGATTATTTGCGCATGGACTCTTTTCTCAGGTGACGGGATAGAATGAGAAAGAAAATATACCCGCACCAAATAGGAAGGATACAAGCCAAAATAGGAAAAGCGCACTGTCCACCAAGGACTTCGAATGCAACCAAATCACTATTCAAGTTACCAACAAGGTACGTGCATGAAGGCGAAAGATGTTGCCATGTCGCTTAGAGGCGATAGAAATGAGGACCTAACCTTTCAAAATGAGGGTTCCCTAGCGGCTTTGGCTCTGACCTGTCAATCATTCCGAGGTCACACGTTTCGCTCTCCTTGACGTTGAACAAAATTGAAGTGTCCTTTTGTGTACAGATCCGGCGCTTAATGTGCTTTGGCGATACCAAGCTGGCTTGTCGCGACTTATACAGGCCATGCCCCAGGATCTATGGGCCTCCGAGGTTCAAGGAAGATTGATCGTGAGGCTCAATGTTCAGCTCTCTTCGGATTAATCACTTAGAGTATGCCTTATAGCATTTCCTTAGATGCCTTGCCTCTACCGACTGGGATAGATTCGACTACTATGCCAACAAGATCCGTACCCTCGATCTCCAAACCGATGATACTTTTGGTGTAGACGAGACGATTCTCCGCCAATTATCTACCTACTGGCAAGTCAAACGCCTATTACCTCGGTTGGAGTCCCTCTTTTTTACTCTAGGGAAAGGGAAAAAATTTCCTTGCATAGAGTATCTACCATCCATGTTAGAAGATTCCCTCACGAGGTTTGATCTACTCTGTGATGACAAACTATGCCCAGGTGACAACGACTACGACCATTACAACTCCATTGTCCAGCATCTTCTTTGTTCACTAGGAAGATGTTGCCATAACCTACGTGCTATATCTATCCCCACATTCGTTCAACAACCGCTCAGTACAGCGGGGTTGGAGTTCACCTTAGAATCATTTCTCTGCCAATTCAACAGCCTTACGACCCTTAAGATCAGCATCCAAGATGTCACACCTAGTCTTATGCGCAAGATCGGACAACTCCCTCAGTTATCCGACCTTAGGATCGGGAATATCACAGATTATCTTTTGGCGAGTGCGAGTGCGCCGAGTCCCAGTGCCAATGCAGGTATCATGTTTCACACCAGTGTCTTTTTCCGGCTCCTTCATGCAACTATTATCCCTGTGGTTGGTCACTGTTGAAGCCGACGATGCCAAAATTGCTATGAACCATGTGTCAAGCACTCTAATATGTCTTGGAGCCTTCGGTGTACATGGTTCTGCCCATTTTACCGAGCTGATCAACCCTCTTGAACGTTTCATTGACTTGATATCCCTCAGCCTGCACTACTCCCAGATTGACTTTCACCCACACGAAGGAGATATTAACTCCCTTGCCCCTATTCTTTCCCTGCGACGGCTCGGCTTCGTCAAGTTGGAGGGCTTTCCACGCAACACCTTGACAGATGAGCTCTTGGGTCGCATACCAGAGGCTTGGCCAAACTTGGAATCCCTTACCTTACATCCTCGCGAGGACACACGCATGACCCTTGCAGGTTTGGTACCTATCTCGCAAAATTGCATGGAACTGAAGGAGCTCATCATCACCCTCCTCTGCCGCCCCTTTGACGTGAAGCAGATTAGTTTCGGTCGAACACCCAGCCCGCTCCGGAGGCTAGATTTTGGCTGTTCACCCGTTGAACAGCCATTGGCGGTATTACGCTGCATCAACATTATGTTTCCTCGACTGCAGGAGGCGGTTGCCAATGGGAATCCCGAAGATCCAAATAGTGTATCGCACAAATTCGGTGAAGTATTGCGAGAAGCATTTTCCTGATTGCATTGAGTGACGGAGACTGGTGTTGTTTGTTTACTACTCTGGTACTCATAAACTTTGTACGATACGTTGGTGAATAAATGTAGTACTGCTGTGATTTCTTTTTTCTCGAGACTTTGTTGTGAAACCCTGAGCCTGAATCTAGGACTCTGATCTTTACACTTGGAAGGCTTTACCTGACGACTATCAGCGGGTCTGGTGGTCGAAGAGTTAGGTAGAAAGGAGGATACGGAGGAAAACGGATGACCGTCAAGCGGCAATAAAGATTGGTGATTGGGGAGCAGAAGAGAGGGAAAATGCAAACAATCATGGGCGACGACAGCATATATTCAATATTTATTGCACATTTTAGTTTACAATGGTGGTGTTACACTCCACAAATAATCCCTACTGTGGCATCACTCAGTGAAGAATGGCTTGATTTGGAACAATTGGTTAGGTGGGCTGAATGGAGGCTCGCTAGGTCCAATGATAAGAGGCTTGACGATGATTTAAGAGAAGAATGCAAACTTAAGTTAGGATATCATACTTCCCATGATCCCAAAACTTACAGGTGCCTTATTGTCCTCCTTGGAAACTACCCATCCTCGGCAGCGGTCAGCAGTCTCAATCCTGAATTGTGGCTTTGAGTCAGAATCATCATAAACTAGTTCAATGAACGACTTACGTGTATACGTTCTCCCCAGCTTGGGGGCATGGAACGAGTTTCCAACGCTCAGGGGGATGTTCTGGTAAGAGGAAGGCAAAGACCTTATTATCTACGATGCCAGTGGGATTGCCGAGTTAGGAAAGGATGTAATTGCCATCTTCAACCTCCCTGATCTCCCACTAAACGGACAGGCGTAAGGACACTGGCACTCGATAATATCTATAGTACGCAAACTTACATGGAAGATATTGAGGCGGAACCCTTTAGGATGACCACATACGGTCTTGGGGAGCAGGGACCTGTCTTCAGGAATAGTGCGACAGACGAGGTCAACGCTGTCAAGTTTAGAGCTAATGGTATAGAGTCCGCTTCTGATGAGACTCACAGCGATGTTGTTATATGGGAAGTGTTGAGCGGCGAATGGATAAGAGTACTGGTTGTTGGTAAATTCCTTGGGCAAACTCTGGGTATTTATACCCCTCTCAACCTTTGGCTGGCGGAATGGTGCACCAATCAACTGCTTCTCCTGGCAGCCAAGGAATGACGGCGTATATGGAATGTGACAGGCTCTATGAAAATAATGATGCATGTAGGCTCAATAGAACGAGTTCCAAATGTTCGCTCATCACAAGGGATTCAATTGTGGGGCACCCAGAGCTGTAGATACACGATTCGGTGATTTGACGACATGATCTGCACGGATGGAATAGAAGTGGAGCGAGGAAAAAATATGAGGCTCGATGGTAGCCGCGTGATAGGTCAGCCGGCCAACAGCGGCAGGGCGCAGGAGACGATTTGAGCACCAGGTTCAGGACTCCGCCAAGGAGAGATCAGTGAAGAGTTACGGGGCCGCCGTACAGTAAGGTCAAACTGGAAGTAGGCGACCTCGGCTTCTCGTGATCAGTGTAGGATGTAGCGTAGGTCTATCTTATCATAGGTTACATTCAAGCCGCCAGTCACCGAGGGTGGTCTGTGGTCTGGATCAGCTGCTTTGAGCGATCTCGAAGAGAAAGCAACATATTCCATTGTTTCAGAGAGTCTCGAGGTCCATTGGTTCTGGACAAAGCACAGTATATCCCAGCTGAGTCACAAGAAAAAACGCGACGATTGAGAGCACTGTTCAAGTTCAACCCCGAGGAAGCAGACGCCCAAGCAATTGCAAACAACGTGTTGACGTGTGACACAATTATTTCTGCCCTCGGTTAGTGAGGATCAATAGCTGGACAAGTGTCAGACTCGGAGACTGTCGATTGGTTTGACCGATGACCGGTTGCCAATGGGAATCCCGAAGATCCAAATAGTGTATCGCACAAATTCGGTGAAGCATTGCGAGAAGCATTTTCCTGATTACATTGAGTAACGGAGACTGGTGGAACAAGGGTCCTTCGGATTGGTGTTGTTTGCCTACTACTCTGGTAGTCACAGACTTTGTATGATACGTTGGTGAATGAATATGCATGGTGATGCAATCTTTTCCGTGACTCAAAACCCGAGGCTGAACCTAGGACTCTGACCTTTACGTATATCTAGCATGTTGACGCATTTAGCTTCGTGTATGGGATGTTATTAAGATTAGTTTCTAACTACACATTGGATCGTTCATATAAAGGAATGCCAGTGAAATCCATTAGAGCCTCAAGTCGGAAGTCTATTAGACTACTCGTACAGTTCCAGGTCGGATGTATCACTCCTCCCCAACCTGCTCGATCTTGAACAATTCGAAGGGTGGGTAGTATGAAGGATGGATGGGGAGCCTGGTTAGAGGTCTGACCGCGATCTAAAAAGGAAAAGTTCCATCAGAATACAGAGTACACTGCATTGTGCCAAAAACATACGGGCAAGGAGCTGTCGTCCTGAGCTACCCAGCCCCTGAAACCGTCTGCAGCTATAATGCTAAAACACCATAGGTTAGGACCATCATAAACCGGTCTAACAAGCAGCTTACATGTATGCGTTCTGTCCGTGCTGTGGAGTGGATAAAATTCTCCATTCCTCAGGTGGGGGGTAGTCCGTGAGGATGGCGTAGAGTGCATTGTTGATCACGCCTGTAGGGCGTCCGTCGTTCAACAGTATATGGCTACCATTTGGTGTCTTCCTGATCTCCCACTACGCAAATAACGGGTAAGCAAACTTAAGATTATCCACAGATGTATGGTTACTTGCCTGGAACCGGATGGGATGTGAACCTGACGGGTTCACAACAATGGCCTTGGGATTAAGAGACTTGTCTTCAATATCCACCCGGGAGACAAAGCCACCCTGGTCTCTAAGAGATGTAATGGTGTAGAGTCCAGATGCGAGACTGGCAAGGGGGGCCATAGTAATGTTGTTATGCGAGAGGTATTCGGCGGTGAATAGAACAATCAGAGGTTGTTGGTAAGACGGTCCAGCATAATCTCACTATTTATACCCCTCTAGACCTCCAGTCTGGGGATGCCGCACCAATCGCCTGCTTCTGTAGGCAGCCAAGGGTCAGTGACATATATGACAGGTTCTATGGAGGGGAATCGAAAAGCATGTCGGATCAGCAGGATGAATGCTCAGACGCACTATTGCGAGACAACCGAACAACCCAGAGCGACGACTTGTTAGAGGTCCGAGATACTTTCTATTGAACCTCGAACCTTAGAACATTCCAAGATCACAGGGGTGTCGTCCGTATTTAAAGGAGTCTTTCCAGCATCGTCTAAATCATATTCCAACGCTTTACCACAGAGGTAGAGCCTCCTCGTCTCGCAGAATCCTTGGTTCATTAATAATACGCCACTCTACAGTCCACCGACGGGTCGGATCAAAAGAAGCCATATGATTGTGAGTGACTGGGCGGCATGAAAGGTCGATGGAAGCCTCATGATAGGTCAGTCCGGCAGGTGCAAGACGTTTTCGGCCCCAGGCTTGAGACCCTATTTCTTTCCTCAATATCATCCATCCCTGATGCATGAGTGCTGAATGCCAGAGGTCAAAGCGAGAAGCGTACAGATATGGCTTTTCAGTCCGTAAAGCGACAACTGGAAGAGTGTCAGAGACCTTTAGTTGGCCTTATCACTGGCAGCGACGAGGTGCGGTACACTTGTATATACAGGTGCGCTGGCATTCAAGCTACAAGTCAGAAAAGGCAGTCTGTGAGGTTTAAAAGCTGCAACGAGAGTTTATTTCTAGATGGTATGAGGCCGATGCCATGAATCAGAGGCAAGCGAACAAGACTCTGAGGAAGGGCAAGTGCTTGAGCCAAGACTTTCGTAGACACATGGCCTAATGCTCCTAATGTCATTCATACTAAATTTCGTTGACTAAGCAAAAATCGTGCTCTGTCCTATGCTCTGTGCTGCTTGATCTAGACTTGACCTACATTATCACAACTTCCTTCAAGTTTCAGCCCAGAAAGCGACTGCTTCTCGGCTCAACTTACGTCTTTTTCGGTAAACTCCGAATGTCCTGGTCCTTCTGGCCCTCAGCACTCTAACAGAGGCGACAGTGACAGTAGGATATGCATCCATGCTTGGAGGTACAAATGACCTGCCGCTCCTTTCAAGGGAAGTCGGTTTATCTGGTTGACCGTTCTTAGCACACCCACAAATGTTTGATCTGGTGTACAGATCCCGCACTTAACGTTCTTTGGCGAGAGCAGAATACCTTATCACGATTGGTGCTGGTTATGCCAAGTGACTTATGGAGATTCGAGGATGATAAACCAATTGTAGATGAAAATTTACGTCCTTTCTACAGGGATTCTTATCATCGACCATATTGCAGTTTCTCAGATGCCTTACGGAGAACGACTGGGAAAGGTTCGAGTACTACAGTAGCAAGATCCACGTTCTTGAGTTAAAAACCTCTGAGAATTTTGGGGTCGACGAGACCGTCCTTCGGCAACTATCGACCTACCGGCCTGTTAAGCAGCTATTCTCTCGACTTGAGTCGCTCCAACTAGTTCTAGGAACAGAAAGTACATTCCCTTGTATAGAGTATCTACCGGTTCTTCTGGCTGATACTCTTACGGAGCTCTCCATAACACGTGATTTTCCAGGCACAGGCTTCAACAACAACTCTGCCTATCATGATTACAGCATCCAATATTTTCTCTGTTCGTTAGCAAGATGCTGCCCTAACCTGGATTATTTACACATACCTTGGCTTATGCATAGAGGTATGATGGCGCCGGGAATGGGATTCACCTTAGAATCATTTTTCTCCAATGTCAATAATCTCAGGACCGTTATCATGAGCCTCCAAGACGTTAACCGAACCTTGTACACAGTCTTGGACGACTCCCCCAAGTTATCAACTCTCCTCATTGACAATCCCCCTGGTTTTAATCGCCGACCGCAACACCTATTGCTTGAGTAACTCCAATCCTGCTTCACGGCCGCCTCTCTTTGAGCCGGCTTCAAGTTGGCGGAACTCACATCCCTAGAATTAGGCCAGATTGGAGCACAGGACCTCGAGGTTGTTCTTAACTATGCACCGAATACTCTTACAGAGATTGAAGCCTCCGGTGCACGCGGGCCTGCCGACTTTATTGAGTTCGTCACCCCACTTCGTCGTTTCACTAATTTAACGACCCTCACACTCTTCTTTGACAACTTTAACTTTCACCCTCTCCACCAAAATACTGCCTTAATCTGCTCCATAATTACCCTTCCAAAACTTCGATCTGTTTGGCTGGAGGCTCAGTAAAAAGGAAAAGTCAGTGCTTGGTCACTGGACGGTCGTGATTGACTGATGGTTGTAAAATGTCGTTTTTTGATACTTTGTACTGACTAGAATAATGACTATATTTCGGTTAGTAACTCTCATAACTGATGACCCTGATTCCGATTGATTCCGCTTCAGCCGCCAACGGTCAGTGAATGGTCAAGACAGAGTCAGATCTCGGTCATGATGCTAGTCAGATATTTTGAGCCGCTTTCAGTTGCCAGCTGGCGTTATTTCGGTCTATTGAATATTTGGAAAACCCTTTTATTCCAAACTACGCTACAATACACGATCATATCTAGAAGGCTGTAGAGTAATACATTTGGTTAAGGAAAATCCAATGAGGGGATCCTGTGAGAGCCGGTTTGGAGGACGGTCAATAAAAGGTCAAGTAAAATGGGCACACACTCACAGGAGGCCCTTCCATTGGGTAGTTCTGACTCCTTCCTGGACTCGCAAATGGATATTGGTCCTTCAGTGCTGTCCGGTCCAACGATACTCCCTGGTTCTGAAAACCTCTTCAGTTTAGTCTGAGTTGGAGGAGCATGAGTAGATAAGTAGGGTAACTTACCAAACATTATGAGGCCGTTCATTTTCCTATGAGGGTACCGCAGCCAGCAGAGGACAACCGAGCAGGAGGAGAAGGAGGAAGACTCGGAACAAGTCCAACAGCGACGCGACAAATATTGTCAAAGCACGTGATGTCGGTGATCGCCGAAGGACTTAGCAGAAATCAAGACCGCCAGTTGATGAGGCTCAGACTTGAAAGTTAACAAATATATTCCCAATACATGATGATGCCTTCGATCCGAGTATTCCTGACTGCCTTCAATAATATGAATCTCTGCCAGGGCAAAAGAACTCTACCTGCCTACTCAGGCAACATCTCCATACACGCATTCCAAATCTGTCATCGAAGCTAGACTATTTCCAAGATGTAGGACCTTGCAAGGGCCAACTAATTAGTGTATATTGTACATAGTCAATCCAGTTCAGTATGCAGAGCGGTTGTGGGGTGCTTATCAACGAGAAAGACCACAATAACTGGACTGACTATAGACGGCGCAATTCCGACTATGACTGACTAAATTCTGACTATGACTGACCACATTCTGACTATCATTGACTTCCATCTGAGTGAACGTAACTTCACCTCGGCAGAGCAGCCGAAATAGTTGATAGGTGGTACGACCCTGATAGAAAGGCAAAAATGTGACCAGACCATGACTTCGAATGACCTAATACTGATTTTCACCGACTTTCTTTTTTACTGAGCTGGAGGGCTTTCCAGTTGATGCATTGACGGATGACTTTTTGAGTCATATTCTGGAGGCCTGGCCGCGCCTGGAATCACTCGTGGCTGCCCCAAAGCGTCGGGAGAGGACGTGCATGACCTTGCGGGTCTGATACCCATTTCGCAAAAATGCGCGACACTGAAAGGGCTCATCATTACGTTCATCTACCAACCCTTCGACCGTGACGTAAATCGACTTTACCACTGGAGCCAGCCAGATTGAATTCCTAGATCTGCGGAACTCACCCGTAGAACAGCCAATGGCTGTATCACACTGTATTACGCTCTTGTTCCTGAAGCTGCAGGGGGCGTATGCTTTGAGAGGTAACAAGAATATTAAACCCGAATCGCATGGATTCTGTAAGGCGTTACAAGAGGCATTCCCCTGGTCACGTCGAATGGAACACGCTCAGCGAGGTCGAGGGGCTCAGGGGAGTTTGGGAGGGAAAGCAGGACCCTTGTTCCTTGTTGGATCCAGATGATCTGTGGAGGAAATCGTCTACATTACCGCTGCCGCATCATAGGGATAATCCAAACCTCTGGCTCGAACTTTGAGTTATGTAGTTGGCTAACGTTTCCCGAGGAAATTCACTAAATAGAGTACCACAGAAACGCCAGTGAAAATTACGTCTTAGGTACCTATATTGGATTTATGATATGGTCTATGCCTCCAGTAAACACGGGTGTCTGTCAAAAGAAGGTACGTGCTCGCTGTCACTATTGTCGAGAAACAGGTCAAGGAACCCACAGGCAACAATGATTCCATCGTATTTAGAGAGGAATCGGTGATGTACAACCTCCGGTCAAGAGCACTACATAAGGCTCTAACCTGTTAGCAATTCGATCCAATTCCTCTTCTGACTTCAACTCTCGAATTCCTAAAAAAATGGCAGCAAACCCAGGTGATCCAGGGGCCTACTTCATCGTCACGCCTAGCCCTGTAGGCCTTTCGTGGCATGTAAGGGTAAGCTAACAGTCTGAATTCGCTCAACGGACGACTAGTAATTGGGCCATAAGGAGAGGCATTCAACAACGAGACCGTCTTGGTCTTCATCAAGTTTGGAGATACAACTCACCGAGCCGACTACAATGCAACCTTGGATTATCTATATAGTAACCGTTATGCGACCGGGAACCCGACATGCTCGTACGTCGCCCAATACCGTGATACTGCATAAATATATGCCTGGCACTAATCATCCAGTATCTATTTGTAGGATCGCCTTGGACCCCAACCTCACGCCCCGCAATCCCGTTGTTAATAGAGGTTACGGCAAGGAGCTGGAGGACAGAGTACTCGGTCACAAGCTGTGGGCGACAAATGGAGGGGTAGTTACTGAATGGCACCAGATCAAACTGGCCAATCCCGCCAATGTGGTAGCCTTCACCGGTGAGCTGATGAGGTTACAGAGGAAATTCAAGAGGACACCGACCCCGGGAGATGCGGGTCATGCGAATTTTGCCCTTAATTTCGAGCAGGACTTTGCGAACATTCTAGGGGTGTACTCACCTTAGTAGGAACCTATGGACGTATGTACTCGAACGCAGCGTTGAATTGAAAAGCTTCTTCGAAAGTTTTTAGTGCCATCCCCATTGAAAGTCAACAATGAACGTAGCAAAAGCGCATGGTAGAAACTGGAAAGATGTGGTTTATCGCAATGTGTAAGAGTACGTGAAAAAGTCATGTAGCCGGAAATAAAGAAGCACCACGAAGCGGAGGAGAAGAAAGGGTAACGTGCAGATTAACAAACTACAGAAATGTTTGTCCATGTTCATGTCCATGAGTAAGGTAGAACACCAGTACAACACCGGTTTCCTCCTGGGCAACGAGCGCGAATGGTCCGAAGAGATTCCTGCTTGCCAATTCCCTGTTACGGAAGGCAGGGAATAACTTCGACCACGCCGTCCCTTCCTGAGCGAGTGCACAACTTCCTCACACCACCTGGACGAGAGCTGGCAGGCTTCCAAATGACGCTGAAGGCGCCAAAGGCTCGCGCTCGTCGTAGTGTTCGTCATTCCACGAAGCCGATGCTATCTTCCTGGACGGTACGGATGGTGTGGCAGTCATTGAGCCTGATTTCGGCAGGGAGTGTCGTTACAAATCGGATTCGCTGCATGAGGGCCCAGCAGCGCTGGGAGAGACAGTGGGAGACGTAATATCGCATGGTTATGGTGGCAAAACGATGTGTGCATCGGTTCGGGTGCTTGCCATAGGAGTGGTGGCTGTGCTGCAGTGAATGCATTTTTCTGCCAACTTCGCCTTGAGAGTGCAGGGCCCGAAAAGCATACAAGCACAAATACGAACACCGGCAGCGACACAATCTGGGGTATAACAAGGGCCTTTCTTGACGCCCTGTCCACCGACGACGCCGCACCCCGCGAGTCCTTGGTAGCGAGCCTAAGCGGGGACCACACCTGCGTCCTCTCGTCTGCACGTTGTGGCATAAGCAGGTCCGTGTATGTGGTGAGTTTCGGGAGCGGTGGCAGCAGCAGAAACGCGAGCCGAAGCTGCCATGGAGAAGATTCGTCAATAACCAGTCGGAAAGAATCCATCTCTGCCTCGGCTTTTGAGGGTCCACTGTAGTTGTTTGTCAAGCTGGGAGGCTTCGACGGGATGGTGGGTCATTGGGGGACGAGAGGTACTGCTAGTCAGCTAGGGCATCACCCAGCTGCACTACTGGGTTTGTTGATGATGTTATGCACGACGGCGGGAGCGGCATCATACTCCACGAATGTTGGTCGAGGTCCAGACCGCCTGAAAAACGGCGTAGCATGCCCAGGAGGGTGATGGGAGGAAACCGTGTTGGATTGTGACTGGTCCAAAAGCTGGCTCCGTTGACTCTGCCGCGGTGGACATCGCCGAGGTCTGTGGCCTTCCTTGAGCGCGAACACCGAGTCAGCAATGGGAGGTTTGGTGGTCAAGGTTCGGATACTAGAGAGGGAGGATTGCATCAGATGGGTTCAAATATAAATTGCAAAATAAAAAAAGAGGACATCTAAGTTTTGAGGGAAGCACTCAGAGGTAAGAGAAGCGGATAGACGAAAAGAAACTGGTGAATGAATCAATGAGGGATGGTGTAACCCACCTCAAGTAGGTCTGGCCGAAATCTCGTTGACATCTGACGTTGACCGTCAGATGTCTTTGCTCTGATGAACTGCGTGTTCATTGGATATCAACACTCCTGCAAACTATTTATCAGTGTTCCCATTTTCATGGCGTTAAGGAAGCTGGCGTACCTGTTTGATAGGGGAGAAGACCTGGATATTTGCCAGCCATCCACCAACGATAGACGGCAGGGGAAGGGAAAATCCGCCAGCTGCAGCAGCTGATGTTGCCCAGCTCGTGACCAGGCCTGGATTGCCTGGTGCCCAAGAGTTTGAGAGCAAATACCAACAAGGGGCAGGGAAAGTTGTCGGGCCAAACTCCTGCGTCGTTGATTTGATTCCAAGAGTAGGAAGCTTGAAAACACCATCGTTCCTGTTTAAAAGGGAGTTAGTTCTCGAGTTCATAGGAAATACGAAAACAAAGGAAAGAGCTGTAGTCGACTGTCAGTTCCACCAGACAATGCCAGCAACCCCGAGAAGCTGACGTCCCATGATTTCAATCCAGCCATATGTTCCAGGAGCTACTCTCGCCTCAGGCTAGCGGAAATGAACCAGACTTACTTCACGACAAAGAAACGTGTCAGGCTCGATATGGATGCCTCGTCCGTGAAGGTGTCTGTAGTTCGTGGCCAACTACTATAGCGTGCATCGGGAACGTAGTTGAAGTTGATCCTTCCCCTAGCTTGTGCTCAACTTGATAACCCATGGTTGATGTTCATCTCTGCATAGGCGGAGCTGAGGCAGACGACCTTGGAGTGATGACGGTTGAATTATACTGGAGAATCCAAGTTAGAAGCAAAAAGTGAGGATGGATATTGGACGTACCATCTCGTTCAATTTATCAAGGTTCGTTTAGCTCCAGCATTTGAACAAGAAGTCCGGCGTAGATGTTCGATAATTTCTAGCATTATGACCAAGATTATGACATTTGAAGCCGTGCAGTTCAAGGGGAAGACGGTCGCGGTCAAGCAAGCCGTTGCGTGTCGACTTTGGGCGATAATTCCCACGACTGTTTTCCGTTGTTCTGCCTCTGACCAAAATTATGATGCATGGGCTAACCAAGACCTTAGATCCACGTTCGGAACGTGTTTTGCCAATTGAGCTTAGTGCCTTTCATGATGGAGGTCGCCCGACCTTCATACTCTCGAAGCAGCGCTTAATCAATGTTATCGAGTGGCGCTACATGTCAGGCCAAGGCTGGATCACATTCCCTTTGGTCAGACTGGATGAATTGAGTACAAGGAATTCTTCTGACTGTATCTACCGTATCGTCTCGATTGTATTCATTTGCAACCTGTTGTGGACACTGGCGTTGTGCAGAGATGTGAGGAGGCCCCTCCGGCTAATATAGTCAAAGATTGATAGATAGACGCCCTAGCACGCGCCCATCCTTCACACTTGCACGTTACATGAAATGATCGATCGATGGGCTGCGATTAGCAGGATCATTATCTGCAACCGTTCAAATCAATCAACAAAAGGGATAATCTCTCTCTCCGCCTTCCTCCTGCTTCCCTTCTCGCGTCTTTTCTCGCCGCCAATCGCTTCGGTCATAAACTAACTTCATTCTGACCTTTCTCAATATGGTGAGTGGAATGAATAGTGCTGTTGCATGAACTGCTCGTGATGTCAATATCAGGTGGATACGGAGCAACCTGCTAGCCATGTATGGGCTGAAAAATGGTTGCTTAGTGTTTCATTGCTAATTCGATATTGGTTCGCAGGAACTGGAAGTATGTCAACTCTATAAGATACGATCTATGAGCATCCATTAACCACAGTTGGGCCGGCAACCCTACAGATCGTGAGTGATCATTCTCCAAGAGAAAGGTATCTTATTCTCAACATCTTACACGGTTGGGCGCATTAGGATGTAAGTGACGCCTTTAACAATAATGAGGTGGAGATGAACTATTCATTGCGGCGGGTCAAAGTGGGTGCGTGGAATCCCAATTCACCGGGAAAACGGCCAGATGGATACGATATAACTGCTTGTACCAACAGGATGTGAGTAAGGTCAACACATGATTGTATTCTACCGCCTGAATGCATGCGCTATTGGGCCGTATTCAGAAAGTATGTAAGGTGGAAATATCATATGCATTCACTAATCTTGCCTTCAGGCAGTATGTGAATGATTGGATTCCACCTCCTTTTGCTGATCTCGTCTTCAGGAGGTAAGAGAATCGTCCAGTGTTATCCATTCATTCACAAACATCGTCTTCAGCGGGTAAGTGAGTCATCCAGCACTGTCGATACACTCATTGATCTCGTCTTCAGGAAGTAAGTGAATCATCTAGGGTTTTCAATTTGTTTTATGAGTTCGTCGTCAGGAAGTAAGTGGATCGTCTAGCTTCGTCGATTTGCTCTCTGAGCTCTCTTGAGCTGGTATATAACTATTTGGTTCTTCTCCGTTTGCTCACTGATATCGTGTTCAGGATGTAAGCGAATCCTTCAGTGACATCAATGCGCTCGGCGCTAATTTATTTTTCAGCTGGTAAGTGAATCATCTAGGGTTGTCGATTTGCTTGCTGAGATTGTCTTTAGCAGGTAAGTCATTCATGCATGTTTGTCAATTTTCTCGCTGATCTCGCCTTCAGTTGGTAAGTGACGCCAAGCGTTGTCGATTTGTTTGCTGACCTCGTCTTCAGTGGGTAAGTAAATAATCCAGTCTTGTTAATTGACTCGCCGACCTTGTCTTCAGGAAGTAAGAGAACCATCTAGCGTTGTGAAATCGCTCACTGATCTCGTCCTCAGTGGGCAAGTGAATCATCCTGCATTGTTAATCTGCTTGCTGAGCTGCTCCTCAGCGGGTAAGTGAATCATCCAGAATTGTCAATTTGCTCGCTGAGATCAGCTTCAGGAAGTAAGTGAATCACCTAGTATTGCCAACTTGTTCGCTAATTTTGCCTCCAGGAAGTAAGTGAATCATCTAGTGTTGTCAACTCGCTCGTTATCTTGCCTTCAGAAAGTTAGTGAGCCATCCGGCGTTTTCAGTTTGCCCACTGACCTTCTCTTTAGAAAGTAAGTGAACCATCCAGCTTCTCCAATTTGCTTGTTGACCTCGTATCCAGGCAGTAAGTGAATCATCCAGCGTTGTCTATACATTCGTTGAGCTCGCGTTCAGAAAGTAAATATACCACGCAGTGTTATCCATTTGCTCTCTGATCTCACCTTCAGAAAGTAAGTTAGCCATCCGGTGTCGTAAATTCACTTGCTGAGCTTATCTTCAGGTCGTAAGTGAACCATCCAGATTTTTCGATTCACTCGCTTATCTCACCTTCAGAAAGTAAGTAAACCATCCAGTGTTGTCAATTTGCTTGCTGACCTCCTCTTCAGAAAGTGAGTGAATCATACAGCTTGGTCAATTGGCTCTCGCTGAGCTCGTCTTCAGTTGGTAAGTGAAGCATCTAGAGTTGTATATTTGCTTTGCTGACCTAGTCTTCAGAAAGTAAATATATCATCTACTGTTGTCAATTCGCTCCCTGGACTTGTCTTCAGATGGTAATTGCATCATCCTGCGTTGTCCATTGGCTCACTGATCTTGTCTTCAGGCAGTAAGTGAATGATCCAGCTTTGTTGGTTCGCTCGCTGATCTCGTTTTCAGCGGGTAGGCCAATCTTCTAACATTATCAATTTGCTCGCTGAGCTCGCCTTTAGGAAGTAAGCCAATTATCCAGCATTGTAGATTTGTTTGCTAATCTTGTCCTCAGGCAGTAAGTCAATCACTCAGTGCTGTGGATTTGCTCCCCTATCTTGTCCTCAGGCAGTAGGTGAATCACCATCCTGCGTTGTTGATTCGCTTGTTGATGTTTCCTCAGGCAGCAAGTGACTCATCATCCAGTGTTGAGCACTCTCCCGCTGATCTTATTTTCAGCGCGTAAGTGAATATTTATCGTTGTCAATTCGCTCCCCGATCTTGCCTTCAGGAAGTAAGTCAATCATACAGTTTTTTTTTTTTTCAATTTGCTGGCTGATCTCGTCTTCAGATAGTAAGTGGACCATCTAGTGTTGCCTATTTGCTCGCTAACCTCATCTTCAGCAAGTAAGTTTGTCTATAATCCTCATTTATCTCTGTCAATCCCTTTATGCGTGCTCTAGAGGGTACGTACTTCAATTGAAGGCTTTGCATATACTCTCAAAACTACATCCCCTTATTTTCTTCTTTAAAGGGCTCCTATATCAAAAGTCTGTTTATTTCTCTTCTGAAATATGAATTGATATTGAATTTCCTTAACTAAGCCATTCATAACGTCGTTGATGAGTACATTCACAACCAACTTCCAATATATCTTCTCAAGCTTGAAGGCATGAAGCTTGTCCGGAGGGGTGCAGTCAAAGGTTTCATGGAAGGCGCCATCGTTTTGTTTATTGACGGGCTTTTACCTTCTCATGACAGCTCGAAGTGGATTGATCTAACTCGGGATGATATTAGGGCTCATACAAGGAAATGGATTACCGCTAAGACACGATATGCAATTTTTTCTCATAGGTGGCTTGAGATGGGTGAATTGACCTACCAGGATGTGTTGAAGCTCGAGGATCTTTCCGTGGCCGGATTTCGCAAGCTCACAAATGATCGCGTAACCAAACGAACGGGTAGAGAGATCCTGGACTTCTTAGCCTGTGATGCTTCTATGGAGAAGGCGGAGGAGGGTTTGGCGTTGCTGAAAGGAATGAAGGCATTCTGCGATGGGCTATCATACGAGCAACGGGGCCATTGCCAGGATCTAGTCAAACTCGTGGAATTCTGTGACATCTCATCGCAATATGGCTGCCAATTCGTCTGGTTTGACACTGGCTGCATCGACAAGAGCAGGAGTGCCGAGCTCGAGGAGTCCATCAGATCTATGTTCAACTGGTATCGCGACGCTGATATTTGCATCGTCCACCTCGCTGAGACTGCCAGTTCTCAGACCCTCAGACGCGATCCATGGTTTACAAGAGGTTGGACGCTACAGGAGCTCTTGGCTCCAAGAAGAATACTCTTCTTTGGGAAATCCTGGCGCCGCATCACCAGTAACACAGAGGGAAATGACAAACTCCCTGATGACGTCCTGGGTATTCCTCTCTGGAAAACAATCGCTAAAATCACAGGGATCGACGCCTATCAACTTCTCAACTTTACTGCTGGTGTCAATCATGCCAGAAATGCTCTCATGTGGATTTCGAAGAGGCAAACCACCAGAACCGAGGACATGGCGTATTGCCTGATTGGTGTACTGCAGATCCCCATGTCGATCGCTTACAGCGAAGGGGTTATGGCATTCCATCGACTACAGGTAGAGATTCTCCAGCGCAGCGGCGACATGGGCTTATTAGCCTGGAAGGGACACCCTTCTCCAGTCAATAGTATGCTCGCAGCCGATGCGACTTGCTTCTCCCCACTTCCGCTACAGCCCCTCGCAACCAAGCCACCGAAGGACACTAATTTTACATGGGATAAAGCCCACTCTACCGATGAAGCCTATATGCTCACGAACAAAGGACTGCGCATTCCTTTGGTGGTTTACGCTGCGACCCTTCGGGTTCAGAAAATCGTTGAAGCCGAACTGGGAATGGAGGAATCTCAGTTGGGATTGACGGGGCTGGACCAGGAGGTCACTGTAGTGTCTAAGGGTTTAGGGGGTTATGATCATCTAGGGATTGCCGTTCTAACCGAGTTGGCCGACGAATCACGTACTTTGGCTATCTTGCTCAGTATGGACGGAAATCGCTGCACTAGAATTCCGACTCAAGAACACATCGTGATCTCTCCTATCTCGAAAACAAAGAAGTCCGTCCTCAGGTTCATCGAGTGAGTTTGCTATGAACTACGACAAGTTCGCTAGGTGAGTTGTCTACTTTCATCGACTACATACACGATGAGGCTAACGGTCCTTTGGTGTGGTCAAGGTTCTCAGGATACGCTCTTACTTCACCGTTGTCATTTCTTTCCCCGCGTTTCTTCATCTACATATCCCATGGCCTTTCTATGTAGTCTCTTCATATATGGTTCTTTTTCACGATACTATGTTGGCGGACTTGTTTTTTTCTCCATGACACACACCCTACATGCCTCCATTTCATGCCATGCCTTCTAGGTCCTCTACTATGCACGCATTCTCCACATTATTTACAATTACATTGAGTGTTTCAGCTGCTCTTCAAAAACCACAGCTCTCCACCCCGTTCTTTTTTTATTTATCAGAGCCAGTCACAACTTGGTATCCTCATTGCACTCAATGTATCCAATCGGTCCTCCCTCGAGCCTGAGCGAAGACTCATGGGGTGCTTACAGTTTCAGAGCGTTGAATAGTCCACGTCTCACAAGTTATTGATGGAAAACACGGGGAACAAGCCTAGGGGATGCGACCCCTGGGATCAGGCTTCGTGCAGATGAACGTTGGGGCGTTGATTCTTGCACAAGGGCGAACGGCTAGAGTGGCGCCAAGGGTGGGTTGGAGATTAACATCCTATGAGTCGTGGTCAATGGCTGATGTGGATGAACGTACTAGCACATACAAAGCAGCATAAATACAACGGTCGACTGAAAGCAGGAGCATGGCAGCGAGAAGAGACATTCCCAGGTTGGCTCCAAAGGTAGGTCCGCATATAGAGTAGGAGCCAACTGAGGGCCGCAATCTGGACGGAGTTAGGGTGCACATTGGAGCACATACTAAAACGGTGTGGGATACGCCGGCCTGCTCATTCTCTGCCTTTGAGTGGGGGGGTAGTGCATTATGTGGCTCTTGTAGAATAGAGTAGGCTGGCGTTGATTTGGGCCACTTATGGCTTCCCTCGCAACGACCTAGAGTACGGATGTAATGTGTAACATAGGGGCTACGCCCCTCAAGCACAATAAATTTGATTTACTACTAGTACTAGGGTGCACATTGTTATATCTTCAACGGTTGCATTTAAGGTACCTAGGAGTCTGGTTCTAACTTTACGGGGCACCGTTATGCTTCCGTACGTCACAATTTTGTAGGGGATCGAGCATGCAAGTGGAAATGTGAGGATTCAGACAGGATTCAGGGGTAGGCGTGTGTAGTAAACCCGATGTAGCTGGCTGGACTTGAAGGGAAGGCGTGGTGCTCAGTTCGAGAATCTTCAAAAGCTGCTGAATAGAAAGTCGGTGGAGTCGGTTTGCGTGATCCTGTCATGCGTGACATCCCTGCTCCTCATCCTTCACGAGGCTTTCGTGGCCATCCAGTTCTCCTCACCTTCAAATATCACCAGCACCCCCATGTTTCTCGTAGGGCTGGAAGTTCCGAAACTACGAGGTCTGAAACGCTGGTAACAGCGCCAAGCTCGTGGTGAAGGACCATATGAACTAATGAGCGTACGTTTGCCATGTTACTCCAGACGTCCTCACTTACCCTTACCCGAAATACAGAAAGCCTTCCAATTTCAACCGCTGTGTCTCCTTAGAGTGATGCCGGCCCCTTGTCACTATAAGGCAACACTTTGTTTCAAATCGAGCGGGACACGTCTGCATTTAATCAAGGCTGTTCACATCGTGAGTGGCATTTTTTTTTCCCGCAATGGCGCCTACTAACAGCCTCATCTATCACAGGCCTGATAGACGATCATTCCTCGGGTGCTTGTAGTTGTAAGGAAGGTTTTAGCCAAAATCCGGCAGCCAGTTCCGGCAGATATCCAGTCGACCACCAGTTTTTCTTTGCCAACAGTCGGCCAAGTAATCTTGAGCAAGTAAGCTTCCCCTCATACTTCCACCTTCTGCTTCTAACTCCTGTTTCTGTCGTAGCAAAGAAAGCCCTTGATGAGATGTACTGAATCCTCGTCGCCGCTCGGTCCGCTTCATATTGGCCGACTTCGTGCTCCAACCTGCGCGTTTTATCTTTTATGGCTAATGGTTCAGAACTCTGACTTTGCTTGTAGACTCCTGTAATATTGACGTCGGTCAGGACAAGCAGACGCTCCCTTTAGAGTGCAAGCAAAACCTCATTTTGGCTTCAAAAGTACCTATTATCTCCTCACTTTTTTTTGTGCGTCCATTAATGAATGGGTATAGGTCAGGCTACCAGAAGCACTATCGTTTTCCAGCCTACGTACGGCGCCTCGCATGCTCGAGCACGAGCAATACACAATAGCCTCTACCTCGCGAAACCAGCAACGTCGTTATCAGGCCAACCCGGACGGCGAAAACCAGTAGCGAAGCAAACTCTCGGATTCTCAGATATGGTCGTCCAAAGCCACGACCTCAAGCTTAAAGGTTCTCTGCCCTCACCTGCCTTCGTGGACCCTTCCTCCCTGCTATCAGAGATACGACTCACGAAGACAAATCTCACCATCGTTAGCCACTGGTAAAGCCAGCCACAGCAGCAGCAGGGAAGCAACCACTTTTCCTGGATGACCCGAGGAACATGCTCAACGATGAATGACGGAGAAAACGGCTGCCACGACCAGCCCGACCAGGGTCTCGGTACCTCTCGGACGTTGCGGAATTGGGCTTCTTCTGTACTCGCCCTGAGGGAAGTGACTGCAAGTGCAGCATCACCTTAAGCACCAGCGGTATTGGTGGACGATGTGGTAGATGTGGCAACGGCAAGAGAGAAGGCGGCACAGACGGCATCAACGTCTGGTCGAACGTAAAGGCTGTTGAATTGCATTTCAGAAGTGAATGATGAAGAAGACGATCCCCCAACTTCGACCTCCCTCATTCTAATCGATCATCGACTCGAACCTCAACGCCAACGTCGAGCAACGGTGCTCCGCAGAGAAGCAGATCATGTTGAATATGCCTCCTCATTCACACATATAATCCCCTTTCTTTCAAAACCTATCCTCTCAAATTTACTATAAATGTTGTCCCATTTCTCTCAAAAGCCTATCGTCTCAAATCCCGTTCGTACCGCCGTTTGATATATCGGCGGCAATTATTTACTGTACAAATATTTTACTCGGGATTCTTACGGTTCTGGGGTGTTCACCTCGCCCGCGTGATGGTGATCTGAACGGGTTGGCAAGTTGCATTTGCCTATTGCGGGTATCTAGTTAACGTTCTACTAGCCAGAACTCGGCCTTGCCACCCCGCGCCAGGTCCATTTGCCAATACATCCTGCACTCTCCCCACCTGCCCGCCTCCCAACAGTGAAAACGATGGCCGACGGCGTAGGTGAGAGTAAGCCAAGATGGTTTTTCGGAACTAGACGAACTGTACAGCAGTTTCGGTTGGAGGAGCAGAGAACTACCGCCGGCGAGGTCATGGCAGACGGAAGAAGATGCTGTGTTTCAGACTGAAATAGGATTTGTGAAGAAATATTTAAGCATTTGCAACGTACGAAGAGGAACAGATTACTGCGTGGGCAGACGACGTCTCAGTCGCTTTCACGGTGAGCTTCATGGAGCTGATGCCATCGTGCCCCTCACAACATGGGACAAGTCACGCCTAGATAATCAACGATTGTGAGGTTGAGGCGGTGATGAGCCTGTCAGCATTTAATGAGTGTTGCTCAAGAATATGACAACAAAAGGAACCGACCTCATGTACCCTCCGAAAGAAACTTCGAGATCCATCAGCCAGCGCATTGGTTCAGCTTTGATTCTTGGGAGGCCGGCCTCGCTGCCCCTGCTGAAGATGTACACAGCGGACCGCCGTCCTTCTCCCGAACATGCGAGGGGCAAAGGCAAACCAATCCAAGCTGCCATTCCAGGGAGACAGAAGACATCAAGAGCAAATTCAATGCCCAGAAGGATGGAGGGGGCAGTAAGGAGTAGAAGTGGTTCCAGGAAGGGAAGAGGAGAGATCATCGTAAAGGCCAGAGTTGCAGCAGACCAGGTGACCAGTTTGCTACATAAGAAGTCAGCGAACAAATTCGAGGGATGGAAGATAACGAACAGACCTACTACCTAGGCGTAGAAAGTCTAGACTCTGGGTGATACTCGATGCATCTTTAGAGCAGCTCCCGGTCGGCATCCGTCTCGCTAGTGACAAGTCCAAGCGTCCGCAGGGCTGGTAGGGAACCCGCAAGGATTCATCAATGAACAACCATCCCGGGATGTTCGGGATGCTCGTATAACTTCATTTGTGGTATAGATGTAGAATTGCCGGAGTTTCTCAACGATGGGTCAAAGGCAAGGATCTGCGCACAAGTTTGCAAACCGCAGACGAAATCGGAGTTCCAATTCAAAAACTTGTCCAATTATCTCCTGATGGCGAAAAGCCATGGCTAAGCGCAACTCCGCCTGCGACTCTCCCACCAGCAAGTTCTTGACACTCAACCACCTGTAGACAAACCCGCCTATATGGCTATGGGCCAGATTGGTGAATTGAAGCGGGTCGCTATCGCGTATGCCGTACCTTTTACGACATTGTCGCGGATATTTTTGGATATTCAAGTGCTCAACATGGAGAGCGCAGCCATACACATCTAGTATAAAAGCCATGGCTCTTCACCGTGTCTCTCCATCGAACAACTTAACGGAACATGTTCTCCCGTTACTTGCTTCTTCTTCCTCTTCTCCTCTCAGGCAGTGCACTCGCAGCCAAAAAATGCAAGTGCTTGCCAGGGGATTCCTGCTTCCCTGATGACAAGACCTTGGCCGCCTTCAGCAAGACGCTTACCCAGCCTCTGATCACAGGCCAGCGTCCTCTCGCTGCTTCTTGCTATACGGCATCCAAGGAATTCAATCAGAATATTTGCACGGGTATCGGTGCCCAGCAATTCAATGGCCTAGTGCTCTCAAGTAATCCTAACACGATCCAGTGGAAGAATTACGAGGAGATCATCGTCAATGGAACTGTCCACGGCTGCCCATTCGACCCGGCGCCTGGTGCAACCTGCTACCAAGGACGAGTTCCCCAATACGTCGTCAACGTGACCAGCGTTGCTGACGTTCAGAGCACTATCAAGTTCGCCACTCAACATAATCTGCATTTGGTGGTCAAGAACAATGGGTAAGTGTGCTAGACCTTGAATCACCGATGTCATCTTCTCAACCTTGATATCTACAGTCACGAAAATCTTGGCCGTCAGTTCGGCGTTGGCGCTCTTGAACTCTTCGTTCAGCACCTCAAACAGTACGAGTTTGTCGACGGCTGGGTACCCGATGGTGCTCCCAAAGGAACCGCCGGTGAACATGGTGCTACACTCTCATATTCGTATCCCTATTACGAGGTCTCACACTTCTCTTAGCTCTCACCATCCAACCTGGTGTTTCCTGGGGTGAAGTGTACGCATATGCTTCTCAACACAATGTAACTGTCGCTGGAGGTATCGGCGCTGGTGGCACTGTCGGTGCCGGCGCTGGATGGCCTTTGGGAGGTGGACACAGTATCCTCTCGCCATACTACGGCCTTGGTATGTCTATTCCCCCTTGAATCTTGATTACCACACTCACTCATCCTATCAGGTGTTGACAATGTTCTCCAAATGAAGGTTGTTCTCCCCAACGCAACTTACGTCACTGTCAACAAGTACCAGCACCCCGATCTCTACTGGGGCATGCGCGGTGGTGGTGGTCCCAACTTTGGTGTCGTCATGAGTCTCACCTATAGGACTCACCCGAACCCACCTGTCACCGGTGCTTTCTACGCGGCCAAGGCAGCTACAAAGGATGCTTACTTCAAGCTCCTCGAGCTATTCAACAAGAACCACAACAGCCTCCTGGACTCCGGTTGGGCAGGATTCTGGCCTTTCGAGGACAACACCCTATACTTGACCCTCATTGCTCAGGGCAAGCCTATTTCCGCCGCTGCTACCAAGACATGGGATGCCTTCATTAGCCAATCTTCCCAAATCGACGGTGTCGACATCACGCTGAACAAGAAGGTTGACTACAACGATTTCGAGGACTGGTACTTCAACAATTTTATCCAGAGCGAGAATGGCTTCGGATTTAACTACACTGTCGGAGATCAGGGCGGCATTCGCCTCACGGTCTCTTCCTGGCTCATTGACCGAGATACCTTTGACAACAATGCTACCGCACTCGCTGAGGCTTGGATGGGTATCCCTTCAGCTCGGCCATTGTGAATGGGTTCCCCTCATGGATTGAACCGATACTGATGAAGGCTTCTTTTCAGTATGGTTGGAGGTGGTGCCGTCAATGCAGCCGACCCCGACTCAGCAGCAGTCACTCCCGCCTGGCGTACTTGTGTGTCTGACATGACCCTCGGAAACGGTTGGGCCGCCAATGCCACCGTTGACGAGATTAATGCCATCAAGAAGAGCGTCTTCAACCAAATCGAACCTCTTCGCAAGCTCGTCCCCATTCCTCGAGGTGGACAGTACATCAACGAAGTGAGTATATTCTACATTGCTTGAACCTACAGCATACTAATATGTCATAAGGCCGACCCACTCGAGGAGAACTGGCAGGGTGCCTACTGGGGCAAGCACTATCCCAGACTGCGCGCTCTCAAGCAGCAAGTTGATCCCAAGGACTTGTTCATTGTCTACAAGGGTGTCAACTCTGAAGGATGGGATGAGGAGTCGCTTTGCAAGACTACTTAGAGTGACATGCTGGGCCAAGTTGATGGGTATAGAACGCAATAAAGCTTAACTATAATTCGTATTGTCAAATATTCATATTATTCCAATTCCATGGATTCCGCTTCTCTACTTCTGTCCGTTCAAGATTTTATCTAAGGCTTCGAGATTTTCTGGCGACCTGCTGCATACTTACTCGCCCTGCGGTCAAGAAAGCACCACCTTCAATTATCATACATATCGCGTCTACCTCGCCACCCCGCCCTCATAAGTTTCTCCAATGATGTTGCCGTTTCAAGTTTCAGAGGAAGAATAGTCAGCCCGTTTGGGACTCTCGCAGGAGCCTGCAAGCAGATCTTAGAATTCTGAATCATGAACATTGCACTGTGACCAAACAGAACGCACGGCTTCGTCGTACAATATCGGTCCAATTTGTCGGGTAGGTGTGGCTACAACTGTCCATAGTCGCTATTGGTTGAAATCAAGGGGAGAATAAATGAAAGGCTCTCCAAGTTTACGTTGAAGAAAAAGGATAAGAATCCGTTCAGAGGGAGAAGAAGAGAAGATTCAGCTCCGGCCTGCAAACTGATTATTGGCCGATGCAATCTGAGATGCGGTGCTTGAGCGCTTGAGGTCGGGAGCGCCCTTGGCACGTTTCTTCAAGTTACAGCCCTCTGTAATTGTGGAAGATCTCTTTAGGTCCTGCTTCTCACCATCTACGGGAATACCCATCTGTAAGAGGTTGGTAAAAATCTGTTCTGCATGGGCATACTGTACCGTCATGCATTTCGGGAAACTCCGAATCCGTCTTGACTTCAAGTTGGATTGCATTCTGATAGTACGATGCATCCATGCTTGGAGCTTCCCGAGATACGGGTCGCTATTTCCACGTCGTTTACAAGATATGAGAGCTCGTACGGGTACTCTCTCGCAGCTTTGGCTCGGACCTGCCGATCCTTTCAAGGTCAGAAGTTTGATTCTACAGACCTTTGAACGAAGGCTTTTTAACTCATCCCTGTGCATAGATCCCGCACTTGATGTTCTTTGGCAACTCCAGCATAGCTTATTACAACTTGTGCGAGTGATGCCGAGTGACCTGTGGAGTTTCGACGGTGCACCAGTCGTGAGTGCGGAATTAGGCGTCGTCGGGGAGGTTACTTATGATTGACCATACGACAGTTACTCAGAAGCCCCACGGAGAACGACTGGGATAGGTTCGAGTACTATGGCGGAAAGATTTGCATTTTGACTGTAGAAACCCCGGTCGACGGGTCTGTCCTTCAGCATTTATCTAGGCATAGGCCGGCCAAACACCCATTGCCTCGACTCGAGCATCTTCAGCTACTTCTAGGAACGGTTAATACATTTCACTGTATAGAGTATCTCCCGGTTCTTCTGGGGGATACTCTTACGACGCTTGAGATAGACAACATCTATCTAGGCTCAGTCTACGAGAACCACTCAGCCCATGATGATAACAGTCTTCCAGATCTTCTCTATCCGATAGCAAGATGTTGCCCTAACGTGGACCGCATACTTATGCATACAGCTGTGATAGCTCCGAGGGCGGGTCGCACCTTAGAATCATTCCTCTGCAGCTTCAAGAGTATCAAGATCCTCACCTTGGCCCTCGCAGCCGTTACGCCTAACCTCATACACGATATTGGACAACTCCCCAAGTTATCCAGACTTCTGATTGACGATCCCCACGACCGTTTTGCTTCTCACCCCTATCTGTGGTCCGAAGGACCCATAGCTCGTTTCACGGCCGCTTCCCTGTCCAACGCCTTCACCCAACTCAGATATGTGGAACTGGGCCACATTGGAGCGCAGGACCTCAAGAATTTCTTAAACCATGGACCGAACACACTCACAGAAATTGACGCCTCCGGTGCACATGGATCTACCAATTTCATTGAGCTGATCGACCCTCTTCATCGTTTCACCCACTTGACATCCCTCAACCTCGTATTCTACAACGTCATCTTCTACCCTGCCATCCCGAGAGATACCACTGTACTCTCCCCCATTCTAACTCTTCGGAAGCTTCAATCCGTTCAGCTGCGGGAATTTCCAGATAACGCATTGACTGATGACTTTCTGAGTTATATTCCGGAGGCCTGGCCATGCCTACGATCGCTCCATGCGATTCCGAAGTTCCACGAGAAAACATGCATGACCCTCGCAGGTTTAATCCCCATCTCGCAGGAATGCACAATGCTGGAAGAGCTTGTCGTCTTTGTCATCTGCCAACCCTTCGAGATAAAGCAACTTGACTCCAGCCCCAGAGTCAGCCGCGTTCAATCGTTGGCTCTAGGGGACTTACCCGTAGAACAGCCGTAAGCCGTCCTACGCTGCATATCACACCTGTTTCCGAACTTGCGGAAGATGCCTCGTTTGGGAGTAACAAAGATATGAATCCTGAATTGCGTGAACTCTCCACGGCATTCCGAGCAGCGTTTCCCCCCTTCACTGTAAACTGAACATGCTCAGGGGAGGTCAAGGTGTTCAATACGGCATTGTCCTAGGTGTAGGACATGGGTTGGATGGGTCAAGTGATGTAGATTGCAACCATTGTGATTTTCGGAGGATGTCGTATACAATGTCACCGAAATAGATTAAGCTAATGTCCGCGCACGTTGTCCTCGCCCTCTAATGAAACCAGTAAGCTCTGAAATGCAACTTAATCCCGCCCGCGGAGGAAGCAGAAGCACGCCTACGAGGCTCAAGGGTCAAGAGTTAGGATGGGGGAGCGAGGATGGTGGACAGTAGAACTCGCGACAACCATCTTCATCACCCATCTGCCCTTGTGCCCCAGCTGGCTTTCTCTTCGACTGCGTCCCAGCGACCGTTTCTTCCTCTTGTTCCGCTGCATCGGTCCCGGCCTCGTCACTCCCACCCCCCATCGGTTCCTCTAATGATGTTGCCATTTCAGGTTTCAACGGCGCCAGCTTCACCGAGCGCGGCATGGCTCTCCAGGACCACAGCGCTCGTTATTTTCTCGGTTGTCGTATCCGCTGGCTCTATTCTCTATTGCCTTGTCCACATAGCACGATACTCGTAAACTCGCAGGCCTGACAGCGGGATGGGCGGGTCAATAGGAGGAGGTGGGGAGGGTACGCTGAGGGTGTAGCTGGTTTTTTTGCGCGCTAGAGTCTATAGTCGTCGTCTGGGGGCCTTGGTCGTAGTAGTCCCGATTTTGGTAGTGAGAAGTGAGGGGCTTTGTGCTCCTCGGGTCGTATAGAAGGTAGGTGGTCCAGGCGACGGCGAGAATCTTGCATTCCTTCCTGATGACAGCCTGTACCAACCTCATCAATTCAAGCAACAGGGAATACCAGACCTCGAACGCCAAGATGAGGTTATTCGCAGTCGGGAGATAGAGGCAATGCGGCAGGAGGCTGCAAGCAGGTGTAAGAATGCTGATTCATCGGCCGTGACTAGGCAGAGACAGAGCTTCAAACGGGGCGGTAGTACGAAATCAGCCAATTGCACAAGCCATTGCTGTACGGCTCAATTAGAAGGGTCTCTAAATCTACGCCAGTAGTAAAGATGAGAATCTGTTTGAAAAGAAAATGAAGGAAACTGACCATGGACGGACGGAGAGATGGTCCCAAAGAAGGTGGGTTTCCCGGTTAGGGATCATTGGGATCTTGCAAAAAGTAGCCCTGGATGCGCTGAGGTGTCGTTGAAAGCGTATTTCTGGTCAAGAAAGCGACGAGCAAGAGGCAATTTTGGCTCGAATTTTGAAAAAGTAGTAAGAGGGTGGTCGCCCGCTTCTGCCAGGAGGATGTCACGCGTCACAGGCGTTTTCCCTTACTCTTGCTCTCACTTCGACCACTCCTCGAACTACGACCGAAGCTTGGAGCTCATAATATCATACTCTATTCTACTTCCCTCTGCGCCGTATGTGAAGCCTCGGGAGAACTTTGCCGATCTTGACGCCACCCGTGCTGAAGGTGAGCGCGACAAGTCTTGGTTGAGGAGGTTCAAACGTTCGAATCGCAGCGGCGTCTGTAACGACCTCATTCAGCTTCTAATGGACAAACCTGCTCGGGGAATATAATCACCAACGCTGGCTGGAATGTCACGGATCTCCTGTCACTACATAGGTATACATCGTGTGTTCTGGGCGGTTTGATGCTAGAGTTGACGAACCCCGCACAGAAGCATTCCGTCATCCAGGCTTACCTTCTAGTCCAAACGAGGAGCGCGAAACACCTCATTTCTTACTACCTAAACGGGGACCACCTCCTTCAGACCACCCCAGGTGACACAGGACGACCCATATCATGTTCGGCCCGTTAAGCTTGAGGTGTAGCGCCTCACCCTGATGGTGGTCGCCTGACCTACGGATTCTCGAAGTAGCATCTAATCGATGGCCGAGCACTGCGGTGTGTCAAGCGGGGCTCTATCACACTTTCTTTGAATTCGGTCAGGCTGGATATGCACTGAGCACTAGAACTCGCCTTATCGTCGCCGTCATAGCATTTCAATAATATAATGGGACTTGTTATCTTCAATTTCCAACGAGAGGATCAGCGACTTGTAGGGAAGTGATTATTGATAATCTCTCCGACACGGGGTAGATTGATAGATGGACGCCGTGACACACACAACTGCACTCGCACGGGCGCATGCAATGATGAATCGATGGGCTGCAATTGGGAGGATTGTTATAGGCGGACGATTATTTTAAACCAATAGGGTACTACTTTGTCTCTCTCCGCCCCTGTTTCCACTCTGCTTAGTCTGCTCGCTGCCATTTACCTTGTTTGAAAGCTAGCTACATTCTAAACTTTCTCATTATGGTGAGTGGTACGAACAACGCTTGTGCACAACTTGTTCATTCGCTTGCCAACCTCGTCTTCAGCAAGTAAGTTAAACATACTGCCTCGTCCATTCGCCTTCTGACCTCATCCCCAGCGAGTAATTGTACCATTCAGTCCTGTCCATCCGCTCGCTGATCTTGTCTTCAGCTAGTAAGTGAACCATTCGGTGTCGCCCATTCGCTCGCTGATCCCATCATCAGGAAGTAAATCATCCACATCTGCCTACCCCCGTGCTCGGCTCGCTGACCTTGTCCTCAGGCAGTAAGTGATTGATACAGTCTTATCCATTTGCACGCTGACCCAGTCTTCAGTTAGTAAGTACGTCATCTAGTCTAGTCCATTCGCTCGCCGATCCCGTCTCAGGCAGTAAGTGAATCATCCAGCATCATCAATTCGCTTGCTCGCTATCTAATCTCGTCTTCAGGAAGTAAGTGAATCATCTAGTCTTGTCAAGCCGTTCGTTTATCCCGTCGTTAGAAAGTAAATGAATCATTCAAGCTCCTCTATTCGCCCTCTCATCTCGTCTTCAGAAAGTAAGTGGACCATCCAGACTCGTCCATTCGCACACCGATCTCGTCTTTTAGCGGGTAAGTAGGTCATTTTGCCTAATCCATTCGCTCGCCAATCTCGTCTTCAGCTTGTAAGAAAATCATCCAGCGTTGTCCATCTGCTCGCTGATCTCGTCTTCAGCGAGTAAGTGAATCATCCAGTATCGTACATTCGCTTGCTGATTTCGTCTTCAGGAAGTAAGTAGATCATCCAGTCTCTTCTGTTCGCTCCCTGATCTTGTCTTCAGCTGGTAAGTCATATCACAGGATTCTTTAATCCATGTTGATAGCCTTTCTTTTGGGCCAGCGGGTACGTACTTTGATTATCCACTTGGTATGATATCCTAAAACCCGCAACTTTATTTCTGCTTCCCAGGCCTCCCATTCAGGAAGTACGTTTGTGCTTTGGAGCCACATTGAACCACCATTGACCTTCTTTGACCGAAGCTATCCGCAACGTCATTGATGCGTACATTCAAAACCAACTTCCGATATATCTCCTTCAGCTTGATAGCATGAGACTGGTCCGGAGGGGCGCTGTCAAAGGCCCCCTTCAAGGCGCCATCGTGAGGTTCATTGACGAGCTTTTACCTCCTGATGACAGGTCAAAGTGGGAGCACCTAACCGAGAAAGATATTAAGGTTAGTGCAAACACATGGATTCGGCAGCAGACAGCATATGCAATTTTCTCTCATCGGTGGCTTGATGCGGGGGAGTTGACCTTCCAAGATGTATCGAAGTTCGGGCAGCTTTCGGCCACAGGATTTCGGAATCTTTCGGAGAATCGCACCACGCAAAGAACCGGTCAAGAGATCTTGGACTACTTAGTTGGTTCCACGTCTACGGCCAAGAAGGATGAAGAGAAATTGGGGTTGTTGAAGGGGATGAAGACGTTCTGTGATGCGCTATTAGCTAGCCAACGAACCCGTTGCCAGGACCTTGTCAAGCTCGTTGAATTCTGCAACATAGCATCGGAATACGGCTCCAAATATGTCTGGTTTGATACTGGCTGCATCGATAAGAGCAGCAGTGCTGAGCTCGAGGAGTCCATCAGATCAATGTTCGACTGGTATCGAGACGCTAAAATTTGCATAGTCCACCTTGCCGAGACCACCAGTTATGACGACCTCGTCGAGGGTCCCCGGGCCTTGTTTCTGGCTCGGAGGCGAGGCGTCAAAAGCGAACCATGGTTCACGAGGGGTTGGACACTGCAGGAGCTCTTGGCCCCTAAAAGAATCATCTTCTTTGGCAAATCCTGGGGTCGTATCACCGATAACACGGTGGGAAATGACAAAGTCCCTGATGACGTCTTGGGTATCCGTCTCTGGGAGACAATCTCCAAAGGCACAGGGATTGACACCAACCACCTTCTCAACTTTTCTGCTAGTATCAATCACGCCAGAGATGCCCTCACGTGGGTATCGAAAAGGCAAACCACCAGAATTGAGGACATGGCGTATTGTCTTATCGGTCTGCTACGGATCCCGATGTCGATCGCGTATGGCGAAGGGGATATGGCATTTCATCGACTCCAGGTGGAGATCCTGCAGCGCAGCGGCGACATGGGCCTATTTGCTTGGACAGGACACTCTTCCCCCTTCAATAGTATGCTCGCAGCCAATGCGGGATGCTTTTCCCCTCTTCCACTCCAGCCCCTCATAACCAAGTCACCAATGGATACAAATTTTAACTGGGGCCAACCCCGCTCTGTTAAACAGGCTTACATGCTTACGAATATCGGGTTGCAGATTCCTCTGGTGGTATATAATGCAAATATTCGGAGAAGTGAGCCCGACGAAGTGAATGGAAAATTAACTGGGTTGGAGCGATATTGGTTGGAATTGACAGAGCTGGACTGGGACATCCATGTGGTGTCGAAGGATTTGGAGGTTTATGATCATCTCGGTATCGCTGTTCTAACCGGGTTGACCGACGAAACAAGTTCCTTGGGTATCTTACTCGGTATGGATGGAGATCGCTGCCTACGGATCCCGACCCAAGACCACATCATCTTATCTTCTATCCTGATGATGCCAGAGACCATTATCAGGTTCATCGAGTGAATTTATTATTCCCTAGGTGAGCTACATAACTACTTTGACGAATGATGAGGCCGACGAGTTCATCCCTTCTCTTGTGTCAAGAACGTCCTCCAGCTACCCTCTCACTTTTACACTTTTATTTATTTCTTTTTACACCATGGCCACTCTATGTACTCTTTACATATGGTACGTTTTGTACGATACTCTATTGGTGCGTTGCTTCTTTCTCCATGACATATACATACCCTATATGCCTCCCTTTCATTACTATGCTTCTTGTTTCCCCTTACTATGCTTTTCTCCGAATGGCTTATAGATACATCGACATCTTCAGCTAGTCTTCGTTACGGACACTTTTACACGGTACCAGTTTCCCCTACGTATCGTGTCTAGAGCCTGCATCGTCCTCGTCAGGGCTCATTCCGTAACATTTCTCTTACCCAAGCAAGTCTCAGCCTCGTTTTCTCATTGCACTCAATGTGTTCAATGCTGTCCTATCTTTGGCCCGGGCCAACCGATCGAGGAAGAAACGATTCTCAAAGGAAGACGTAAGGTAAAACACGACCATTGTATTCCTCAGACCATCATGTATCAAGCACCAGATCGAATGATAAAGTCCCTGCAGAAAAAAGAAGATGCGAGAGGATAGCAACACCGTTTCTGTTCGACTTTCCCCACAGACTGCCTCTGCCTCGTCTACCAACATCGGTTCCTCTGATACGCTGCCGTTCCATGCCTCAGGAGGTACGGAAGGAGTATGCTTCCGCGATGTTTGACTCTGGAGGGCTGAGCAGCGTCCTGACAGCGATATTCGCCGTCTGGAGAGCAAGAGGCGATGTGCTTCGTGTTCCTCGGGTTTCCAGTTTGATAATGTGAAAGGTCGGTATGACCGGTGAGCACGAAGAATGCTTCGTAGAAGTAACCTGTCCCAAATCCGTTAGTACGAGTCCAAAGAACACTGGGACACACAGTGCATACCGTTCCCACCGAGATGGATGTTATTCTCACTCGCTAGAGGATACTCTTCTTGTTGGACTGGTAGGCGCCTGCAAGGCATTTATTAGAATCCTGAGTCATCCACCGAAACCAGGCAGAACTCGCGGGTCAGAGGTATGGAATTGACTAATTTGGCAGCCGTGTTGTTGAGAGGAAGGCGAAGAATATCTAGCACCAGTGTGGGTCTATCCTCCGGTGATCCAATTCCCAACATCTCGAATGCGAAGAAGCAGTGTACTCTTCTGGGCCATTGGCCGAGCTGCTGCAGCCTTTATTGGGGGTAAACACGACATTTGCCGCCTAAGTTCGCCGAGAAGTCATAGACCCGAGGGCAGTAACGAGAGTCGATGGCGGCGGGTAATAGTGCATTATTTGGGGTGTATTGAGATTTGAAGGTCTGTGAGGGGAGGGTCCGAAGAGGTCGCGTCGCTGAGGTTGCTGTTTCTGTCGTCGTCTTGATAGAGGTAGGCCGTTTTTTGGGGAATTTTTGGGGAAGAGGCAAGGCGCTCTGTATCCCTGGGGTTAGGGTGTGTGAAAAGACAAAGGTATAGACTCCAGCTTAGGTGGCGTCTTCTGTTAGTGGCGAATGTACCAGTCAACCCGCCTGTGCCGTTGCTAAAACTTGGTGCTGAGGTCGAGGACAGTGACGAACGAGAATGAAGGCGGTTGAAGTTGGGCCATCGTCTTCGTCGTCAAGCTGTTCGAGAGCTGCAATAGCCTGCCCACTTAATCCTCCCGACCATCGTCCCCACCGCTTCTTTTATGTCTTCGCCTTCACCGCGTCGTCCGTCATAATTCGTCTGTTTGACGTTCCTGTTATACCTGGCCTCGCTCTTGAGAGGTACAGAAAGCGCTTGTTTCCACGGCGTTCAAGCAGTGAGGTGGGTCGAGAGTGGTATATGGGGAGATGTCATTGACGGTGGGAGAAGATGTGAACGACCACATAGGAAGATCTCAAGAGCGTGCTGCCCTCCAAGTCCTTTAGAGGAGGAAGCGGTAGCCGGGGGTTGTATATTAAGTGTTGGGTTTGCGGAACCATGATGATGTGAAGGTACTAGGACCAGGACGGCAAGAACGCTTCCACGAGTATAAGCGACATCTTAGAGCCTCTGTACGGAGCTCGGGGGTCACGTGCCCCAAAGATGGTCCTAACGTATCTCGATTCTCAACCTCTCGTCTCTGCCTTTCACTTCGTTTGACTTGCCCAAGACGAAAGTTTCTTCTAATTTCTCTCATCATGGTGAGTGTTTCTAATGCTTCCATGAACTACACCACTATGTGATATGATATTTACCCCAGGCAGATACGGATCAACCTACCAGCCATGTACGAGCTATCCGGTACATTCAAGTCGTTGCTTCCATCTAACACTCGTTCGCAGCGAATGGAAGTATGTCTCTAGTTTCACAATCTAAGAAAAACCATAGACTGCATTCCCTGACGACCCAACAGTTCGTGAGTGATGACCACCTCTGAAAGGAAGATGTCTGCTCACCCTTTCTATTGGTCATGTACGCCAGATTGTAAGTAACGTCTTGGACGTAATAAACGTTGAAACAAAGAGGCTGATATCGCGGCTCTTAGTGGGTGTGTGTAATCTTGGTTTAAAGTTGCAATGACGCTCACTTGTGGCGGCAGAACGTGCGTACGGTCCTCAAGGAAACCGACTGAATTGACAAATCATTTGAACGCATTCAGAGAGTACGTGCAGCGACCAACTTTAATCCATCTACGCATTCGCTAACTCTGACACCTTCCATAGGAAGTAAGTGAATCATTCAGTACCAAACAACCCCTCGCCGATTCCGCCTTCAGAGAGTAAGTGACCATCCAGTTCAATCTATTCGCTCACCGAGTAACTTCATCTCAAGCCCGTAAGTGATTCTCCCAGTTTCGTCCACTCGCCTGATCTCGTCTCCAGAGCGTACGTTCAACGTCTTATGATGCCTTTTCTCTCGCTGGTCCCTCATCTATGTAATTCTCAGGGTGTAAGTGAACGTTCTAATTTCACCTTTTCGCTCGTTCATCCCACTTTCAGGACGTAATTGGATCACCTGGAAAGGCACATTCACTCGCTCAGTTCGGTTTTTTTCCAGAGAGTAAGCCCTTCACCCAGCATTTTGCAATCCCATCCTCTCCCCGATCTCACTGACACCTTCAGACTGTAAGTAAACCATCCTGCACCAGTACTTCGTCGCCGACCTCGCCTTCAGAAAGTAAGTGCTCATTTGATATCACCCGTTCACTTACTAATCTTGGGTTTTCAGGACGTAAGTGCCCCGTTATGACCCCTCATTCGTTCCCTTGCTGATGTAGCCTCAGAGAGTGAGTAGTCAAATCTCAAAGCCAATTCTCCTGGATCCAATTTCGTTCCTTATTTTACTCTTAGAGAGTAAGTGACAATCCCGTAAAACCCTTCCTAATCGGTTCGCTGATCTTACTTTCAGGAAGTAAGCCCTCTGGTCTCATGTAATTTCTGTTTTTCGCTGAGCTTGTCCTCAGAGAGTACGTGTCAAGCGGTTCTATCAACCAGCTCTCACCCGCATTCACCTTGCTAATCTCATCCTCAGCTCGTAAGCAACCCACTCAACCCTTAGTTGACTCTAATCGCCCTTGCAGGACGTAAGTACCAAACCTCTCATCCGTCTCTCTCCACTCGCTCGCTGATCTCGTCTCTAGAAAGTAAGCTTGCTATGATTTAATTTAATCTATTCGCTTGCTGATCCCGTCTTCTTCAGCTTGTAAGTGATCAATAACCCGCTGATGCCCGCTTCTTTATCTCATATTCGTATTCAGCTTGTAAGTAGTTTATCCAGTTTCATTCATTCGCTCCTGATAATTTCGTCTCTAGAGAGTGAGTAAACACACTCCGTAAAACTCTCGTTGGCTTGCTGATCTTTGGTTCAGGAAGTAAGTGACTCGTCGAGCTCGGTTTATATGCTCGCTGATTTCGGGTTTAGGAAGTAAGCAAATTACGCTCTGGTGATTTTGTTCATTCCTCAACCTGATTTAATCTGGTCTTTAGGGCGTAAGTTACTTACTATCCCAAGTTTCGTCCCGTTTGCTTAATGATTTCGTTGGTAGCTTGTACGTGAAATATCTAGCGTCGTGTATAACCTCACATTATCTCTCTCGACGCGTTTTATTCTTCCTCCAGAGGGTACGTACCTCAATCATGCTTGCTTCAGACTGGTGACCCGCTCCCAAGGCGCCTTACATCCAAAGTACGTCTCCTCCCCCTCCAAAACCCAAACCAACCTCAGCTCAACCCCCTCTAATCAAAAGTCATCCACAACGTCATCGATGAGCACATCCACAACCGCCTCCCAATCTACCTTCTCAACCTCCAAAACATGCACCTCCTCCGCCGAAGTTCCATCAAATTCCACCTCTCAACCTCCATCAATGCCTTCATCGACCGCTTGTTACCTTTTGATCAAATTACGGAATGGATCAACCGCACTGAGGATGAGATTCAAGCTGCGGCGGCGAGATGGATCACGGAGGAGACGGGTTATGCGATTTTCTCGCATCGGTGGCTTGCGATGGGGGAGTTGACGTTTCAGGACGTGTTGAAGATTGGGGAGATTCCTGTGGAGGGGTTTCGGGAATTGAATGAGGAGATTACGAAGGAACGGTGCGAACGGAGTGGGAGAGAGATGGTGAAGTGGTTACGTGCGCGTGGTGGTGAACTTTCGAAAGCTCAGGTTGGCGCCACCCCAAAGACCAAGGAGGAAGAGAATCCAGCGGGGCTACTGAGCGAGATGAAGATGTTCTGTGACGACCTCTCATACTCCCAACGACGCCACTGCCAGGACCTAGTCAAGCTGATCGAATTCTGCACGATCGCCTCCCATTGCGGGTGTAAATTCGCGTGGCTCGATACGGGGTGCATTGATAAAAGTCGAAGTGCCGAGCTGGAGGAGTCGATCAGGTCGATGTTCAACTGGTACCGGGACGCTAAGATCTGCATCGTACACCTCGCGGAGACGACCACCCCTAGGACTTTCGAGAGTGATCCGTGGTTCACTAGGGGATGGACGTTGCAGGAACTTCTGGCTCCGAGGAGGATTCTTTTCTTTGGAAAGACTTGGGGTCGTATCACGCCAAACACGAACACGGAGCCAAACGATAAAGTCCCCGATGAAGTGCTGGGTATCCCGCTCTGGGAGACAATCTCTCAGGTTACGGGGATTGAGACGAGGGAACTTCTGGATTTTGATGCTGGTATTGAGCATGCGAGGGACGCTCTTGGTTGGGTATCGAAGAGGTCAACCACTAGGGTTGAGGATATGGCGTATTGCTTGATTGGGTTGTTGCAGATACCGATGTCGGTTGCGTATGGGGAGGGGAGTATGGCATTTCATCGGTTGCAGGTGGAGATTCTGCAGCGGAGTGGGAATATGGGGGTGTTCGCTTGGACGGGCATGGGTTCGTCCTTCAACACTATGCTCGCGGCGAATCCGGGATGCTTTCGTCCTCTTCCCCTACAACCCCTCGTCACCGAACCACAGACGGAGAGCACTTTCTTCTGGGATAAAGCTCAGTCTACCGATCATGCGTATGTGCTCACGAACAAAGGGCTGCGGATTTCCTTGCCTGTGTATGGAGCGTACATTCATAGGCAAGAAGTCATCAAAGAGGCACCCAACTCGGGGGTGGTTCGAACTCATCTTGGACTAATGGACATGGATCAGGAAGTTATTGTGGTGTCGGGGAAGTTGGGAGGGTATCGACATCTTGGGATCGCTGTTCTGACTGGGGTGGCTGATGAAAAACGGACTTTGGCTATTTTGCTTGGGATGAAGGGGGATTGTTGCGTGAGGATCCCGACGCAAGAGTATATCGTGCTGTCTCCTATCCCGAAAATGAAGCAGCCCGTTACTAGGTTTATCAATTAGGCATGTGCTGGGCTGATCTGGTTTGCCGGGTGAGCTACATCATTTCTTTGACTATATTACCCGACTAATGGATCGTTGAAGAATCTGAAGTTTACCCCCGTACTTCAATGCGTTTATTCAATTGGCCGTTCTTCCTTTGTGTACGATACTTCGTCGACGGACTGCTTGTCTCTCCATGATATATGCACAACCTACATGCTTCCCTTTTGTTATGCCCTCCTATCCTCTGACAATGTATATTATGTTCACTTTGCTGACCCTTACGTCGAGTTTCAATACTGCTTCTTTCCGTGTTGGCTTGTGGGCAAGTCGCCGTCGTCTGATCTCTCTGCACCCGCTGGCACTCTCCTACCGGCATACCAACATCTTGGGGGAGGGCCGTCATAAATTCTTGGTGCGGCAGTTACGAGTCTGCGTCTGGCGGCCTACGGCGCCATCTTAGGCCATCCTATGAACGGGCATGAGTTCCTTAAAAAAAAAATACGATTATTACAGACAACAGTCACGACCCGACAAGCTGGGACATTGGTTTGATATGGTCAAGCCGCCATCATGCCGGGAGCCCTAAAAAGGCAAATTGAGCGTTCTAAACACGGAACCATCAATCTCCCTCCATTGTTTGGCATCGACAGGAGAAATAATTAGGAGAATAATAGTTTCAAGCCAATCGAACGCGAAGAAATGAACATAACAATAGATAAGTACCTAAATTATGTAATAACGTGCCATCACAACATCGCGACCGTAAAGTTCGATTCCGAGTAATACTCAGACTCGTAACAAGAGTGATGTCAAGCGTCACAGCGGTCTTTCCCAACTTTCCTCCCCTTCGAATATCACCCAAAGCTTCTCAATATCCTTGGGCTATGAAATGGCGTACTTCGCTCTTTCAACTCACCCATGGTCCGAAGGCTTTCAAGGATAGCATTGATCGAGCAAGACAAGTCTGCGGCAAAGGTATGCCTAGCGTGTCCTGGTGTGGTTTGATGCTAGAGTTGACAAACCCCGCACAGGTCGCCTTCAGGAATCCGCGCCTACCGCCTAGTCCAAAGGAGGAACACGAAGCACCCCGTCTCTTACTCCGTAAACCAGGATTACCTCCATCAGAGCGATCCAGGCCACGGGAACGTGTTTGAAACGCGCTCAATCTGTTAAGCTTGTCGTATCCTGATGGTGTCCCCCGACCTTCGGATTCTCGAAGTAGCACCTAATCGATGGATGAGCGCTTCCATGTGTTAGGCGAGGCTGTATTGCATTCTGTTCGGCCAGATCGCATATGATGTGATCACTAGGACTCTTCGTATTGTCACTCTGTTAGTATCTCGATAATACAATGGGACTGGTTATTCCGTTTCCAACCTGTAAAGAGCATCGGCGACTTGCAGAGATGTGGTTACGTCCCTTATACCATCTAAGCTTGGCGGATAGATGCCCTGATATCCACCTGTCCAGCTCACTCGCACGGTGCATGCATCAATCAATCGATGGGCTGCGATCGGGATGATTGATATGTAGGCGATCGTTTTAAACCAACCAACCGAAAGGGTAGTTTCTGTCTCTTTGCGCTTGCCTTCATCCTTATTTCGACCTCCGTTCTCTCCTACCTACCTTTTGGCTTGTTTGAAAACTAGCTTCGTTGTATTCTTTCTCGATATGGTGGGTATCATGAACAGCCCTCGTCCATTTGCTCTCTGATCTCGCCTTCAGTTTGTAAGTGAATCATCCAGCCTCATCCATTATTTCCCTGACCTCGTCTCAGAACGTAAGTGAACCATCCAGTCTCGTCCATTTGCTCGCTGATATTGTCTTCAGCGGGTAAGTGAATCATCGACTGTCATGCATTATTTCCCTGATGTCGTCTTCAGGCAGTAAGTGAACCATTCTGTCTTGTCCAATTTCTCGCTGATCTGGTCTTCAGCGGGTAAGCGAATCATACAGTGTCATCCGTTCGTTCCCTGACCTCGTCTTCAGGCAGTAAGTGAATCATCCAGTCTCGTTCATTCGCTCGCTGATCTCGTACTCAGAAAGTAAGTGAATCATCCGGTCTCATCCATTCGCTCGCTGATCTTGTCTTCAGGAAGTAAGTGAATCATCCGGCGTCGTCCATTTGCTCGCTGATCTCGTCTTCAGAAAGTAAGTCAATCATCCAAGCTCGTCCACCCGCTCGCTGATCTTGTCTTCAGGTCGTAAGTCATATTACAGAATCCTTTGATCCATGTTGATGGCCTTTCTTTGTGCTCTAGCGGGTAGGTACTTTGATTATCTACTTGGCATGCTCGTTCCCATACTTCTGCTTACCAGGCCTCCTACTCAGAAAGTACGTTTTTATCCTTTGGAACAGAAATGAACTACCATTGAATGTCCTTGACCGAAGTTATCCGCAATGTCATCGACGAGTACATTCAAAACCAACTTCCGATATATCTCCTTCAGCTTGATGGTATGAAACTGGTCCGGAGGGGCGCTGTCAAAGGCTACGTTCAAGAAGCCATTGACGAGCTTTTACCTTCTAATAGCATCTCATGGGGGCGTCTATCCGAGAAAGATATCAGGGCTAGTGCGGCCGAATGGATCACGAAGGAGACGGGATATGCAATTTTTTCTCATCGGTGGCTTGACACGGGCGAATTGGCCTTTCAGGACATGTTGAAGCTCGGAGAGATTTCCGTTGAAGGATTGCAGCAGCTTGCGGAAGATTGGACCACAGAACGAACCGGCCGGGAGATCCTGGACTTCTTAGTTGATTCCACGTTTACAGCCAAGAAGGAGGAAGAGAAATCGGGGTTGCTGAGGGCGCTGACGACGTTCTGTGATGGGTTATCCTACAGCCAACAAGCGCGTTGCCAGGACCTTATCAAGCTCCTCAAATTCTGCAACATGGCATCGCAGTATGGCTGCAAATTTGCCTGGTTCGATACTGGCTGCATCGATAAGAGTAGCAGTGCCGAGCTCGAAGAGTCCATCCGATCAATGTTTAAGTGGTACTGTGAAGCTAAGATTTGCATAGTTCACCTCGCCGAGACCACCACGTGTTTTGATTCCGCTCGAACCGTCGTTTGGGAGAGCTTCGAACGAGATCCATGGTTCACGAGGGGTTGGACGCTGCAGGAGCTCTTGGCTCCGAAAAGAATCATCTTCTTTGGGAATGGCTGGGGTCGTCTCACCAGCAACACGGAGGGGAATGACAAGGTCTCCGATGACGTCTTGGGTATCCCTCTCTGGGAGACAATCTCCCAAGTTACAGGGATCGACACCGATCAGCTCCTCAACTTTACTGCTGGCATCGATCACGCCAGAGACGCCCTCACATGGGTATCGAAAAGGCAAACCACTAGAATCGAGGACATGGCGTATTGCCTTATCGGTTTGTTACAGATCCCCATGTCTATCGCATACGGCGAAGGGACTATGGCATTCCATCGGCTCCAGGCGGAGATCTTGCAGCGTAGTGGAGACATGGGCTTATTCGCATGGACAGGACACCCTTCCCCCTTCAATAGTATGCTTGCAGCCGATCCAGGCTGCTTTTCCCCTCTTCCGCTCCAACCGGTAACGACCGAGCCAGAGAGAGACCCGGAGTTCAACTGGGACAAAGCACCTCCCCCCAATCGGGCTACTATGCTTACGAATGAGGGGTTGCAGATTTCCTTGGTGGTTTACAGCGCGACGATTAAGAGTCAGAGCGACGTCGCCTTCGAATTAGGGACAGTGGAATCTCGATTAGGGCTGTTGGACCAGGAAATCATCGTTGTGTCTGGGAATTTGGACGGTTATCATCATCTAGGGATCGCCGTTCTAACTGGGTTGGCGGATGAATCACGTACTTTGGCTATTCTGCTTGGTATCCGGGGCAATCGCTGCACAAGAATCCCAACTTGGGAGCACATCGTGCTATCTCCTATCCCGAAAACGAAGCAGCCCATTACCAGGTTCATCGACTGAGTTTTACGACGAGCTGTGACGACTTCACTAGGTGAGCTGGACAACTCCTTTGACAAATGATGAGGCTGACCGGACGTCGAAGGTTCCCAACTTATGCTCTTACTTTACCGCTTGAATTTCTTTCCAGTCTTTGTTCACGTCTTCACCCCATGGCCGCTCTACGTATTGCTCTTTAGTATGATACTCCGCTGTAGACTGGATTTTCTCGATGACATATGCACGTCTACATGCCTCTCTTTATTTGCTGTGCCTTCTAGTTCTCTTGCTACTTATGCTTTCTCCTGATTCCTTTCAGTTATGTTGAGTTCTTGGCTGGTCTTCGAAACAGACATTTTTACGGTACCACTTACATGGATCTGTTACATATCATGCAGGACTGTTCTTCCCTATGCCATATGCGAACCCTACATGCCTCCTTTTCTTTGCTATCCCTTCATGTCCCCTGACTAGGTCCTTTCTTCGCGTTGCTTACCGTTACGTTGAGCCTTTGTGGCTGGTTCCCAAAACGGACTTTTTACTGTACACTAGACTTGTTTGTGCATGTCGCGCCTTGAGCCTGCACCGTCCTCGTCATCGCTCATTCCGTACTAACCTATCAGAGCAGTCTCAACCTCGTCTCGTCATTGCACTCAATATATCCAATGCTCGCCTATCTCGAGCCCAAACCATCTGATCAAGAAAGAAACAACTTTGGAAAATAAGAGGAAGAGTAAAACACGACCATGGTATTCCTCAGACTATCGTATATCAACACCGGATCGAATAATAAAAGTCCCTCCGAAAAGAGAAAAGAAGATGGGAGGGGAATAGTAAGACCCTTTCCGTTTGACTAGATGGTGGTAGGTGAAGAGGGTACGTCGGTGATGGTGTAGGAGGTTCTAGACGATCAGCAAGGAAGGAGCGAAGAGCTTGTTGTGAGCCAGGGTGTCGTATGGCAGGCAGCGGTAGTAGCCGCGAAGGTGCTTCGTATTCCTTGGGTCGGAGTGGAGAACGCTTGAAGGCGACCTGAGAGGATAGGCTGTTTGTTTGGACTGGGGTGATGGTAGCTCACCTTCGAAAATTGCTCATAGACTGAAGATCTTCCTCATTCTGTGTAGACTCAATATTAGAAGCTAGACGAGAGACGCTATTGTATGTCTAGGCGGTAAATTAAACCTCCAGTGTTGTCAATTCGCCTGCTGACCCCGTCTTCAGGCCGTCAGTAAATCGTTCGGTGTTGTTATTGACTCACTAACCTCATCTTCAGGCGGTAAGTGACTCGTACAGCGTTATCCATTCGGTCGCTGATCTGTTCTGTAGGCGGTAAGTGAATCACCTAACGTTCTCAACTCGCATGCTGATATCGTCTTCAGGACGTAAGTGAATCGTCCAGCATTGCTCATTTGCTAGCTGATGTCGTCTTCAGGAAGTAAGTGAATCCTCCAGCATTGTCAGTGCGCTTGATGATGTTGCCTTCAATGGGTAGGTGTATTGTTCAGTGACGTCTATTCGCCCTCTGACGTCGCCTTCAGGCAGTAAGCAAGTCCTCCAGGATTGTCCGTTTGCTTGCTGATCCCGTCTTCAGGCGGTAAGTGAATCCTTCAGCGTTGTCCACCTGCTCGCTGAAATCATCTTCAGGTGGTAAGTGACTCGTCCAGCAACTTCCATTCGTGCGCTGATGTTCTCTTTAGTTAGTAAGTGAATTCTTTAGCGTTTTCCATTTACTTGCTGATCTTGTCTTTAGTGGGTAAGCAAATCATCCAGCGACCTCTATTCGTTTTCTAACCTCGTTCTCAGCGGGTAAGTTTCTAACTAACCTTTATTTATCTCCGTCAACGGCCTTTTCTTTGCTTTCCAGAGGGTATGTACTTCCATTATCTGTTTCGCATAAATAGATTCCCTTAGTTTCTGTTTCAAGGTCGCCTATATCAAAGGTAAGTCTATCCACCTTCGGACACGTAAATCACCCTTGAACCTTCTTAACCAAGCCATCCACAACTTCATGGATGAGTGCATTCACAACCAGCTTCCGATATATCTTCTTAAGCTTGAAGGCATGAAACTTGTGCGGAGGGGTGCTATCAAAGGCTACATTGAAGTTGCCATCGTGGAGGTCATTGATAAGCTTTTACCTATCGACAACAGCTCAAGCTGGGCTGATCTAACCGAGGATGAAATTAGGGTTTCTACGGAGGAATGGATCATGGAGCAGACGGCATATGCTATTTTCTCTCATCGGTGGCTTGATATGGGCGAGTTAACCTTCCAGCACGTATCGAAGCTTGGAGAGCTTTCCGTAGAAGGATTTCAGAAGCTGTCCGAGGATCGCACAACCAAACGAACTGGTAGGGAGATCTTGGACTTCGTAGCTGGTCACACTTCTACGGACAAGGAGGGGGAGGATTCGGGGCTGCTGAAGGGAATGAAGGCAATTTGCGATGTGCTATCATACAGCCAGCGAGCCCGTTGCCAGGACCTCGTCAAGCTCGTCGAATTCTGCGACGTTGCATCCCAATACGACTGCAAATTCGTCTGGTTTGATACTGGTTGCATCGATAAGAGCAGGAGTGCCGAGCTCGAGGAGTCCATTCGATCGATGTTCAACTGGTACCGAGACGCCAGGGTTTGCATAGTTCACCTTGCCACGACCACCAGTTCTGCCGCCTTCAAAAACGATCCATGGTTTAAAAGGGGCTGGACGCTGCAGGAGCTCTTGGCTCCGAAAAGAATACTCTTCTTTGGAAAATCTTGGGGTCGCATTGCCAGTAGCACCGGGGGGAACGACAAGGTCCCTGATAGCGTCTTGGGTATTCCTCTCTGGAAGACAATCTCCGAAATTACAGGGATTGACACCAATCAGCTTCTCACCTTTGCTGCCGGTATCAACCACGCCAGAGATGCTCTCACGTGGGTATCGAAGCGGCAAACCACTCGAATTGAGGATATGGCGTATTGTCTTATCGGTTTGCTACAGATTCCCATGTCTATCGCATATGGGGAAGGGGCCATGGCATTCCATCGTTTGCAGGTGGAGATTCTGCAGCGCAGCGGAGACATGGGGTTATTTGCGTGGACTGGACACCCTTCCCCCTTCAATAGTATGCTCGCTGCGAACGCGGGTTGCTTTTCCCCTCTTCCGCTACGGCCCTTCATAACCAAACCACCGAAGGACACATCTTTTACCTGGCGCTAATCCCGCCCTACCGATCAAGCCTACATGCTCACAAACAAGGGGCTGCGAGTTTCTTTGATGGTTTATAGTGCACACATTTGGAGTATCGTTGAATGCAAATCGGGGATGGAGGAATATCGGTTGGGACTGCCAGAGCTGGGCCAGGAAATCACTGTAGTGTCTAAGGGTTTGGGGGGTTATGATCATCTAGGGATCGCTGTTTTAACCTGAGTGGCCGACAAATCAAGTACTTTGGCCATCTTGCTCGGGGATGAGGCTGATGAGGACATTCGCTCCTTTGTGTCGAAGGTTCTCAAGTTGCACTCTTCACTTCGACGCTTTCGTTCCGTTTTAATGTTTCTTCAAGTATTCGATCCAAGGCCTCTCTATGTAGTCACTTCATATATGGTTCATTTTGTACGATACTCTCTCGGTGAACTTCCGTTTCTCTATGATATATCAAACCGACGAGCTATGCCCTACATGTCTCTCATCCTTTGCTATGCCTTCTAGTTTCCCTTACTACGTACGATTTCCCCACATTGCTTACAGTTCCCCCGAGTCTTCGAAAGGTGCCACAAATTTCTTACACCTTTACGGTAGCACTTACTCGCCTTGTTACATATCGCGCCTAGAGCCCGTATTGTCTTCGTCAGTGCTCAACTCCATGCTTTTTTTTTTGTACCGGAGCAAGTCTCAGCCTCGTACGCGTCTCATATTGCCACCAATGTATTCAATGCTATCCGATCTCGAGCCTAAACCCATTGAATAAGGAAGAAACTACTATACACTTCAAAGCAACAAGAAGTGACTTAATTTCCGACTATATATTCATTCTTCACAATGCTCCTCTTGGGACCATCGCTCAAATGGCAAATTTGCGTACTTTGTAGGCGTTCATCCACATATAGGACCTATACTGTATCTAAGCATTTTCCGCATAGAATCTCTATTGTATCAACGGAATAAGTGGGGACTCGAGCTCATCGTGCCCAGCGCGTGTTGACGCGACGGGCGACGCGTTTGAAGTCACGTGACTCCCGAAATATGACCACCGTTACTTACTGTATTAGGCCGCCCACCAGGATGTCGATTTTCATAATTCGAACGGACTACACGCTGCAATCACTTCTTCCTGCTGAAGGATTTTTTTTTAGCAGTCTAACCTTCTGCCGTCGACCAATCAAGAATATAAAATCCAACCACCCTCTTCTCAACAGCTCCTGAGCGGAAGGGATGTACAGCCGACTCACCACGAACTCTCGAATTCTCCAAGTTGGGAAACGTCCATGTTGCCTTCAAACTCAAGCACCCATATCTACGCTGGTTTATGGTCAGCTTCCTCCTATCATCTCCCCGAACGGATTCCCATGCTTACTCCAGAGGTATACTCAGAAGCCCTCACAAACGAGGTGTACAGCTCCTTCACCTTAACCCTAAAAACTCGCCGCAATATGGTGGTGTATGATGGGGCATTCGCGGCGGAGGCGGTATCCGGGAAGAAGTCGGATGGGAATGTGCGGTACCCTGGATGAAGAAGACGAACCTGGCCCTGTGCCACTTCGACCTCCCCCGGTCTTATCCATCCATAACAATCTTCGACCACGGGACCAACTTCGACCGACAGCGTTCCGTAAGGAGTGTAAGGAGGCCGGCCGACTGCTACAAGGCACCAACAGAAGACATCTCCGGGAACTTCATATGCTGGAGGGAGCATGCTCGCTGTTTAGGCCTACCCTCGTGGTTTCGCAAACCTGGACCAACTCGTCTCTTCACCTCCACAGCTAGACCACATCGGACTCTCGATTTTGGACCACCGATGTACTCTCCTCTGATTGATCCCCTGGGCCTGGAATGGATCCGCCCTCCCTGTTGTCAGGCCTACGAGTCGGCGGTAGACGCAGAAAGGGCAGACGAATTGGTGGAGATGATTATCGGGAAGCAAGCTGTTGCAGGTCATGATGCATGAGCGGCCTGATGAAGAAGACGACTCGGACCCCGCTCTAGTCTGACGCCGCAACTCGTCCGAACCTCCGGCCTCGGTGGTACATGAAGTGGCTGGGAGGCTGGTACACCCGTCGTCAGTAGAGGAGAAGAGAAGACACCCCATTCATTCCGGTAGCTGGTCATGCTGAAAAAGCATCATCGCCTGCTAGGCCTGTCTTCAACGTTTCACAAGCCCAAACGCAAGGGACACAAACCACCTTGCCCCTCCCTGCTAGTTCCCGAACCAATCAGTCGGTTCTACCCCAGACGACGACGGACAGATAGTGATGTGAGCCTCCTGGGAGCTTGCGACGGCGACCTCCCAAAATCCCAACACCCCAAATGGTGTATCCTCCCCGCCCGACCGCCATCAACCTTTCGCCCCCGCTATCAAGCCTACGACTATACACCAAGAGGACTCCGTCGGCCCTCTCTAGATGAACAATCATCGTTACCTCCGGTCCTTGGAGCTACTGCTGCTGCGCATGAGAACCACCTTTGTTTCTGGGGACGTCGATTCGGGCCTTTGGCGGAGATTTGAGAGGCGATGACGGCGGTTCTAGACGCTCTGTGAACATCATTGGTCCATGCTCTTTCTGTCCCCGCTAAAGACGAAGACGAAGCAATTGAAAGGCGACATCACTGGAGGAACGGATGGGGGCGAGGGGCGAGGAGGCAGGGGCGGCAGAAAGCACGAAGAAAAAATCTCTGAAAAATGAAGAGGAGCCAGCCGAAGCGCACGAGCAAAAGGGGCAGTGAAGATGATAGTCGTGGCTTCCATCCTCCATCCTCCACTCCCCTCATACGTTATCCCGACCTTTGAGCACCACACACGCGCTTGGACGTCCGCCACTTCTCCAATTCGGCAAATGCGCTGCGTAGAGATGCCGGCCGTTTGACGGTAAACCCGTCCTCGCGGCTCAAACGGTCCAGAAGCAGGCGACTTCGACCTTCCCTGCCAGTGATCCCAGCCACCATCGCCCTCAACCTCAGCAGCATCAACCGCATTTCGTAAGGAAGGAGGTCGTTTGTTTGCTGCACCCGTCATTAGCAGAAGATGCGTAAACCACACCGGATTCCCACCAGCTCGAACGCAAGGGATACAAAGCAGAAGCACCTTCCTCAGGAGCGCCCGTTGCTGGTGGGGATACCGGATATGGAGGTCAGCAGAGACCAATGATCGAGAGGATGGCACACACCAGTGCTAATACTTGGCATCCCTCGAATATCACGGACCTGCACTCTTTTCGTGCCCGCCGAAGACGAAGCAATTGAACGACAACATCACTGAAGGATGCGATAGGGGGCGAGGGGTGACGAGGCAGGGCGACAGAAGGGAGAAATGATCTTCTCTGGGAAGCTGTAGAGGAGGAATGCAGAAATTACTGTCCTAATGCCAATGTAGTCGTTTGCAGACCACTCTGCAAACGAAGCTTTAGAATTGAATACTCGAAGGGGAATGCTTGGCTCTAACGCTTCTTGGTTTCCACCATGGTACAAGCACCTACCCAGAAGAACGAGTACCCCGGCTCTCCCATATTGCCTGGAGAAGCAGCAAGTCGTAAAGAAAACATATTAATTACTACTGGGATGACAATGAATAGGCGGAATTGTTTCACACCACCAAAATCTCATTGCGACCAGGGCAACTGAAGGGGAGCAACCGAGAAATAGATTAAATTATACGTAGATATTGAAATTCAATCGTAAGTCGGCGAAATGTGAGAACTACGGGAAAACAAATTGAGAGATTATCCTCAGTTTGCAGACTAGTCTGTTCAAAGGAACGGTAATTTAAAAGGAACAAGATACTATGGAACAGGGTATAGTGAAAGAGTACGAAAGGACCGACAGATTCGAAACAAATCGCGTTAAGCACCAGTAAACCTGAAGGCTTAAACCATCTTTAGCCTCGTCGACTTCACTTCTTCGACTGCGCATTCTTCAGACGTTGGCACGTCAAATCCTTTCCGGCTTGAGGTGGGCAACTAAACGCGTTTTCAAAGGGCTTGTTCAACCACTTCGTATTTTGGAATGCACCAGTGGCCAGCTGATTGTATAACTCAGATACAATTCATCGGAACAGAACATAAGACACCTACGTTGTACTCGCATGTTGTCTTCGCACTCTCCAGAACACCTGCAGCGTTCCTCTTATAGTACCTGTGAGTGGTATATTTGAGCAAGGTTGCGAGCATTCCAAAATGCAGCTTTACTTACTCGCAATAACTGTAATCTCTAGAGTGAGTCATCTCGTCAACAGCGTCTGTACCATCGATTGATGGGCAAGCCCAGCAGTCGTTGGATAGGCTTCTGTACTTGCAGTAGTCGGCTTTGGAGGGGCACCTATTCCATCCCGAGAAGCTTCTATAGGCATCTTGCTTTGCTTCCTTAACGCAATCGTCATGCGTCGGTCCAGATGGGCATTTCGCGCCGGGCTGAGAGCTTGACTTAGGTGTGCATCCTTCACGGCGGGGAGCTGGCGCAGTGTTGGCCTCTGAGTCTTTCTTGTTAATCCACGAATCAAGCGGCGTTCCAGTCCTTGCCTAAGAGGGATGTTTTTCGTCGGAGTCTTGACAATTCTACTGTCGAAGAAAAACCTACGTCAAACTTGAATTGGCCATCTGAATTCAGGCCTCCTCCCCTGTATTTAACGCTGGACATTCAAAGAGAGTCAGGCTCACGAGAAAAATCGCATCAAAAAAAGAAAGACTTACGTGCATGTCAAAATACTTTGGGTGGCAGTGACGTCGATATACTCGGCATTTGCATTTGGTGGGCAAGAATAGCACTGGTCGGTTTGAAGCTTGCAATTTGGGCCGCAGCAAATTTCCTTTTCCCCTGAATACGGCTTCGGGGTTGTGCAGTTCGGAACCGGAGTTGCCTTCGCCCCACAGTACGCGTCCTTTATGCGCAAGTTTCCGTCACCCTGAGAATATAAAAATTCAGTCTCACGTCGAGCATCCTTTGGTAGAATACTCACATCGTAGTGGCAGAAAATCGTACTGCCTTTATATGGGTTGCCATCCGCGTCCTGGCCTTCGCCCCTCGTGTATCTAGACAAATGCTTAGCATCGAGCAATTGTGCAGACTTTCATGCATCTTACTTGCAGTAAAACTTCGTCCAACTATTGTCCCCGTTGTCGTCTTGATCTGGATAAGACCCCGTGGGGCTTCCGAACCCTTGATTGGCTGTCGGACACGTCCAGCACTTCTGTGGTTCAGGTTTAGTTTGGTCAGGCCGATCGTTGAGAGCTGGGGAGCAATCTGCGATTGCCAAAGGCAAGACGTGAGCAGTAGCAAGGAGTAAGAACAGCTTGAGCATGACGACGCAGAGAAAGAGTTTGAGGAGAAGTAATCGGGAAGGAATGCGGCGGAATTCCCTGCTTGTAACTTCGAATAAAGCCAGAGTTTATATAGGCTCGCGACGAGATGCAGACTAGCCCGAATATGACGAGAAGTGGAGCTCAACTTTCCGAATGTCGAAGGATTCAGTCGAATAGGGTAAATTTTTGAATTGTTTCGGCAGCTACCAAAATCATTTGTTTTCCTCTAATAGTTTAGAACACAAAAAAGACACAGGCAGCCGAACTAGAGTGTCATTTCCGGCTTCCAATTCCAGTTTCCGGCTTTCACTATTCCGGATATTAGAGCATACAATATCTTTGCTTCGTCGAAAGGTTGAAGGATGCGCCATGCGCCAGAAACTGTTCAATGGTGTAGGAGGTTGTTGGAACGCATTGAACCTTGCTGAACATACCATTCTTCACCTCACAGATGATTTCTATCACTTCCAACATTTCTAGCGATTAGTAGCCGAAGAGAAGTACTTTCCGAATGAAATCTCGCTCTAACGGAATGGCCGAAATCGTACCTTATAGACACTTCGTTTCCGCGAAGATAACCAGATCGGCCATAGATTTTGAACGCGGGCCAAGTAGGTAGATTACTAGTAGACTCCAAGTCCATTGAACTTTGAAGTCGAAGGAGGTTGTCGCAGAGTTGGTGGCTTGGCAGAAAATCAAAATCATTCAATAGCTTCGGGCCGATCATGCCGTCACGCGGCACACGCTATCCTCAATCCAATGGTTAAACCAAGCCATTCTTGATCTTTTTCTTCCGTCCCCGCCAAAGGCGAAGCAGTTTTTTTCGCGACCTCCACCTCTCTCTCTCTAGGATCCTGCATTCTCGCCGTCCATGTCTACCGTACATCATGCATCATGTGCATGAGTGGCTGGACTAGGCACGATATTTCCTCAATCTCTGGCCTCAAATTTCAACGTTCGGGCCTCAACCACCCAGATCATATCTCAGTCTTGAATTTCAACAACAAGGATGCGATGTAGATCGATATTCTAACTCTCCTCGTCGAGAGGGTTTTTGGGTGAGTTAGCGTCATCTGTAGGCTTTCATGACACACTGCTAATCTTCCCCCGTCGAGTAGGTCTACGTCAGCAATCTCCAATCCAACCATCCATCAACAGCCTCACGAGCAGAAGGAACATTTCACCGACTCGACACGGTATATCATATATCAAGCTTCAAGATTTCCAACTTGGAAAACATCCATGTCGCCTTCGACCTCATGCACCTATCTCTCCGCCGGTCCATGGTCAGCTTCCTTTTGACTTCCCTCTAACGGATTCGTATTCTCATGCTTCCTTCCTTCGTAGATTTGGAAAACGATGTGTACGAGCCTCTTAATTCCCCAAACTGGCCTCCATATTGGGCAGATTCTATACCAGCGACTCGTGAGTTCCGTCCGGTCTCAGCCGATAATTCAGGATTCTGACATATTCTTGCAGACGCCTACGACAGCCCAAACAAGCGGGCTTTCTCCTCCCGAATGAAAATAATCTCCATCTTGGCGGAGGAAGGTAAGGCCATCATGTCCTGTCGTTCTCTGATCTTTGAGTTAACGAGACCAACAGAGGTCCCCTTCATTCTACATTCGCCGTCGGCATTCCGCGTTTTCAAATCCAGACGCAAGGAATACGATGCGCCTCGCCTCTTCCTCTCGTGACTACCGCTGTCAGACCACCCCGGACGACTACAGACCTGGAGCGCGACATGCTCTCCGGACCCTCCTATGCGGTCGCAGAAGCAGGCTCCTTCTGTACCTCCCGAGAGGCGAATATAATCGCAACATCATCAGAGGAACCGACGGGGACGGACGAGGGAGCGGCAGAGACAACATCCGGGAGGAAGTCGAATGGGAAGGCTGTTGCCCCTCGGATGAACACCTTGGATGAAGAAACCCATGCCCCGAATTCGACCTCTCTCCCAATCCCAATCCCAATCATCACCGCCCTTTCTCAACCCCAAACTCAAGCGACATGAGGCGCCCCGTCTCTTCCTCGCAAAACTGCGCTAGACCTGTCAGAACTACCCCAGGCGGGCGACGACAGGACTCCGTAATGTAACCTCCAAGCTTCCTCATACACCAAATGCTGCATCCTACTCGCTTATCGCCACTGGCCTCTCGTCCCCGCTATCAAGCCTACGACGATACATCAAGAGGACTCCGTTGGGAGGGTCTGCTTGATATGTCGTCCTTACCCCAAAGCCTGCGGTTACTCAGAGGAATCAGCCATTCTCGATGATCCAGAAGAGCATCCTGCTGCCAGAGATGTCGATATGGAGGTCATAATGACGGGATAGGGGTAGATGCGGCGGAATGGAGAAGAAACGGTCCTCGGGGAGCAGTCGAAGGGGAAGGCGGCTGAAGTACATGAGCAAAAGGGTGGGGAAGATGATGATAGTTGCGACTTCGGCCCTCCACTCTCCTCATTCCCCGTCCCAGTCGTTTGGGAACCACATTGTCGCCTTCGACCTCAATCACCCACCTTTGCTTCGTGGTTTCGCAAATCCTAGCCCTAGGGTCACAACACATTTTGCTTCTTCCTCGTAAAACCCTGACTACTCTGTCTGGTACACCCGAGATGACGACAGACGGCGCTGCAAGCTTTTTCCTGGACCCTCCCCCGCCGACCTTGAACCGTCCTAACATCCTGTTGTATCCTCCTCGCCCCGTCATCCAAGCTATTCGGTCTATGACTACCCACCAATAGGACTCTCTGGCGAGCGCTGTTTGCGGCAGCAGCTTAGAGGAAATAGCCACCATTCCTCGATGATTCAGAAGAGCACACTTCTCCTGGAGATCTCATTACGCAGGTCTGCAGAGACCTTTCAAGAGTAGGAGGATGGAACCTCACTGGTCCTCGACACTCCTTGAACATCGTGGAACGCGCTGTTTCCGCCCGATCCGAACATGGAGCAATTGGAAAGACAACATCAACAGACGAACCGATGGTGGAGGACGACGAGGCAGAGACGGATGCAGCAGAAATGGGCGAAAGAAGTTCGGGAAGCTGAAGTGCACGAGTAGGCGGATGATGAAGATGGCAATTTGCAACTTGCACCCACCCTGTCCCATTGCCCGAGCACCGAGCCATGCTTGTACTTCCTCCAATTCAGAAACACCGTTGCGTCACGGCTTTGGGTGCCCGCCCTAGCACCTGGCGCACGATCCTCTTCGGACGAAGGGGAAGAGACGGCACGGTCCGTCATGCTGTCAGTGCTGCGACATTTCCGCCTGGATTCAGAAACCCTCCCAAACGGGCTGCACCGGCTCCTCTAGCCCGATAACTAGATTGCCATATTACCGGATTCGTACTACCCACCGTCGGCCCATCATCCCAGCAATAAGCCCCACGACTAACGTACCTATGGAGGAGACACCGTCGTCGGATTTAGATGACTTGTCCCCCTTACCCCAAACAACAGTCCGCAATGGCACAAGCAACTTTATGGGAACACCACCATATCTTCTTAACCCAGGAGCGCGTACTATTCTTGGAGATCCCGGATACGGAGATCAGCAGAGACCAGCGAAGCAACGGCCGATGTAGTAGAAAGGAGGAAAGGGGAAACATCTGGAAAGCAGTCGAAGAAGCCAGATGAGGTGGACGAGTAGGTGGATGGTGAAGATGATTATCGCGATACCCACCTCCATCGTTCCCCATCCCAACCTTTGAGTCTCCAAGGAGTGGCCTATCTTCCTCAACGACTGGGAGTCATCCGGGTGTAGAGTGCAGAGGCGTTGGGCGTCACTTTGCGATTTGACCTACCCAGGGCTGATGCTGCATTGGACGGGTTTTGGCGATCATGTTGACGGAGGAGGTGGAGGTGGAGAAAGTTCTTTACGACTGAGCTGTCGATTCCACAGACCTCATGAAGATTATCCTTTAGACCGCGTCCAGAAACTATTCAGGTACGCATGAACCATTCCCCAACCATCGCCCTCGCTGATTCCCTTCTTTTTCCGCAGGCTTTGGCCGTTGGAGCTAGCGGTGTCTGGCGGGCTGGTAACAGCGGAACCCACCGCCGTTCACGTACTTGTCCCGTTTTCTTGCTTGGGTGCTTCGTCCCTTATAGTGGACATATACTGTAGCTTTCCTTTGTTCCACGTACCCAGACATCATAGCATGACGCCTTCGGAATAAAATCTCCTTGTAATTCCTTTTAATGGATGGTAGCGAAATCAAACCAATCCAGAAAGCCCCATCCGGGTTCATGCCATACGATGAGCATTGGCCCCACCCTACGAAGTTGTTTGGATACTATTGGAGGGGACAAACTCCAGGTTTCACGAGGTTGATCATGATGTCCCTCGGGTTAACCGCGCCGATCACGCCTCCCCTCAATCTGTTGTTGAAACTTGAAACGTTCACCATTCACTGAGTCAGCAACGACGCCTTTCCTTCCTGATCGCCGATGCACTCATGCTTACAAGTCCCTGAAATACGGTTGGCCATCTTTAGTGCACTGGACAACTACAAGCACGATGGCGAACGGGTCGCTGGATCCTCAAGCCTATCCTCGTTAGCAGTTTTGGCCCGAACGTGTCGACAATTTCAAGGTGCGCTCAACTTAACCACTTAACTTAGTCAAGCTGTAAAGTTCATACGAACCTCCTTCAGATTCGGCACTGGAAGTGCTCTGGAGACAACAAGAAGAACTCTCTGCACTTGTTCGAGTTATGCCGACCGATTTGTGGGCCTTCGGAGGTGGGGAACAAAGATATGTAGAAGTAAGTTTGATTGGGTCCGGATTCTTCTCGTTGTTGGTTTCTAATATCTTCACCATCAGTTCCTTAGGCCGCTGAAAGTGGACGACTGGGATAGGTTTGACTATTATGCCTCCAAGATACGCTCGCTACGGTTGTCAGAGCGGCCATTTTGGGGTCCACGAGGATGTTCTTCGGCAATTATCCACTTATCGGCCTGTCAAACCCATGCTTCCTCGACTCCACTCTCTCGATCTGATTGTTGAAGGAAAGCACACTGGCAGCTTCCCAGGTGCTGAGTACATACCCAGCCTATTAGGCGACAGTCTTCGGCGGCTATGTTTACGAGACAAATATTTCTTACCTCGAACTAGTCAAACCCACTTGGAACATCTGCTTTGGGCTATAGCACGATGCTGTCCCGAATTGCACTCCATCGAGATTCCTGGCACCTCGAGCTGTCTTGGAATTCCCCCTAGGGTGGGATTCTCCGTTGCATCGTTTCTTCACCCCTTCAGAAACCTCGAGTCGCTTTCGGTGGGTTGGGAAGACATCACACCCAGCCTGATCCAAGAAGTTGCAAGGTTTTCCAACCTACGCAGTCTCTGTCTTGGAACTATGACACACTTCGACCGTAGGGCAAGGGATGATTCAATATTGCCCACCCACGTTACAGAGGCAAATTTCTTCGACAATCTGACGAAACTCAGGTCACTCATTATCAACTCAGCTACTGTAAACGAGACCAGCGCCATTTCGAACGGTGCACCTATCACACTCACCCGTATTGGCGTTTATGGAAGTCATGGTGTCACTCGTGTAAACGAGCTGGTTGGACCTCTCTGTCGATTTGTCAATTTAACCTCCCTTTCACTTAACTATAACTGTGTCAGCTTCGAGCCTGAGTCCGAAAAGGTTGTCCCATTGTTACCCATATTATCCCTCTCAACACTTCACAACGTTTCCCTGTGACTGGAATCCCTCCGAGTGTTTCCACAGGCCCGTGAAGGGACACGTCTAACCCTCGAGGGATTGATCCCTATCGCACAACATTGCAAGAAGCTATCCGACCTTTCGATCGCTGTCATATGTCGCCCCTTTGACGTCAAAAAAATCGATTTCACCCATGGCCCAGCTCCCTCAGACGCTTACACCTCTGGTACTCACCCCTGGAGCAGCAATGGGGTGTCCTGCGCTGCATTTCAGTCCTATTTCCGATGTTGACGATGGCGGCGGGGAACAAAATGGGCATGGATATTCATCCGATATGGAAAGAGCTTAACAAGGCATTCAAAGAAGCGTTCAAATAATGGCAAGCGACTTCACGGCTGCCAAAAAGTATGGTCCCACTCGGTGGGAATCAACTGGCCTTAGCTGTGAGTTCCTCTCCATTGTCTCAAGTTAGAAGGAAGGGTCTGACTCGAGCCGAATAGTCACTCAGCTCATTTTCGCCCGATAAGAATGTTTGGGGGACAGAAAACCTCAGTGGGCGGAATGCCGAACTTGCTTGTACTAACACCGTTGTAGCATTTGTACTCCATAGCTTCCGTATATAGAATAATCCTACTACAGACCGCTCTTCGACGACACGTACATTCCTCAGCGAGTAACGAGCGAACGATTGCTGAACCCGATTGTCCCGATTTCGGTTTGGGTGCTTCATCTTTTGATTTGGTGTCTATACTTCTACAACCTGAGTCATGTGTACAACCATGAGGCGACGCATGTTTCTTTTAAGCCGACAGTATTTATATGCTGGTCTTCTAGAGGTCAATTAGCTTCGAATGAATGAAATCCGACTTCAAGGGGTTCTGAGTTCTGTTCTAGCTTAGTTCTCACAAGTCTAAGCTAACTCAAGGATAGTAAACGTGGCAGTCATCTGAATGCTATTCGTAGGCAAACAAAACACTAAGGGTATACAAACGCGTTAAGAAATAATAGGAAAGCCGCAGCGAATCCAGGAGTAGGCTTAGATGATACCGGGAGAATCAGAAGAGCGTAGTTGCTAATTGGGGAATCGGTGAGAAGAAAGGAGTAGAGTGGCTCGGGGATATCAAAAATAAGTAAACCTGCCCACGTCGAGTTCACTTCTTCTGCGCATCCTTCAGGCGCTGGCAGGTCAAGTCCTTGCCGGCTTGAGGTGGACACGTAATCTTGTTAGAAGCCGGCGAAGTCCCATCCAATGTACCTGTAGCGAACTGATGGTATAACTCAGAAAAGGTCCACCAAGACAGAGCTCTGATATACTCACGTTGTACGAGCATGTGGTATTTGCACTCTCTAGAACACCTGAGGCATTCCTCTTATAGTAACTAAGGGTAAAGTGTGTAAGCAACGATACGAGCATTTCCAAATGCACGTTTACTTACTTGCAACTACCAAAATCTCTAGAGCGACTCGTCTCATCAACCGCGTCTGTCCCATCAAGCGTGGGGCAGGCCCAGCAGTCGTCAGAAACAGTCCTGTACTTGCAGTAATCGGCCAGGGAGGGGCACCTATTCCATCCTTCGAAGCTTCGATAAGCATCTTGCTTTGCTTCGTTAACGCACTGGTCATGCGTCGGTCCAGATGGGCAATTCGCGCCGGGTTCAGAGATTGGCTTAGGTATGCATCCTTCGCGGTGAAGTGCCGGCGTTTTAGTATCCCATGATGAAGTAACCAGCGGGTCACCGGTCCTTGCCTAAGTGATATGTCCATCGTCAGAGCCTTGACAATCCCCACAGGCATAAAAAGACTTACGTCAAACTTGTATACAGCGGCTGCGTTTCCTCCCCACCAGTTAGTGCTGGATTACAAAAAGAAAGTCAAGCTCATTGAGAAAATCGCAACGACAAGAACGACTTGCATGCACGTCAAAATACTGGGACTGGCAGTGACATCGATATACTTAGCATCTTTCTTCGGTGGGCAAGATATGCACTGGTCGGTTTGGAGCTGACAATTTGGGCCGCAGCAAGTCTCATTTTTGCCTGAATACGGCCTCGACGGCGTGCAGTTCGGAACCGGAACCGCCTTTTCCCTACAGTATGCGTCCTTTATGCGCAAGTTTCCGTTGGCCTGAGAAAGAAGATTTCAGTCTCACGTCGAGCATCTTTTGGTAGAATACTCACATCGTAGTGGCAGAAGATCGTACTGCCTTTATATGGCTTGCCATCCGCATCCTGGCCTTCGCTTCTCGTGTATCTAGACAAATGCTTAGCATTGAGCAATTGTGCAGACTTTCATGTATCTTACTTGCAGTAAAACCTCCACCAACTTTTGCCGCCATCATCCTCATTATCGGGGAACGGCTTTAACCCTTCCCCTCCAAACCCTTGATTCGCTTTCGGACACGTCCAGCACTTCTCAGGCTCAGGCCTAGTTTCCGCGGGTCCTTCGTTGAGGTACGGGGAGCAATCCGCGATTGCCAAAGGCAAGACGTGGGCAGTGGCGAGGAGTATGAGCAGCTTGAGCATGATGACGGAGAGAAAGGGTTTGAGGAGATGTATTCGGGGGAGGGAGGAATACGGTGGAATCCCTTGGTTATAACCTCGAATAAAGGTGGGATTTATATAGGCTGGCAGCCGCGATGTGGACTAGCCCAAATAGAGTGCGGAATGGTAGTTGAGACACCGGGCGGAGAAGTATATGGCTGGGTACAGTAGAGATTCGGAGAATCCTTTTGTTTTCCGTGGATTTGCAACCGAATGACAATGGAAATATATGGGCAGCCGAACTAGAGTGTCATTTTTCATGTCCAATTCGAGTCGCCGACTTCCGATTTCCAAATGTTTGACCACGGTCCGAAAAGTTGGAGGATGCACCACCATGCAACAGACCCCCCCCCCCCCGGTACTAGTTTCTGGGGCCGTCAGAGCTGGTCGTTAAGTATTTGACCACGCCGAACATACCGGAGTAGTTCACCTCTTCTACTACGTTTCCCCTTCACATCAGGGCCGGTTTGTATAATTCCCAACATAAATCTAACACCCGAAACAAATCGTTCCGAATAAGACTTTGCGCTAACGAAACAGCGGAAATCCCATATGTCTTGAATGCATCCAAAAGTTGTTTCGAGAGCAGACTCTAGGTCGACAGCGGCTATGATAGGCTGATGCATTCAGCCGTATCCATTCGACGTCTTGGCGTCATGACAGGGGGCAGCTTGCCGCACATCTCAAACGACGGAGGTCCTTCGTTTAGGATCTTGCGGAGGAACTTGGGATGTCTGTGCTGCGTCACGCTGTGTGACAAGCGAACTTTCCGACCACCGACCCAAACCTTCAGGGTACAAAACCAGCCTTCATCGACACTTCATAGCTCCCCGGGAGACCGCTAGCTCATTCTTGATCGAAGAAACTGCTAGGTAACAAGCCCTTTCCCTACACCTGTACTATGCCCGATCTCACTTTTTCATATCTAATTCACAGGCCGTTTTACTTGAGATTACAGCTGGACATACACTGTGGAACTCGAAGGACCTTGAGAATCCCCGCCATGTAAAAGCGAGAGAGTGACCTACAGGGATAAATTTTGTGAGTTATTTAGTCTGTTCCCCACTGCGTCTTCTAACGATCCCTGTTTGCTACAGATGGGCAACACGCGTTACCATGATACATCTCGTCTCGAAGCCCTGCCCTTCAGAATTAGCTCGGATATGAACGGAACCACGCTGGCCCGAGGCTAACTTCGACCACCTTCGACCTTTCTCCGACTCAGACATAGGGATTCAAAGCGCGCTCTCCCGACCTCATGAAACCCCAACAACCTATGAGATTCACCTTCGTAGGACCTTCCTATGCGGCCATCCGAAACCTCTTTCAGTCTGAACGACCTCCAGGCCTTACCGCCATCAACCTATCTTTCTGGCTATACAACTACCCACGCAGAGGACTCCATTGGCGAGTCCTGATGCCATATCATCCTTGCCACCAACACGTCCTGCAGCAACAGTAGCAGTTCCGAGGAAGCAGCCACTATTTCTCGATACCTCAGAGCAGCTACTTCCGGAAATGCCGAGATGGAGGTCAGCGCGAACACCTATCAGTGCTAGGCTCCCCTCAAGCATCCAGACCCCTCGCCCTGCCCATGCCTGCAGATGATGAAGCGGCCACACGATAACGCCACCGGAGGAACAGATGATGACAGGGAATGGCGATGCAAGAGCAGACGCAGCAGAAAGGACGAAGGAAGCGTTTTTTTGGAAAGGGGTCGAAACAGAAAGGCATCTGAAGTCCACGAGCAAATGGATGAAGAAGAAGATGGCGACTTCCACCCTCGCTCCCACGTCCCAATCCTTGGCCTCAGAGGCGCGCGCCTGCTTCCTCCACCCATCCAATTGGACCACGCGTTAGGTGGAGATGCAGGTCGTTTGACGGGTGCTGCTGTCGCTACCAGCAGGAGCCTAGCCCATTCGGTTTCCCATTTCCCGGGGCATGTCAACTCTACACTAGTGGAAATATGTGTAGGGCAAACCCATCGATTTTACACGACCACTGGGATGTCGTACCTGCCCACAGGTCCAAAATACCTGGAGCAGTCAGCGAGGATGGGGCAGCCGACGAAGAAGGAGAGCTTGTGGAAGGCCTGGAGGCGGAGGAATCATATCTTTTGGAAATTGCTTGCCAACACCCAACGGCCAGGCGGACTAGGCTTGATATGTCGCGACTTTCCTTCCACCTCCACCTACCCAAGCCCATTCAGCGCTGTCTCGAACACCACCACCAACTACTCGTGAAGACGCATTTGCCACCAACAGAAAACGACGACGACGACGCCCAGCTGTTAGATACGGCTCGGGCATCATGGACCCGCCCTTTTATCTTACCACGTCCACCCAAGGCGAAGTAGTTGAAACGACAACATCACCAGAAGGACCGGCGGGGGAGAACGACGAAACAGAGGCTGCAGAAAGGGAGGAAGGAACGATTTCTGGGAGGCAGTCGAAGTTGAGGAACTCAGGAATTGCGCCGGGAGGAGCATGATGAAGATGATGATAGTCGCAACTTCCACCTCCCCAATTCTCATACTCCATCCCGGCCCCTCGGAGAACTCTACCTCAAGCACATATCTCTGATTACGTCATTTCTCCCTACCCAACGCTGCTCGTGCTTCCGTGCTGGAGGAAGCATTCTCGCCGGTATGGCAGGTGGCCCAAAACCAGAAGGACACACAACACCTTGCCTCCCCGTAAAACCCCATTCACGCTGTCAGATCCACCATAGACGATGCCAGACCTAAGAGCTCATGGCCGGACCTTCCCCTACCGAACTTCAAATCTCCCATCATCCTACATGGTGGCCTCTCCAAACGTCGTTGACCCCTCCTTGCTGTCAGGCTTACGACTACCCACGTCAACACTCGTCGCCCAGTTGGAGATGAAATATCATCGTTGTTGCTGCTGCTATGCATGAAAACAATTTCGAATCATGGAGATGTCGGCTTTGGCCCTTGGCGGAAATTCGGCGAGGTGATGACAGGGACGTGTTATACGCTCCTCGAACATCATGGATCCGTGCACTGGGGGAGAATGGTGAGGCAGGGGGAAAAGGGAGAAGAGACGGTCCTCGGAAAGGAATCGAGGAGAATGGTAGCTGAAGTTTACGAGGAGATGGATGATGGAAATGATTGACACCCACCTTCCACACTCACCGCCCTCGTCGCTCCCCTCATCTCATTCTGTGACCTCTGTCGGGGTCTCCCCTGTCGTAGAAGAATTGCTCGCCTGTATTGCAGTCAAATATTTAGCCTATCAAATCAATGAATTCAGAACCCTTCTATTCAGCCCAAATTCCAATGGTACAATTGAGGAAAACAAGCGAGGTTGCAACGCAACTGAGTCCTCCATGGAGATAGTTAGGAGGTTGTCCAAAACCTCGATATCCAAGTCACATTGACTCTTGTCCTCATTTCATTTCGGACTCGTACTTCCAATGCAGGGCAACACCACTGGATACAGTCTTGTGAAAAGCGCAGCCTGGACACGACATGAAGAATCCTCTTCCCGGCTTTCCAGGAACGTCTCTTTTATCTCGGTTACGCTGGCTCAGTCACTCCGTTCGCGTTTCTCGAGAGTTCGACTGGTGATTATTTCCAGCTCGTGGCGGCAGCAACTTCTGGTATGCTATGGCCGGTCTTGTGTTCCTACGCTCTTCTGATAGGGAGGCCAGGCAAAAATGTGGCAAAGTGTCGATTCCACCGTCTTTTCAGCAGACTATGCTTCTTATCATAAACCCATGAAACCCCTTCCTCCCCCAAACCTCTCCCGACTGGAAAGGCGAAAGCCATCCTCGAAAGGCGCTCCGGCTACTACTACTCTTTGCTCGGTCGTTCTTGTCTTCAAAGAATATCGTGACGACACTCGCAGTTCTTCGTGGTATATGGAGAACAAGCCTGCCGGTTATCTCCGAATTCGTGAAGAGTCTTATCCGGCCACTAACGCCCTGAAGTATCCCAGTCGTGACGATCTCGAATTGAAACCACACGAAACCATTATTTTCGAAGAGGCATATCCATACAAGCCGGGCAAACCGATCTTTGTTGCAGTGGAAAGCTCTCACAGGATCTGGGATGAGTACATGTACGACCCTCGGGTGACGTTTGATTTTCACTTTCACGTTGCAAGCGAAAACCCACTCAACCAACCATCTATTATTAACAACCCACCGACAGAACTACCCCTTGTCTCCAATCCGACAATAAGCATATGCGATCTTCCAACCGAGCTGCTTATGTCCATTGCAGAGCATGCATTCCCGCATCCCCGCCAACTTCAGAAAGCTCTAGGTCACCTAAGTGGTGCACCTCTTACCCCATGTCGTCTCTATACTCTGTTCAACCTTTCTCTCGTCAATCGCGTATTCCACTCCATCTTCTTACCCGCGCTGTATTCCGCCATTGGCCATGGTCACGATGACGTTTTCGGCTCGCAAGCCGTATCTCCTACAGCAGCACTGGCACAGAGTCTGCGTCAGCAACCAAGTGTTCGTCCTCATCTCACTGGTTTCTGGTATCGGGAGATCCGATACGTACAGAGGGAGATGCTTGCACTTGCGCAAAATATCACGGAGATGACAATATCTTGGACAATGTTTTCCCCTGTTCTAAGCGAGGTCGAGAAGCTGGATAAGATGGAGAGGTTTAGTTTGCAGATTAGCGCATTGACATACGAACAGCCAGGGACTTTCCATGATATCTATGGGGTTCTGTGCGGATGGCCTAGATTGAAGCGCTTGGAGATCGTACAAGCAGCGGCCACTCCCGGAGAAATATCATCAAGGATCTCCGAGTCATCCGGGGAGCTGGGCAACCTTGCCGACAGAAGGGCGGGCTGGGTGGGGGTATGTGGGCTTTGCTTCTTGCCGAATTGTCCCCAGTTCAACGCATCACCGTAGACCAAACCTCCATTTTCCCTGACAGAACTCTGTCTCAAGGGAGGAAGAGGTCATACTAGCCAAATATGCACTCTTCTTGCTTCGTCGGGTTCTAGCCTACGAGTGCTTCGCCTTGACAAGATCCATAGCATTTCTTCTGAGCAACTAGATGAGGTTCTTGCCGGGATTGGACAAAACCTCATTGAGGTTACTGTTGCTCTCGCTGGGAAGTGATGTCAAAGGATACGGGATATAAGATGGTTAAGAAACGAGAGTATCCGTATCCTTTATGCCACCCAGACGAGCAAGAAGTCAAATGGAGTACAACCGTAAACAACAGCGGCTTAGCCATGCATGTATATCATACAGTCAATGCCCATCTTGATGCTCATTCTCTCCTCTCCCCAATAATTTAACTTCCGCGCCCCTAGTTTGCGCCAGTTACTTCAGCCAGATTGGGGTCGTTCGAACCATTGATGGATTAGTCGGCCTGCGTTGTAGTTTATTTACTTGATAAAACTGTGCTCCTTCCAGCAGCTCCCTGAGAAGACACATCACCACTCGCCATGAAATCTCAAGATCTCTGAATTGGAAAACCTTCGTATCGGCTTCAACATTAAGCACCCATCTCTCCTCCACTCCTTTGTCCGCTTCCCCCCATTCTCTTCCAAACGGACTCTCATGCTTTCTCGTAGGACGGTGTTGAATACATCGAGCACACTCAAGAGATGACGGTTGAGGCATGCTTCATTGAGTTACGTACGGCATTGAGCACCGACAACAACGAAGAAGGCTCTGGACACGATGCGTAGAAACCGTTCAAGTGGTACGGTAAAGGCGTCCATTTCAGAGACCAGCTTTCAAATCTGACGCATTTGGACCGACCTACTCTTCGAGGAATCACGAGAGAAGCTTTAGCGTCACGGTGAGAGAGAATGGGTGTCATTGCCCAGGTCCTACCATACAGCGCTAATTTGTACAATACGGAGACAAAGGGCAACAAAATACTGTTTGGACCAACTTTGGCCTCGCATACAACTCTAACTCTGCACGGCATCCTCACAGCTAGCCGGAAGCTTGCTCCCATTGTCCCATTGACAGCCCTCTTTCCAGGAAATCAGAGGAATGCTTCCTTTAGTGCATTGCTGAATTTGGACCGCACAGAATCCTCATCATCGTGATCTGGTTCCGCTTGAGCTCGCTCCAACCTCGGGAAAAGAAGGTGGAGGCAGCGTAGCACTGCCAACGGCTGTTCGACAGGCGAGCGGACGAGAACCAAGTCTTGGAGACCGCTGACTCTGCGACTCAAATCAATCTGCTTCACATCGAATGGGCGACAGATAAGAATGATGTTGAGCCCCTTCAAGTTCGTGCAGTTTTGCGAGATGGGAATGAGGCCCGCTAGAGTCATGCTTGTATCCCCTTGAAGAGAAACGGCAAGTGATTCTAAGCACGGCCATGCCTCCGGAATGCGGCGCAAGAAGTCATCCGTCACTGCGCGACTTGGGAACCCCCACAGTAGAGTTATGCGAATCTTTGAAAGGGACAGGATAGAGGAGAGTGTGTCCAAATCCTCATTAATGGTGGGGAAGTCGAGCTCTGTGAAGTCCAAGTTGAGAGTTGTCAAGTCAACGAAACGACGAAAGGGGTCAATTAGCTCGTTGAAATGAGCAAGACTAGGGGGGCATTCCACTTCAAGTAGGATGAGAGTAGATGATACGTGGTTTAGAATGGTCTTGAGGGCTTCTATGTCAATACTGAACAGTTCCAAACGCCTGAGCTCCGTGAAGGTGTTGGTAAATGAAGCTGGTATGAATGGTGGTATAAAAGAAACTTCCGGCTCCCCGTTATCATCGTCGTAGTTGCAACTAATAGAGAGGGATGATAGTCTGGGGAGTCTTCCTATGTTGCGCATAAGATTATGTGTGATGTTATGGAGGCTGAAGGAAAGGGAGTTTAGGCTTGTGAGGTTGTGAAGAAACATATACAATGTGTCTTTGACCCATTGGGAGTTGGGCAAATCCGCCAAATGTCCAAGATCGACAGCCTGCAAGTTCGGGCAGCACCTTTTCATGGAACTTAGAAGATGTTGTAGACTCAGACTATCGGAGCCTATATTCCGACCACACAGCAGGGTAAACTTTCCGAGGGAATCTCCCAACACAATTGGCAAGTAATCCACACAAGGATAAATGACATCGCTTTCCAGAATGAGAAGAAAGTGCTCAAGCCGCGGCAATAAGCACCTGGCTGGGCGGTAGGTGGATAATTGCCGAAGGGCCGCCTCATCGACGCCAACTTGCAGTCTATGGGTATAGAGACACAAGGTGCGGATCTTGGAGCTGTAGTAGTCGAATCTCCCCCAGTCATCTTCCCGGAGGCATCGAACAAAGAACTGTGAACAGCACCATGTCCTAACTGTTAGCGGAGCACAGGCCTTGCAGCCAGCAGGATCATCCTCACGATTGTGTTATTACCATGTCGAGTATCCCATAGATCGCCGGGTAGAGTCTGTAGCAGGGGGGATAGACTAAATTGCCCCTCCCAAAGGACATCGAGGGCGGGATCTGTGCATGTAATTGGATTCACCATTTCATTCATTGACGATATCAGGTGGAACAGACCTTGGAAAGCGCGACAGGTCTGAGCCAAAGCCACCAGGGAGCATCGGTCTCCCCCTGTCGAGAATGGCCAATCTAAATTCCCATTAACCCCAGTCCATGTGGTTATTGCAAGCCGTATCTCAGCAACGTCCAAGCATGGATGCATCTTGTGTATTATACTGCACTGTCAGAGTCTCCATATCGTGATTTGTATCGTGCCCTGTCAATCTCGGCGTTGGCCGAAGATTCGCCATTGTCCGCACGGCCCGCTCCTCGCTCGACCAACCACAATGTCGAAGTACTCTCTACTGTCTACAGAGGGCATCTCCCATTCAACTGCCCTCCTTCCAGCAGCTCCCTGAGAAGACAACCATGAAATCTCAAGATCTCTGAATTGGAAAACCTTCGTATCGGCTTCAACATCAAGCACCCATCTCTCCTCCGCTCCTTTGTCAGCTTCCCTCCATTCTCTTCCAAACGGACTCTCATGCTTTCTCGTAGACTCAGGAACCCATCAAACCAGGTCTTCCGCCCGTTACTAGGCCTTATTCGAATAGCTTGTCGGGTTGATTTTGTACTACCACGCCGTGAGTTCTGTCTCTTACTACTCGCGGCCAGTGATTTAGACTTCAGATCTCCTCTCAGACGCCAACGACATTAGTTGCAAGCCAAATAAGCGAACCATTCTCCTCCTAAATGAGAATAGCCTGGTCTCCGCGTTCAACGTCTGAGTCATGTTCTGGTGTTCTTTGAAGCTGCATCAACATTCAACCTCAACGTCAACAACAATGCATCAAACTCCAGCATACGAAGCAGATCGATGCTCTGATTCTCCTTGTTGAGAGGGCTTTTGGGTGAGTTAGTAAAATCTTTTGCGTTCCGCCACACTGCTAACCGTCTCTCATCGAGTAGGTCTGGTGAAGGCATTCCCAATCCAACTACCCTCCTCCCAGCAATCACCCCTGTTACTGCAAAAGGAACATACTGCTAGCGCCCTCATCATTTTCGGAGGACCCACTACCAATTGAGTTCGTACTACCGACCCGTGAGTTTTTCTGTCCCAGTGAACCCTCCACGATCCTTACATTTTCTCGTAGACGCCTACAGCCCAAACAAGCGGACTATCCTCTCGCGAGTGAGGGCAGCCTCATCTCGGCGTTCAAGCTCAAGGTATGCACGGTGTCCTGGCGTTCTCTGATCCCTGAGTTAACGAAATTCCTACAGGTCGCCAGACCACCCCATAAGGCAACGATACAACAACAAGCCCTTCTCTCGGATCTTCATATACGGTAGCCCAAAGCCTCCTACACCGTGACCCATCAACGGCGTAACCTCCTCACCTATCGCCAACGCTGAACGGAAAGGCTACCACAACTGCAACGAAGAAGACCATTGCCCAATTTCCACCTCCCAGATTCTCTCTTCCTCGCAAAACTGCGACATTATCCCGTCAAGCCCACAAGAAGCTCGCTGGACATTCGAATCAGTTGAAGTGGCAACATCACCAGACGAGCAGATGGCGGGGAGAATGACGCCGCATGGGCAGATGAAGAAGAAGAAGAGGAAGAAGGAAGGGTATCTTTGGGAGCTGGTGAAGAGGAGGCGAGTTGGTGATGAAGACGACGACGACGAAGATAATTCGTGGCATCCACCTCCACCCTCGTCGCTCCTCCCTCCCAGCCCTCTGGAAAACCCTCCTTGTCGCCTTCGACCTCGAGCACCCATCCCATCTCTGCTTGATATTTGTCTCCCTGCGCAACGCTCGTGCCGGTCAGTGCTGGAGGAAATGTCCTCGTTGTGTTGGTGTAATTGTGACTCCTTAAACCCTAACCCCAAGGACACCAAGCATACCCCATCCGATACTCTACAGATGTACGAAATACAGCTGGCCATCTGCAACAAGCTTCAACTATATGATATCGATGGTGAAGTGGTGGGGAAAGACCTCTCGTTGTTAGCGAGTTTGGCGCGGACCTGTCGGAGTTTTCAAGGTAAATCCATTGAAGTCGCCCCTTAAGCCATGTTCATAATAAATTTCGTAAAGAGCCCGCATTAAATGTGCTTTGGAGGAAACAAGAAGATCTGTCTCCGTTGATTCGAGTTATTCCAGTGCCGATCGGTCTGCGGGGAGTCAAACCTGAAGACAGGCAACAGATCGTAGTGAGTTAATACGGCATCTGGTCTCTCTTCAGAACTGTTTTTGAAAGTCCATGATAGGAGAGCTTTCTCAGGCCCTTTGTGGAGAGTGACTGGCACAGACTCGAATACTATTCTTCCAAGATACGCCCGCTAGAGATGATGACTTATAAAGGAGATTTTGGAGTCGGCGGGAAAGTCCTTCAGCAATTATCCACCTATCGGCCCTTCAAACACCTATTTCCATGACTCGAGTCTCTCTGCCCAAACATCCGCCCAGAGGTCTGTTTCCCAGCTGTCAGATACATGGCCAGCCTTCTAGGCGACGGTCTTCAGCACCTGTGTATACGCTGCACATACGATCGGTCCGGACCTCGCGACACCCAGCACATAGAAATTTTTCTTCGCTGTATAGCACAATGCTGCCCTAATTTATGCCTCGTCGAAGTTTCCAGCGGTACAAGCTGGTCTGGAGCCACCGTCAGAAATCCAATGGGGTCCTCCTTAGGATCATTCCTTCGCTCCTTCAAACACCTCCGATCGCTTTCAGTAGGTTGGGAAGTTGTCACACCTGGCCTTATCCAGGAGATTGCAAGACTTTCCGGCCTACAGAGCCTGTTTTGGGGGAATATATGCGACCGCAATACAAGGACGACCGACGATTCCAGGCGATTACACATGCACCTGAAGGAGGTCAAATTTTCCGGTGCTCTAGAGGAACTCAAATCACTTGATATCATGCATGCTACAGTCAACAAGTGCAACGCCATTCTGGCCAACGCACCAATCAGTCTCACACATATCAACCAATATGGCACCAGCGGCCTCACTGGTTTGAACGAGTGGCTTCGGCCGCTTGAGTGATTCATCAATTTATCGTACCTTGAGCTTGATGGTGAGGAGCTCACCATCCAACCAGAGGCTGGAGATACCACCCTATATTCTCCAATTTTTTCCCTTCGAAACCTGCGAACAGCGATTCTCTGGGGGCTTCCGAACTACAGCATGATCACTCTTCTGAGTCGGATTCCTGCTGCCTGGCCGAAACTGGAGTTGCTCCAAGTCATGCCACACACCAATGCAGAGACGTCAGCCCCCTCCAACGCTTAGATCTCTGGCGCTCACCCTTGGAGCAACCGTGGGGCGTTCTCCGCTGCATTTCAATCCTTTTCCCGAGGTTGACATGGGCCGATGGGTACAAAGCTTTAGACAATGATGGTATTGACTTGGAGCCACTTTGGAAGGATCTCAACAAGGCTTTTAGACAAGCATTTGGTTAATGGCAGTAATTTATGAAATCACAAAGTATATTTGAGGGTAACGGTTCGTAGGCAAACAAGAGGCGCGCTGGGATGTCACTTCTTCTGTGGAGGTGATAAGGCAAGGAGGATGTAATAACTAAAGTTGTAGATTCAAGTCGGTCAGCAATACAGCGTAAGGCTATTGAGGTTTTGCATGGAACTGAACAAACAATTCTCCAATGAAATATTACTGTCCGATCACTAGATGAGGTTCCCGTTCAGTCAGTCTCGAAATCCAAAATTTCGGGGAGTGATATCCCGTCCATCAACCGCACTCGTTCCGGGGCCTGTTTCCCCAACCCACCCCGTCATCGTCATCAAAGCAGTAAGAGAAGCTACTACCTTGTCGCAAGCCCTAGGATCAGTGGTCTGACCGGAAGCCGTTCGCATGCACCTTACAGGAGATGGAAATGATGCCTGAATATTCAACGAACGATACCCGCTACAGTGGTTGCCTCGTGGAGCATCAGCCCTCAGCCCCAAACTCCTCTGTGCTACTGGTCTGGTTAACTCCTAGGACGGCACAGAGGCCGCAGATGCACTATCCTCTGCCACGGAGAAACAAGCTTTTACGTGGAAAGGATTCTCTACATTTGTTCAACCTAGGCTCGCATCCACGGAGACGAAAGCGCTAGATCAAGATCCCACATTCATCAGGCCACAGAGATGCGGGACGATGCAGGTGAGCTTCAAAGACCCTCGGTTTAAAACCATCTGACGACGCTTCCTGGAGGTCGCGCATTGTATGGGAACATTGGCTTGTCTTGGAACTGTCCGCAAGGAAGGGGCGAATTACCTGTCGAACTTCAGAAAGGAATATATATATATTTAGGACAGCGATTCCAAGATCTCAACACTTTATCGTATTACCATTCATCTATACTTTGTATCTACTCTATGAATAATATGTGCTTTTCACGCTCCTATTTCAGCGCCGTCTCGTGAGATTCATGGATGGTAGGCCGGACTTCCCCTGAACAACGGCAAGCTCCGAAAATTCTTAACTTCGGGCGTTCGATACTTCTGAACCCGTACTACCAGCATGCATCCGTGTTTAGAAGTCCAAGAAATCCAGCAGACCATATTCGACGAGCTAGGCAACTACAATGAGAAGGACGAGCGGGAAGACATAGCTTCGTTGGCGATTTTGGCGAGGACTTGTCGAAGGTTTCAAGGTACATTCTCTACTCGGCAAGGCGACGTCTTGTCTCTAACAGCTTTCCTTCCAGATTCAGCCCTACGTGTGCTCTGGAGGCGTCAAGAAGAGCTATCTTCTCTCCTTGAAGTCATGCCGACCGATTTGTGGGCAGTTGACGGCGCAGGGCAACGGGTCGCAGTGAGCTTATACAACATGCCCGTTGCAAACTTTTCTAAATCCCGCCGTAGAAGCTTACAAGGCCCCTCGTAGAAACTGATTGGGATAGATTCGACTACTATTCTTCGAAGATCCGCTCGTTGCAGTTGTCAGATGAAGGTCATTTTGGTGTCGACAAGAGCGTCGTTCAGCAATTATCCACATATCGGCCCACAAATTGCATACTTCCTCGACTCGAGTCTCTCGACCTGGTCATTAAACTAGAGACCCGCTTCCCAGGCGTTGAATGTATACACAGCCTCTTGTGCGATAGTCTTCGGCAGCTTCGTATACATTGCGAATACACGCCGTCCAAATCTCATGAAACCGGCATGGAATATCTTCTTCCCTCTTTAATGCGATGCTGCCCACATCTGCGCGTCATCCAGCTTCCAAGTGTTTCAAGCAGTCTTGGAATTTCATCCGGGATGGGATTCTCTGTGGCATCATTCCTTCGCTCCTTCAGACATCTCGACTCACTCTCGCTAGCCTGGGAAGATATGACACCCAGCCTTATTCGGGATATTGTAAACCTTCCCAGCTTAGGAAGGCTGTGTCTTGGAAGCAGAGAAGATTTCCACCGCAGAACGGAATTCGACTTGATATCACCCAGAATCGTTGAAGCCGCCAATTTTTCTTTGTCTCTAAAGCAGCTCACGTCACTCGAACTGAATTTTGCCACAATGAACGAGTCCATCGCTATCTTGAACAACTCACCTATTTCTCTCACACGATTTGCTGCTACTGGCATTCGTGGGCCCATTCGCTTCAACGACCTCCTTCGGCCTCTCCAGCAATTTGTCAACCTAACAACACTCATACTTCATTACTACTTCGCAGAAGCTCCACCTACCGTTGAGACTACCTTGTTCTCACCCATCATATCTCTCCAAAAACTTCGCGTCGTCTTTCTCTGGGGGTTGCCAAACAACGCTCAACGAAATCTTCTAAGTCAGATCCCCACGGTCTGGCCGCAATTGATTGTTCTCCAACTTTTTTCAGACGGCAAGGAGGAGACGCGTATAATCCTCGAGGATTTGATCCCAATATCGCAGAAATGCAAAAGGCTGTTACACCTCTCCATCTCCGCCGTATGTCAACCATTTGACGTTGAAAGATTTCGCATGGCAATGGGACCTAGCCCTCTACAGTGCTTAAATTTCTTCCAATCTCCCCTGGATGAGCCATCGGGCGTTTTGCGTTGTATCTCACTGCTCTTTCCGAGGTTGAGGATGGCTCAAGGACACGATGACACCGGACCCTGGAAGGAGCTTAATAAGGCTTTTAAAGAAGTGTTTGTATAATCGCGGGTAACTGGGCAACATTGAGAGGTTAGTTTGGCCCCAATTTATGCTAGATCTCTGGCGGGGGCTTAGCAGCACCGGTAAGTGAGTTCACTCTATGGCTTCTGTTGCAAACGAAAGTGCTCATGTTTCGGTAGGGTTCGGTGGTCGGGTATCAGGGACAATTACAGAATCCACGACATTTCCTGGATGACCATAGTTACAGGAGGAAGGCTAGCTCCCATCATAGTTGTAACCCTCGTAATTTACTGTCAAGATTTAATGTTCTTGTTGCCTCCTTTAAACATTGCGTTATCGTCCTGGTTGTCTGTTCAAGTCGCGAATCGACGATGCATGCATAGCAGGGGTGGTACTGTCCGTGGGGCTATTCGCTGGGGATAATTTCAAAGCCCACGAGAATGTCCTCAGCCGGCTGTCCGCCTTTCGCCCTCCAGTCCTTGCACCTAGGTCTAAAAGCGAGAACCGCCATTCCTATCATGATGTCGAGTGGAGCTTGTCCCGCCTCTCAGTGGAGGATACAACTGTCCGTTCTTTGAATTCAGCTAGTAGTTTTACATTCTCTTATCCATCCGGCAGTCTAGATGCTAGCAGGAGCTCCTAAGCGCTCAAGCCTGTCCCAATTGCCGCTCTGACCATGGTGTCCCCACAACGACTTCGTATGGAGTTTTTGCAATCAATCAATATTCAAAGTGTTGAACGTTGAATGTAGTGAGGGGGAAATTGGGAAAGGGTGGGTGGCAGGACGCTAGGGCGGTTAAGAACGAAAAATTTCTCTCATTGACGCGTGGTACCAGTAGGATGCAAATTAGTACTTCGCGGTTATATTTACCTCTACTTTACCCCGTTGATATTTCATGTATTCCAGTCATTACGCCCACCCGATCTGACACATTGCCGCCTCCTAGGACGCTACTCTCAGCGGGGGCTTCTATAGCGCACACCATCAAAATAGTCATAACTTTCGTTTGACACTCAATCAAGCGAGGCCAGGTCAGGAACACTGTCTTCACACAGCCTCCGCCCGCTTCCTTGTATCTGGTAATAAAAGTGTCGGTTCTCATCTTGGTTCTCTTACTTTTCTTCCACTGCCACCCAACCCCGGTGAACCCCAGTGCATCTTCGGATAAATGGGCTACCAAGAGTACAGGAGGAAGCTAACCATCGTCGGAGACGACACAGTCGGAAAAACGTGTCTCGTCATGTCATACACCACTGGCACTTTTCCAAACTGGATCCCAGGCACCTACCACAATTGGGTGGAAGATTTCGAATTCGGTGGCAAACTCTACGAGGTGGCATTCTGGGACGTGTATTGCTCGGATGAATACGTTCGGCTTCGCCCGTTGAGTTACCCCGACACAGATGTATTTCTCCTTTGTTTCTCGCTGGTCGATCTCTCGACGTATGAGAATATTCGGACTTTATGGTATCCCGAGACCGCTATGTGGAGCCCGGGGTCTACGTATGTATTAGTTGGGACAAAACTCGACCTTCGGGAGGCTACTACCATCGAGCCGGTGTCGGGAGTGGTTAAATACGAGCAGGGAGAAGCAATGGCAAAGGAGATTGGAGCAGTGACGTACATGGAATGTTCGGCTGCGACTGGAAAGAACTTGAGAATGGTATTCGAGGAGGCGCTTAAGCTGGTTGCGCAGAGGCCACCGAGGAAACCTTCTCGTTCTTGGAGAAGCTGCATTATTGCTTAAAATCCAGTCTCGCTTAATCATGGTATGCCTCCTCTTAATCACGGACTACCTCACGGTTCTTTCGCCATGCTGATTCGCCTCGTCCACGTCCATAGTTCATGCACCTTCACGTCTAACTGCCCAAGCCTGCAATAGTTTAGACTGGGAATCTCAATTAACGCCGCGGGGTCGTTTAGGGTTTGAGGCTGCATACCCGCCGCGTCGTATGTATATCGGCGCTAGTTTAGATACCCATGTTCCACAGTCCAATGAAATGATGATCTCCGCAACTTGGCTTCTTCGGGTTGGAGGAATGGAAACTTCAGCAAATGTCATGAACACTTTCTATAGCAGTCCTTGTGGCAGTTTTTTAAACATTGGGCGCTATCCACTGGGGACGGCTCCGGGGACTGTCATATGTTTTTTCCTCCCGGAAGGCTGCTGGTGTACGGCTTCTTTCGCTCCCGATATTATCTCCTTTTCCCCGCCGCAACTTCGTCACGATCGGCTATCTAGTAAAGACTTAAGATTTGACCGTATATATAGTAGACCTGCTACGAGCCACGAGGACTGGGACAAAAGTTACGACAGAATAAATTCAACGCATCCGTCAGTGGGGAATGAGAGTGATTCCTGTTACGAGGTTGAATTCGAGGTTTACCTTCACCTTCTCATCGGGTTTTGGTGCACTTCACCGCCGGTTCGTCCCACCGTAATTCATAGAGATCTCATCCTGAATCTTTCGCAATTCATTTCATTCCAACCACGTTCAAAACGTATCTCTCCCTAGAACTGCCGCTAAGGAGAGACCAAGGTTGATGTCAAGCAAATCCACTTTGCTTATCGAGGCTTGTTCGAGCATGTGAGAGTAATAGTGGCGAGGTCTAAAGGGTGTGCGGTTGCTCTGCCCTGTTTCTTTGAATCCTGAAATACCGCCCAAAGTATTGCCAAGGCTCATTCTCACTACGCGATGCGATGATCTGCTGCGCTTCCGTGTCGTTTTTCAAATGCCATAGCAAAATAAGAGATAAGCTCGATTTGGTCAAGGCCAATATACTCGACCCTGCCACCATTTCTCACTCCGTCGCCACAGACACATGTTTCCCACCCAAGGGTGGTGCTTCCACTTCCAGCAGCTCGCCCAGCCTTTTGCGGATTCAAAAGCCTGTTTCTTATCTCTCCTCTTGGCTTTCTAGTGGCACACTATTTTTGAGTGCATGGCACTACGTTCCTGACCCCATTCCTTCGTACACACCACAAAGAACTTCCGCTTCGAAGAAGTGCTGAACATCTCAGCATTGTCAAATTGGGTGCCTGTCTGCGAAATCGCCATTTCACATTCCGCGAGGAAACCGGTTTTCTCCATGCTACATTGCATGCGTCACTGGATCTGAGCGATCACCAAGAGGGCCTGGAATGGCAGATCACCCTCTCTTCTCGGCGTCTTCCAGGGCCAATGGTAATCGAATGTTTCTCAGGATCGACCTCAGGGACGCTGTGTCATAACTCTAAGCCCACGTCCAAGTCATTGCTGCCAGGCGTGCCCTGAATCGTAAGCCCGGTTGGCACGACACTCTGGCAGATTTTGAAATTGGTGGATATTTTGACAAAGGTATTATAAACGATGGGTCAGGGCGCCCACGCTGTCTTTACGTTTCTCCTTGTTCATCCCTCCACTGTATCCTCGAAATCCACTACTTGGTCGCTCGTGGATGACCTGCTAACGTCCTGCTCCTTGAAGAAACATGCCGCATGAAGAAGGATCCTTTACAGTGACTGAGTCTGAGATCGAGTTTGCGTGAGTGCCGCCATTCACCCGCCCAAGTTCCGTCCAGCGAGCTGATCGTTTCTTGTAGAGGGGTATTTGCCTATGCTTCGACTATCCCAGGCACGGTCGTGTGCTCTCTGGTGCTGATTGCGTATGCGCTGGTTGCTCTCCCCAGAAGGTCGAGGCAGATGCTCGATCGAGTGAGCTTCCGGTTACTTTCTTATTCTCTCCTTGCGAAGTATGTGTGATTTGTTAATCGTGTGTTACACAAGGACTCACGCTCTCTTTCTGTTCAGCGTCGGTTTTGGCATTGCATTTGCCACAACACCTGTTTCACCAGGCACAGGATGTGGGGTCGGCGCCTTCTTCGTTAATGTCAGCGCAATACTCCGTTATAGGCACCTTCAAATGGACTAATAATGACCTCCCTTCAGTTGACCTTATTTTTCGCCACGTTCTTTACTACTTGCATCGCAATTAATCTGCAGTACGGTGTCGTTTCTCATCTTCCGCAAATTAGTTGCTGACCATATTCGCAGCCTTGTACTCGTCCACGGCGTGAACGGGAAGAAGATGGAAAAGTATTACATGATGGGCACGACAATTTTAAGCCTAATTTTGACGGTACCAACTTTCGCACTTGGCGAGTTCGGGTGAGGATCATTTTTATCATTATTTCACGTGTACTGACCCTTTGTGAAGCTGGAGTGACGTGAGCGCAACATGCTGGTATAGCAATCCGGACCCGGCGCAACGCCTCAATTGGATTATAGGGACGCAGTCGTTCTGGGTTGCTCTCGCTGCTACGCTTGAGGCTTTCTCGTCGGTTGTGGTGCTCGTGTGGTTGTATCAGTCCCAGGTGAGCTGTCATGGTGCACTTCCTACCCTTCCCATGCTCAATTTTCGACAAGCGGACTATCAAGCGTCTCCTTGTCGGTCGGTTTCCGAAGTCTGTTCCCAGCGGAGCGGCTTCAGGAGATAGTTCACGACCGTCAGCTGAGAAGCGTATCACTATCAGCACCAACGTCGCCGATATTCAGCATCAGTTGTCGGATACACCTTCGTCGTTGACGGAAGATCCTAGGTTCAAGAGAGTTGTTTTGAGGATTGGTGAGTTGCAAAAGGGAGTTCTTGTACCGTATTTCGTCAATTCTGATATGACGCCGGATAGTGATGTATCCTCTGATATCGTTCCTCGCAAACTACTCAACGGTTGCTCTGGATCTTCATGGTGCTATAACTGGGTTGGAGACCCATTTGGTGAGTGTCTTCCCTTGAATATGTGCGAATTTCAAGCTTATAGTTCCTTGAAGGATTTTCAACTTTTGGTCTTGAGTATGTGAAAGCATTCGTTTACATGACGTTTATTCTAAACGGGAGCTGCTTCCTTAGATTTGACACTTTATGGCCTACGGCCCTTAGCTTACGGCTTGCTCGCGGCGGCGGATCCGGTGAGTTTTATCCCCACTTGTCCTCACGAGCGCCTGCTAATACCCGAGCCCAGTCCTTCATCGGTGCCTTGAAAACGATACTGAACACAGCAGGCGCGGATCCTCAATCACCAGACAGTGGGGCGGTCGCAACCAAGCTCAAATTCTCTCCCATAGACAGCGGGCACAGCTTTCTCTCCGGTCTGTTCAGCTCTGGTTCGAGGGGTGTCGTGGATATCGAGGATGGGAGAGAGCGGAGCGCGTCTCCGACGAGGAATAAGCGGCATACCCGACGGGAGAGCTGTCAGCAGTGGGAAAAGCACATATGACCTTCGGTTGGAAATTGGATCGTTTGTTGGCAACAGCTCGATGCTTGTATTTTAGTTTCTGCCTATTTATAGCAGTATATACCTCCATGTGTAGATAATAGTAGTTGTTACATACCCACGACTTGCTTTCGGAATGCTATCGCCACATTCTTTCAATACGCCTGGCTCATGAAGGTCGAATTTTGCATTGGCATTATTTACAAGCCGACTACGGAACTCAGCAAATGATGTCTCGTAGAGGCCCAGGACTGATGTGACCGAGCCCTTGAGTTTAGCACAGTTTGATGCTCGAATCTCGGAGAAACGAGGGCAGAGACAGAAGAGGTAAAGGACAACGGACGCGAGGCGTTTAGATCACGTGGACTCAGGCTTCCCATCACGTGTTCGCTTTCTTTCTGAACAACACCGAACTCGTTCGCGAATACAACGCCAACCGCGAGCTGCATTTGGCTTGACTGCCCCATTTCTGCGTCTACATCTTCTGTAACTACGACAGGGGTAAATATGTTTCTTTGATATGAATGACCCGAAATTAACGCCAACCTTACTAGGAGAATTCTGCAAGTTGAACGACGTGAAGCTTGAGAGCCACTGCAGGAAGACGGTCAACCTGACCTCGTTCAAGCACACAAAAAAAGGAGCAACCTACCTTGAATAATGGCGGAAGCACTATTTGCGTCGTGCGCGGAGGTCCTCTCCCTCTGTCAATCGATGAAGGAGGATCTGAATTCCCTGCTCGATCCGGAGACCGGGTTCGCACCTCGCCTGCGTCAAATCTGTCAAGACCAGTACGTTTCTTTCTAACGGATATGCTGGCTGTCTTTCATTAAAGGGGAATTCGCAGAATCTCAGAATATGAAGAGAATCCCACAATGCGGGTGCCGCAGGAGGAGCTTGAATTACTGCAACTCGAGCAAAACACATGGGGGTTGTTACAGGCCGTCATGCCGTACGTTCTTTCTTACCATCTTCCTTATTCACTTGTCTCATATTCGTAGAGCGCGAAAAACGGAACCAGTGGATCAACCAAAAGCCCAAGACCTTCTTTCTGAAAATCCATACACGCCAACATCGACACTTGCACAGGCAATCATGAACGCGTCACCACTGCTATCGGAGCTCATCGTTGTTCGAGAGTGGTTGCACGAGATTACACCGTTGCCTTCTCACCCTGAAGCCACTACGGGATATTGGAAGTTCACCAAGCACAGCGTCATGCAATCTCTCCGAACTGGGGCTGCACATAGGGATGGTGTGGTGAAGAGAATGGACCCGGATGCTGTCAGTCGAGATGAAGGGCGTGGGCTTGCTTCTGATGATGCTGTAGGTGCACCTTCTCCCTCTTTGTAGCTGTTGCTGACCGACTTCAACAGAACTACGAGAAAAGCCTGCTGCAGTCCCTCTACGGCTACCTACGTGCAGGTAGACTCGAGGAGGCTGTGGAACTCTGCAGGAGAGCCAAGCAGCCATGGAGAGCTGCAAGCATTCGAGGTTCACGGCTGTTCGACTGGAAGGCCATTTGTGAGTCACCACCCACACCCCTCATCCTTTTCCCCCTTTCTGACATATCATACAGCCACGGAACAGCAAGAAGACGACGCCATGGACGCAGACGACTCCGACATCTGGGAAGGAAACCGCCAGCGAAAGCAGTGGAAAGCAACTTGTATCCGAGCTGCCTTGAACGTACGTTCCATCTCCCCTCCTAAATATACCTATCCTTGACGACGCCATATATATAGCCGTCTCTCCCGCCCTACGAACGGATCCTCTACGCCGCACTCGCGCCGACACCCCAAACTCGGGGTACCTTACTCAATGCGTGCAGAACTTGGGAAGATCACCTCTGGGCGCAAGTTAGTATCGCCTGTGAGGAGAAGGAGACGCAGGAGATCTCGAGGTTGGGTGGTGTGTTCTGGGAAGGTGGAGTTGCTGCCGTCGAGCAGGGCGTGAACCTACTCTCAGAAGAAGAAGCGGAAGCCGAGGAGGAAGAGTGGTCGAGGGAGGCTATTGGGGCGCTGGAGACGTTGAGAGATGTCGAGGTTGCTGATGGGTATGTTCACTTCTCTTCTTCTTGGTGGTGGTGATTTTGGAACTGATCCTGAGACGTGAATAGTCCGGGAGCGGACCATGCTTTCCATTTCTCCCAGCTGCATATTATCCTGAATAGGACTGATGCCCTTCTTGATGCGTTTGCTAGTGGGTTGAGGGATGGGTCGTTCCCTGATTCCTCGCCTGAGTGAGTAGCCTTCTACCATCACCTCTCCTCCGATTTCTGACGAAGTCGTAGATACCCTACGATGTGCCGCTTCTTCGCCCACCTATGTCTCTTTCTCCAAATGATAGACATCCCCGTCCCGCCAATGGCCACGCAGGTCATTCTGGAGTCGTACCTCCAAGTCCTCGAGGTTCGTCTCCTGCCCATTTCCCCTCATTCACCAACTGATCAGTTTTACATATAGGCCGCCGGTCAGAGAGAGCTTATCGCCATGTACGCCAGTGCATTGGGCGACAACGCCATTGAGCGCTACGCACTCTTCCTGGTGTCGCTGGAGTTGTCAGCGGATATTGATGAGCGGAGGTTGGCGCTCGTACGTGCTAGGGAGCATGGGCTGGATATGGACCGTGTTGCTACTTCTGCTGCGGAGAGGACTATCGAGAAGGCGTTTGGTGTACGTTTCGTTCTGTTTCACTCCTTCCACTATGCGGTGAGCTGACTTTTTTTGGTCGTGTTGATAGGTGTTGCCACCGCTGAAAGGCCCACTACCGTCGATTATAGCTATGCAGCCTCCACCTACGGATGCGGAGCTGTTCTTGCTCCGCTCGATTGAGTGGACGACGTTTGGTGAGGCGACGTATGCTACTGCGCTGGAGCAGGCGAATGTAATTTTGCGGTACTTTTTGGGTTCGTTTTACCCCTTCCCCTGTTCCCCCAATCTTACTCTCTAACCTCGACAAACGTCTACAGGATCAGGTCGTGTCCAATTAGCGGAAACGGTTCTGGGGATGTTACCGAATGACCTGAATGGGATTGAAGAACCGGAGGAGGAAGCGACGGAGTATTTGCATTATCGGCAGTTTTTCTCCATATGGGTGCTTTTGGGGAAGTTGGTTGATCATCAAGCTGCGGAGGTTACGCTTGGTAGTAGTCGGGAGGGGAGGGCGGGGTGGGTTAAGGAGTATAGGGTGTGTTTTTCATCTACGTGGTGTGGTTATGGTTGAATTGGCTGACGTGAGGGATGGGGATAGGACGGCATCGATGAAGCACATGAACAGATTTTGAAGCTGCTTACGACGGAGTGGTTGGTTGGGGATGTCGAGATTCCTGGTGGTACGTCCAAGCTCGGCTTTTTGGTGTACAAAGAAGCAGAAGTTGACGAGGAGCTACCTACAGGCGACCGTAGAAGACGTGAACTCATCCGGATTCGACAAATATTCGTTCCGGAGCTGGTTATTAGGCTGCATTCGCTGTTGTTCAATTCGAGGCATCATATTAAAGAGTTCGTTCTCCCTCCCTCCCTTTATTCCTGTCTCCTATACTCATACTGACATCTATATATCTCCAAAAGGAACCTCAAACGCGCCCTCAACCTCGCGAACGTCGTCGCTGATGCGCGGTACAAGCTCTATGAAGATTTCGTCAATGAGGAGGGGAGGTCGCTTGGTGATTATTTGGATGCGGTTAGGCAGGCAGTGCTGGGTGGGTTGGAGGGTGGGGGGTCGGATCCGTTTAGGGTTGTGGAGGCGTAGGAGTAGGAGGAGGGAGTTGTGCGTAATAATAAGAATGGAATGCTTTTATCTCTGCATGCAGTGACCACGAACACGACCGTTTCCAATTGAGCGATTTTTGTGTTTCCAGAATTGGACACGCGTTGTTTGTCCCGGCTTGGGTGGCTTGAAGTCCGAGGGTGCGTGTGCGTATCCGAGTAGGCAACCCGCCTCCTTTGTTTCTTGATATCTACCATGGGCTTCCCTTTCTCTCCTTTCTCTCGAAATATCCGCAGGTCTAATTTTGGAGCTCTTGGCGGTCGTCTGGAGCGAGGAATAGAAGAAGAATAAACCGTCGTTTGGCGACCGGACGTTAGAGCGTCCGCTTAACGATTTGCACCTCGTTATGCATCCTCTAGCCGGTTTGTGGCCCTTGGTTTTATGGGTGATATTTGCGTGAGTTCATCGACTTTTGCGTGCAGCTCTATGAGCTGATTCCTCGTACAGGTAGCCTAGCCCTCAAAGTTGTCCATGGAAGTGGACGTAGAATACCTCAACACTATAACCTTGGCTGGTGGTGCATATCCCCGTATTTCGGCAGCCCTATCTCGAAGAGTGGAGCTCTGTACACGCACTATCAATCTGTGGAGCAACGTTGGTTCTTGAGGCTAGCCAGATACCAGGATCGGTTCGAACCCTGAGATCTCGCCGTCCAGGTGACTTTGCTCAGCGTCAGTGCTGTCCAGCCCGGTCCTTCTATGGTCATTACGCCACGATCCAATGTTCAATACACACTCGAGAGTTCATGACCTTATTCCAAGCATGGATTTCGACTTTTGGTCCCCAAGAATGAACGGAAAAACAGTAAGATGACGTCAAGTGACAAATCATGGACTTTCGGTTTCCGTGCCGCCTGCATCCTCCGTCGGCGATCTTAGCGAGGGAGCTCAAATTTACATGTTCATATAATCTCCCATTGCCGTCGACGTGTTGGATCCTTCCATGGGCGGGAAACATATCACCCAGCTCTCAAAAACGGTGAACAACCACGTTTATCCCTTTGGTAAAAGGAAAAAGCTCTTACCAGTTGCTGGCTTACTACAGGCTACCATGTCATCGTCGTCGGCTTCCGATCCTCCTGAGGCCGAGCCCCTTGAGAGCAGCGAGGACGCGCCGCCTCACCGTAACGAAAATCATCATCAGCAAAACCCATCTGTCCCACCGGGAGATCTCTTTCTAACTCCTGGCACCAAGACCCCTCGAAAGGTCCAGTGGCTGAGGACCACGGAGCAGCACGAACTAGACGAACAGGCCTTGGACGTAAGTTTCTCAGTTTTCTTTTCCTTCCTACGATCTAAAATTTATCTTCCTTAGCCATCAGCCTTTCAGCGTCTCACGCAAGCTCTGGAGCGACACAAAGCAGGCGCAGCTGTCCGCGTTCACCATTACCCTCCTCAAGGCCCTGCCCATGTACACGATATGAATGCTGAAGGGAAGCGGGAAACTGTTTCTCGTTTTGACGTATCCGACCCCAGCACCTCCATCTACAATCGGCGAATGGGTTCTGATTCCTCGCCTCCGCAACTTCCCGGCTATTACATCGAGCCAACAGAACAAGTGGGGCTTCCGGGAGGTGATCCCGAAAAACAAGCAAGGAAGGAAGCTGAACAACTTGTTCGCTCCATCACCAAACGCCGACCATTCAGCGGAATGGGTAGATCGAGGTGGGAAATGAGGAGGTCGAAGGGGAAGTCGAAGTTGCCGAAGAGTAGAGGGACGTCACCCGCCGAGAGTGCTGCCAGTTCGGACGTTGAGAGGGATGCGGAAAGCGAGACGCCAGATCAATCAAGTCGTGGTGTCTTGTCGACGCTGTTGACACTCTACAGTGATCCCGATGGTCTCACCGACTCAGGCCCCCCTACTCCATTATACTCCCCTTGGGAAACGACGAGTTACGACCGGGCACGACCTTCTCATCGACGACAAGTATCCACCGAATCCATTGAAGAAGTTGAAGAACCACCACCTACCGCAGAACGCACAGGCCCCGACGTACAAGATGAACAACCCACCCCACCTTCACCGTATTCACCGTACCCGAATACCAATAGGAAGCCCCCTCCTTCTCCTGGGACACGGCGGAAAATCACGTCATACCTTTCTCCTTCGCATGCCTTGCATCGTCACAGAATGCCCATGACAAGAAATGGCGCTGGCGTTTTTGGCCCACTCCTCGCTGCTACGGGAACCTTGACTGCCGTTGCAGCTCCTACGCAGAGTCAGCTGCAGCCCGATTTCAAGAGGCCCGGATATCGACTATCGAGGTTAGTCGATCACAGCTTCCTTATACCTATCTATATACATTTCCTGACCAGTTATGTTATCTAGATATTCTCTCGATGACCAAAAACCGAAACCGCACTCGAAGAATCAGTCGAGACCTCGTTCAGTCGCAGATGGCATCCGCACTGCTCCTCCCAGCGAAGGATCCACTCCTCCATCTCCCACTCTGTCGGAACCTGCACCACGTACGGTGAGATGGACTGGTGCACTGAGGGACATGCCGTCTCTGGCGTCCTTGCGGAGTGGAACGAGCACACCGACTTGGACGTCACCCTCGACTCCTGTCGGTGACAGCTACTTTGAGCTGCAGTTCCCAGGAAAGAAGGACGGTTATGCACCGAATCAATATCGAGAGGAGGAAAAGAAAAAGAGGAAGAGGAAGAAGGCTCAGGTCTTCGTAAGTATTCTCCGCACCTATGTTTGTTCACCGTACTGATGACGGAACTGGAATAGATTACACGACATGTGGCCAGAATCATCGAGCGTCAAGAATTTATCATGAAGCTCTGTCGTGCCATGATGATGTTTGGTGGTCCCTCTCATCGTCTACAATCCCAAATCATGTCCACCGCGAAGGTCCTCGACATTGATTGTAGCTGCATTTACCTACCCGACGTTCTTATCCTCAGCTTCGATGATAACTCAACGAGCACGAGTAGTGTCAAGTTCATTCGTCAAGGAAGTGCGCTGGACCTGCAGAAACTCGATGATGCGTATACACTATACCGAAAAGTATGTATCATCCACCGCATTCTTTTCGGGCTTGTTGCTAACAAATCCTTGTTCAGGTTATATACGATAAACTCTCCGTATCAGACGCCTCCACCGAACTCGATGAGCTCATGCGCAGACCCCAATTTTATCCATGGTGGCAGATCATCATAATTGGGGGCTTCTGCTCGTCGGCAATATGTACCGTCAGTTTTGGCGGGAGTTTCTTGGATGCTGTCATAGTGTTCCCCCTTGGAGCCTTGCTCGTTGCTATTCAGATTCTGAGCACCCGGAATGAGCTTTATTCCAATGTTTTCGAGTACGTTCCGAGGTTTTTGACTGGAATGATCAAGCACTGATTTCGGCACGAATAGAGTTACGGTCACGACGCTTTTTAGTTTCATCGCTGCTGCGCTGGCAGCTACTCGCAAGTTTTGTTATTCAGCTGTCGCGTCGAGTTCTATTGTTCTCATTCTTCCCGTACGTCTTATCCCATTCCATCGTGTTCTGGCCTCATCTCACGATTGGTGCGTTTCCAGGGATTCCTGGTTCTCTGTGGTTCACTCGAGATAATGTCCAGAAATATCGTTGCTGGTTCCGTTCGGCTATGCTATGCCGTCGTCTACGCCCTTTTTCTGGGATTTGGACTTGCTATCGGTGCCGAAATCTTTCAGGAAATAACAGGCACGAGGGTGGTTGGTTCGGAGGATTACATGTGTGTTATCAGCCATCCTGTTGATGGGCCTTGGTATAGACAGACACCTTCTCAGTTTTGGGGTGAGTCCTTTTGGGTGGACTACGTTTGTTGCTTTGTTGATGAACTGAATAGCCTTCCTGACGGTCCCTATGTTCTCGCTGTTCCTGAGCATGAAAAATCAAGCACCGTATAATAGGAAGGAGCTGGTGAGGGTATTAGTATGCTCCATTTTAGAGTGTGTCTGACTAATTCTCTATATAGCCCATACTCGTATTCATTGCCTGCGCTGGCTGGACGACCAACCACTTCGTTGGGCTGAAATTTGTCGGTCAAAGCGACATCATCGCGGCAGTCGGGTAAGAAATGATCAAAGTCCTGCTGCTACTCCCGATCTCAACTCATCACTTCTCTTGTAGCGCCTTTGCTGTCGGCTTGATTGCCAACCTGTACGCACGCTTCTTCCGTGGCAACGCTTTCGTAATTATGGTACGTTGAACCCCATGTCACCTAGTTTCCTTCGCAGCCCGCTGAATGCCATTCTTCGTTTGCCAGATAACGGGCATCTTATTCCAAGTACCTTCGGGACTGGGCGTTGGCGGTCTGCTCAGCTACGCATCTCAGCAAACTGGAGGTTCTTCGTCGTCGTATCTCTACGGATTTCAAACTGCCCTCAAACTCATCTCGGTGGCCATTGGGCTTACGGTCGGGCTGGGTATATCACTCGTTATCATGCATCCCATCCAGAGTAAACGCCGCGCTGGTGGGATTTTCAGCCTATAAATATCTCTTCTCGTTTTCGTTCTCTTTTCCCTTGGTCATGTTACGATTTTTCCAACATTCGGTCTATCATCATTCACATTTACATCAATCGCTCTCATTTGGAGTCTTGATTCAACCTCATACAATAGACGGACTTTCATCGCAACAATCCTTCCTTTCATTGCATGCTTAGACGATATAGCACATGCTATCTCCTTTCTATTGCATTATACACTCTTTAATCGATCTCTGCTTTATCCAACCTACCACGATCCATGTTATTACCTGCCCGGGAGTTCCCTATCACCCATCTTTTCTCTCAGGCAACACCCGTTCTCACTTGGGCTCACCCCAACGACGATGGAATATTCTGCGTTCTTGAAGCCAGAATCCGTTCCGGGGGAAGATCCCGGTGCATCATGGAGTATGGCGTATGAGACTCGACGTAGCTGTCAACCCGTTCCGCGTTCTATGATGACCTCCAGCCAGAACGTAGTCCTGGGTCAGCCAAGTCCCATTCATCTCTCGAGTCCTCCGATGGCGGGTGGGAAGAAATACTAATTCAATTGAATGTCGCTAGACTTCTCTTGGACCAGTCATAGTTCTGCCGGCTGCCTACAATGAGTGTTGATTGGTCGGGCATTGCTTACTTTCTATAGCATATGCACAGTTCCGTATACATACACTGTGTACCTTACCTGCCGGAAGCTACCTTTAGGATTTCGACAAGGGGACCTGACAAGTCCGCAACCTCACCCTTGGCTTCGTCATGCTGCGGCTTTCGCCCTGATTGGGGAAACCTTCACGTAACTGGAGCACAAGGCAGCGCGGAAGCTAGACCTGGCTGTTAATCTCTCGAAAAGAGAAAGAGGCAATGTCTCTATAAACCACGTTTCAAAAGCGAGCAGCCTTAGGCGAGGCGAGCGATACGCCTACGGATAAGATGCGACTTCCGACCAAACGGCCAGGTTAGAATTGCAACGCTTCAGAGCTCGGAATATGATGATTCGCGCTTGGAGATATCAATCAAGTTGCTGATTGAAGTGGGATCATGTGCGCATCTATCACTCTGACCCTCACTCCGCTTTGACGCTCTGTTTGCAACCGCCGGTAAGCTTTCAATCCGTAAACGTACAGCTCCTTCTGCTATAATTGCTGTAGCGTTATGACTCCTATGAAGAGGTACTTTACCCCAGAGTCGCCATCCTCCTTCTCTCCCAGATACCCCAGCCAGCCCTGCACCGTGATACCCTCTGATGTCTGACGAGCCTCAAACGACAGTAACAGACGCCCAGTTTCTTTTCGCGTATGGCCACTATCATGCCCGGTTAATCTCAGCCACTGACGGCATATTTTCTTCCAGCAATGATTTCGGATCCTATGTCACTATTCCAGGGACCGTCGTCTGTGGCCTTGTACTCTGCGCATACGGCTTGATCGCGGTGGGATCGAAGGCTGCCCGTACGCACCTCGACAGGGTGAGCTTTAGGCTCCTAACGTACTCGCTGTTCTTCAAGTGAGTTCAATTTCTTCAGGCACGAGATATTTAGCTATCTAACTGATCACCGTCTCCCCAGTGTCCTTTTTGGTATAGATTACGCCCTGACGCCGACAGCACCGGGTAAAGGCTGCAGTCTCGCAGCCTTCTTTAACAACGTAAATGCCAGATTACTCCAGTCTGCCTGCCGGTGGAGCTCAAGTTTTCACCTAGCTCACGCTCTGTCTATCGTCCTTCTTCACGACCTGCATCGCTATCAATCTCCAGTCAGTTTACCCATTTTTGAAAACTCGTTCTGAACCAATAAAACTCTGTAGGCTTGTCCTAGTGCATCGGAGAAATGGCAAAAACCTTGAGAAATACTACGTGCTTGGCACTGTCCTACTGACTCTGGTACTGAACATACCTACCGTGGCCTTGGATCAGTTTGGGTGCGTTCATCGGACACTTTCCGTTCGGTCCGGAAATTAGACTGATGAATGTGTCAGATGGAACGAGGATACGGCCACATGCTGGTACTCCAACAGCGACTCCAGAACTCGACTCTCATGGATTGTTGGGACGTCCTCAGTGTGGATCGCCCTCGCGGCCACAGTCGAAACTATCTGCTCGGCTATCGTACTATTCTGGTTATATTTTCACGTCGTGGGTCTTCTTGCATTGGCTCATTAGACCCTCAACTCATACCTGTGTCCAGAAATCCATTAGGACCTTATCGTGTACCGACTATACTGGAACAAGCCCTACAAGTACTGCTGTAGCTTCTGATACAGCTTCTGCGCGAGCATCCTCGCATGGGTCGCCGAATCCCCAGTACTCTGCAGACAAATGCGGACATAAGGGGGAGGCTGATAGGCAGCCCCTCATGTTCCTCGATCCCCGTTTTCGCAACATCATCGTCCGAATAGGTACTGCCCCGCGTTCTCTTGGGTATAGGGATCTGTTGACGGATTTTCTAGCTCTGTATCCAATCATTTCATTGATCATGAACTATACGACGGTCGTTCTGGATCTATACGTGGCTATCTTCGATGTCATGGATGAAAAGGTGAGCCAAACGTGCGGCCGGATGTGGTAGTCTATCTAACGTACACCCTCAGGATTTCCGCCTCCTGGTGCTAGGTACGCGTTAGATTCTAAATTTAACTATACGCCGCTCACTTACTCGTGTCAAGACCTCACGTTCTACGGATTACGAGGATTCGTCTATGGCGCACTTGCAGCAAGTGATCCTGTGAGTATTGGGTAGCAAGGGACTCAGATCAATGGCTGACAACTTTCTTCAGTCTTTTATCAAAGCCGTGAAAGTTATCCTCCAATCTTCTACCTTGCTAAATGGCGGGAATGCTACCCTTCCGGCTCCGAAGGAGAAAACGGGCCTCACCTCTCTTCACTTTGCCGCCAATCCGAGAGGAAATGTATGGGCGGTGAACGTTTCACGTAGTGGCACAGCAGTCAGCGGCCTTAACAATCGTTCATTTGACTCTGAGAAGCAAGATACACATGAACTAGATGACCAAAGGCACATGGAACGACAATTATAACCCTGGCCCTGTGTCTTCTGTGTCTTCTTAGTCTTCGGTGGCCTGGATTGCGTCTCGAACTATATATCCGGCATAGGTTATCTTGTAATAATATGTATTTTACAAAGGGAATTGAAATGCGTCTCGCTGATATATATGCTTCGTTTGAGGGAGCAGTGGTCGCAGTTCATTGTGGACTGTGGACTTTGAAGGGAATTCCCGCTACCTTAGGTAGTAGGGTATGAGGCGCGATGGAATCCATTTTTTGGTGTGTGATGGACGATTTTGAATGCGGGCCGAACTCGTACGTAATCCAGATATAGACTCCGCGTTTATATCCGACAGCTATTCACACACTCAAAGCTTACAGTCTCAAAACAACAGTCATGGTCCTGCTCAATAACTGGCCAGCTCCCTTGAATACAACTTTTGCTTGAATACCGTCTGCTATATTTCGGAATATTTATCTCCAGAATCTCCTTTCTCTTCTGCCCAACGTCGACTTCCAGTCTGCGCAATCCCTGTACCTTGTTCTTCAGGACTCTTCACGTCCGAGCTTTTGTGTTTCTATTCATTATTACTGAGTCTTAATTCGTGTACTTGTGTTTCCAGTCAATGCATGCATTGAATTCGAACGGGAGCGGGCAATGCCGTGCGCAGCGCGGCCCTTAGTATCGAGCGAGCGTCGCTAAATATTTGAAATGGGCAATCCTTCGGTTGATGTCTGTTTGGCTGGAAAGACGATCATATAGGTGGCTGTACCCCCAACCGCAACCTTGCCCGCAACTTGACTGGAGCGACTGGAGTCTTTGTCGACAACCTAACCTAACCTACCGCCCCGCATGGATACGGGAGCATTCAAAGTCAAAATGTGAAACGGAAACGCCCTCAGAAGATCACATTCTCCTTTAATTTTACGCCCTACCAATCGGATCACCCCCGATCATTTTTCTAGCCTCAAGTTCAGTCATCGGACATTTTACCGAGTTCAGGATTTGCTTCGCTGCGTCTCGGGAAACTGGGTCTCGTTGTAGCAGAAAAACCGACTGGGCCCCGTCCCTTCTGGACCTCCTGAACGAGGACATGACACCCTTGGGCAGCCTTGAGGCTACCGTCAAGGAATTCCAGCCCCACATTGCTCCATTTCAGTGAGATTTCATATCACACATGTCTGAGCGCGACTGTTAACCATTTGTTAGGACCCCGACCATTTACTGATTGCGCGATTGCCATTTTGGTACGGAGCAAAGAGTGGAGATCCTAATATCTGTCAGGGTGTGTAAGGCACCTGGATTCGATGACTACTCTTACTTAAGTCAAGGGATTTTCAGCGACACAACCATGGCAAATTTTGGCTTACGCCATGTTCTCAGAAGATTTCGACCAGGGTGCAACGCTCTCGAAAAGCCAAGTCGCATTTGCGTGAGTAGCTCATGCCTTCGCCCCTTTCAATCGACCTGACATTCGGCTGCTACAGTGACAAGTTTGCAAAGAGCTCAACTATCCCGGGGACCATTGTCTGTGGCCTCGTACTTCTTGCCTATGGCCTGGTGTCTCTTCGAAAAAGAGCCAGGAAGTGCTTCAACCGGGTCAGCTTTCGATTACTCTCGTATTCCCTGCTCTTCAAGTACGTAATTTCCATGTAGTTCACAGCCAGCTGATTGACGTCGTTCTCCAGCGTCCTGTTTGGGATAGCATTCTCCCTCACTCCTGGCCGGTCTGGAAGGGCCTGCGATATCAGAGCCTTTCTCGTCAACGTGGGCACCTGTTTCGCCTTGCTGTAATATATCCCTCCTAAATCCCTGAATAGTTCACTCTCTGTCTGGCCACTTTCTTCACGACTTGTATTGCCATCAACCTTCAGTGAGCCCTTTGTTGGGGTCACATGGAACCTCCTCCTTACTTTTACAGATTAGTGCTGGTCCACGAAGTCGACGGAAGAAAGGCCGAGAAGTACTACATTGCGGGAGCAATAGCTCTTGCTTTAGCCTTAAACGTGCCAACATATGGTTTCGGTCAGTTTGGGTATGTTTCCAAGCCTGTGGCCGAGGATAAACATTAATGGCCATCCAGATGGAACGTTGAGACCGCCACCTGCTGGTATAGCAATGCGGACCATAAACGCAGATTACTCTGGATCGTTTCTACACAGTCCCTGTGGATAGCCCTCGCAGCTATTATCGAAACATTCTGCTCGGCAATTACACTCTACCGGCTGTATAGGTTTCAGGTGACTCAACCACGATGCTTATCATCTTCATTTCTCTGACGACGTACTTTTCAGCAAGCCACCGTCATTCTCATGAATGATCACAACATTATACCTGTCGAGGAGAAACAACTGCCTCCTATTGCTACACCCAGAGCAAGACCGAGTCTACTGGCTGTTATGGCGAGAGATCCTGCGTTTCGGAAGGTTGTCTTACGAATTGGTAGGTATCTTTTATATTCTCCAAGCAAATCCCCAATGTACTGATGTCGACTTCTTCAAGCGCTCTATCCGATCGTATCTCTTCTCATGAACTTCTCCACCGTGATTCTCGATGTTCGATTAAGCGTCATGGGCCTTAACACGGAATTGGTCAGTTCCTTCTATGCTTCATGCTCTGTACCGGGTATAAGGTTAGGCTTACACATGTTGTAGGATTTTCGGATACTTGTTTTAGGTAAAGCCACGCTTGTTTTCCGCCGGCTACGATGAAAGCTCATCCTGTCGTCCCTAGACCTCACCTTCTATGGCTTGCGAACGTTCGCATATGGTGTCCTCGCTGCGTTGGACCCTGTAAGGTTCCTTCCCTCGTTCACCTTTCACGCCGTCCCTGATACAAATTCCAAACAGTCTTTCGTCAATGCACTGGAGGTCGTCTACAACTCGCTCAAAGGTTCAAGTGACTCTGAAGACGACTGTACCCTCAGTACGATCCAGTTCGCTTCCAGAAATGACCAAGCGGATTCAACGGCCCATATGTCGCCTTGTCTGACCGATATTGACGGGCCACTCAATAGGACTACCTCCCAGGACTCCGACAAGACGCTCGTCACCGTTACGAGCGCCACCCTGGGGTCCACGCAATCGTTCGATCTTTCCTCGGATGAACGAAGTCGGCAAAGGATAGGAGAGCAGTTGTAGGGCGAATTGGGCATTCATCGTATGTATCATAGAATCGGAAAGGTTGTATCAACAGTATATTTGTATCATAATATATCACGAGCTTGCAACACTCTGCAACCACGTGTCCATGTCCTTTGGCGTCGCCGACTTACTAATTCTGTGCAAGCACAAGCTCCCCAAATGCCTCTTCCAGACGATCCCAAGGGGTTTCCTCGGCACAGTCATTCCCATCTATGTAACCCTCCAATTTCCTCAATTTTGGAAATAGAAGGCGAATACAGTCCAGTACGGCCGACCCGTTCTCTAAAGGCGAATTCTGGAAGCACAACTGGTGGACATGATTGTCCAGACGTCTGCAGTCAATCTCCTTCGCATCAAAGGGCTGGCAGACCGCCGATATGGTCAAATGGACCAAACTCTTGCATTTTTGCGCCATTGGGATTAAGCCCGCGAGTGTCATATACGGCTTCTCCTCATCGTATGGAAGCATCAAGAGTGTGCCCAACAAGGGCCAAGCTTCCGAAATTTGATTTAAAAGGGTGTCTGTCAATGTGCAGCTTGGAAAGCCAGACAGAGACGCAATCCGGAGATGTCGAAGCGATAAAATGGGTCCATACAAGACAATATCTGTCATGGTAGAAGGGAAGATCACGTTGTCGTAGGCGAGCGTAAGGGACGTAAGATTGACGAATCGATGAAACGGGTCAAGTAGTTCGTTGAAGGAATGGGCTTGTCCATATACCCCATGAACTTCCATTTCTGTGACAGAAACTGGGACAGTGTTGAGAATTGCGTTGATGTCTGTGCACGAGGCATAGACGACGTGAACAATCCTCAGCTCCGACAGAGAATCAGGAAATATAGCCTTCTCGGGCACGAAGGTGGAGCGTAAATGCTTCACAAAGTAATCCGATAGACTTCCAAGGTACAGATGGCTCAGCTTGGGAAGCCTTCCGATATCATGTAGAAAACTGGGTGTAACGTCGTCAAAGCTGACCGTGAGGGAATTCAGATACTTGAAGCTGCAGAAGAATTTTTCTAAGGAGAATGCCGGGGAAGATTCGACGGAGAAGTATTTGGAAATGTTAGGAAGGTTTATGGTCCATAAACCCGGGCAGCACCGTGCGATAGAACGCAGAAACTGTTGCATATTGGCGTAATCGGCCCCTGGCCGACGGTTATAGCAAGATATTTGTAGATGTCGAACCGAGTCTCCAAGCAAACACGGGAGGTAGTCAACGTAGGGAATTGCGGTACTCGCTTTCAGATCGAGGTGCAAGGACTGGAGTCGAGGTAGTGGGTATCTGAGGGGACGATAGGCAGACAACTGCCTGAGGATATTCTCATGGACTTCGAAATTATCCTCAGTAAACAGCTCCACGTAGCGTATCCTAGATCCATAATAGTCAAACCTATCCCAATCATCCTCTGTTGGGGGTCTGAGAAAACGCTATTGGGTAGGTTAGATGTAGACGACATTCTGTTCGCAAGGTGACCACTGACAACCTAGACCGTTTTGTTTATAACTTCAAAAGTCCATAGGTCCACTGGCATGACTCTGATTAGTGGCGGCAAGGCTTCTTGTTTCCTCCAAAGCACATCGAGTGCGGGTTCTACACGGAGAGGCCATCAGAATGGTCACTCACACCATGATCGATTTCTAGATCTAATCACCTTGAAAGTGCTGGCACGTCCGTGCTAGAGCTGCAAGAGCTTTGAAGCTCTGAACCTTGTCATGATAACCATTCCATTGACCTAAGCAGTCGAATATATATAGTAGTATTTCGTGTGTGCGCAGACATGAATGCATCGTATTCATCAAGGGAACGGGGTTGGAATGGTTATTTCTTAGTAGGGCCTCGATTCATATTCCGACGAGGCGCAGAATGTTACTTTGTCGGAATAAGCCGAGAAGGACTCCCCCGTTACTAGTACTACCGGCGTTCCAAGTTTTCTAACGGGGGATCTATTGAACTGGGAGAAGCGCGGTTAATCCCGGCATAGCTCTCTTGCATGAGTTTGATTACTACCCCAACTGACCATGAAGGATCTCTCGTTGAATGAGGGAGGAGATTTCGCGAAGTGGTAAAGCGGACGAGAACCTTCCCTCTTGGGATCCTAAGAATATAAGACCGTATTTTTCAAATATTCCCAAGAAGCGTTTGAAGTCGTCCGGTCGAGTATTGGGAGATGTTTGGACAAGATGCCAGTGTCGTACGTGGATTCAGAGCAAACATGAGTGTAGGAGGTGGACTTCTTGTCCAACCGATTGGTTCTAGTTACGTCACAAGATGTCGCGGGTAATTTTCTCAATCACTCGTACTCATGCAATAACACACCCCAAACTACCCGTCCCTCTCCTCGACCTACTGCCCTTCCTGGCGGGCATCGTCACAGCCAAGTGAATCGCCTCCTCGAACACCTTACTCACACCCAGCTCAGCAACAGCTGAACACTCCCAATAACCCTCAGCTCCAATTTCCTTCGCCAGCGCTTCTCCCTGCTCGTAAGTGACCCATTCCTGACTTACCACCTCGCCCTCGTCCTGAACCCGTGCCCGAGATCGAGCCTGAGCATTGCGAGGATCAAGTTTAGTCCCCACCAAAACGATCTTAGCTTCCGGGTCGAAGTTAGACACCTCCGGATACCACTTAGTCCGCACATTCTCATACGACGAGATATCCACCAGGGAGAAGCACAGGAGGAACACAGAAGTCTCCTCGTACGCCAAGGACCTTAAATCCGCGTATTCATCTCCGCAGAGTGCATCCCAGGTCGCAACTTGATAGCTTTGATCCCGATTAAAGACGACTTTGGTGTAGTTTTCAAACATATCGGGGTGGAAGGGGTTGTTGGGGATGTAGGTGCCGCCGGATCCGGATGTGTAGGATAATATGAGGGAGGTTTTGCCGACGCCGTCGTCGCCTATGATTGTGATTTTTCGGTTGTGTGAGGGGGTTTGGGAGGGGGGTTTCATGGTTGGAGTGGTGCCAAGCGCCGGCGGAGTGAGGGTGAAGTGTTCGAGCGTTCAAGCGGAGCCAGATATCTTCTTGACGAGTCGTACAGCCTCAGAATCAGATCTCTACCCAGAGGGATGTTCTAGGATATTCATAGAACGCCGGATAGGCCTTTCGCTTGACTTGCAGAGCTTTGCTTAGAGCGATTAGAGTAGGATATATGACATACGTCGTCCCATAGGGAAGCTGATTGGCAAGCCCAGAATTTCGGCACTCAGCAAGGTCTTCAAAGGTCTTCAAGCTTCAGGTTCCCGACAAGATGATGGCCAATTAAAAGGCACGAGGCTTCGGAAGCGAAGCACAGCTTTGTCTGTGGGAAAACCTTCCTTTTCGAGGACCTGCCCATCATTTGCTTCCGCTTATCCAGTCTGGGCATCTCCGAACCCAGATACACTGTTCCCAGCTTCACACCTTTCTCAGGCGTTTCAGCTTTCGTTGTTGGTCCAAAAGCGCGCGAGCCCGACATAAAAGGCGATGCCAGTGAACAGCTAATTGAATACGAGATTACTCCTTGTAGTAGTTTCTTGTTGATCTGTTGTAAACAAATCCAATGATGATGTCGTTGGGCCAGGGAGCGGCGGCAACCGAAATTTTTGCTTCATTTCCACACTACCACGTCAAGGTCGCTGCAGGTGAGGGTTCTGAGGAGTATCGTACTGTCCTTGGTGACTTATGAGTGGGCTTGGTAGCTGGCAAAAAGGGCGAGCCTCGGGACCAAAGAGGCAGCCTGCGCGGAACAAAACAATTGACGCCGAAGGACCACGAGACCAGCTTGGACAGCCGACGACCGTGGCGGAGGACAGGTCAGGCCTCGAGGCGTTTAGGGTGCAAAACAGAGATTCCTGTCATATCGCTGCATCCATCGCTGGCATCGTTAAAGAAAGGTGAGATCCATTCGTTCTCATTGCTCAGCTCGTGGGGATCTTGTGTACTCAGCCTCGATGGCCGAGTCAGTATGAGTCCACACCTTGCTGAGCAACAAAGAAATTTCAGAAGTCTTACTCATCACAATCGAACTTTACAGATCTTTTTAACTCGACTGGAGCCCACGAACGAAGGATTGAGGTGACTCGACTTGGACCTGTATAAATATGGCAGTCGTCGTGCCAGGCCCACCTTTCATGCACCACGCAGCCGCGTCAAACCCCCAAATGCACCATCCTGGTTATACGATACAACATTCAACACCGCCAATACACCTGCAACACCAGCAGCATGTTCACCCTCAAGGTCCTTATTACATGATACCTCAAGCGCATCTACATGCCCAAGCCCAATTCGCCGCTTTCCGAAGTGGCTCAGCCCAGCCTCAACCACAGCCGCAGCAAGCGCACTATAGTCATGGAGCAACACCGTACGGAACGCCCCAACCTCAACAACCCCTCCCTCCCCTCGCGGCACACAACGAAGTCCCGCTAAACCGAGACCAGCTCACCTCCATCCTGGAATACTTCTCCACCCTCATCCCGTCTCGCTTCGACAACCGTCCTCTCCGGCTAATCGTGCACGGCGGCGCGTGCATGCTTCTCCATCCTGGCTTATATGCTTTAGCGCAGGAGCATGAAGGGATCGCTTCTCGGTTAGGGTTAGGGATGGAGGTGTCGAATCCGTTGTATCCCCTGCCTAGGAGACAGACGACGAGGGATGTGGATTACCTGCATCGGGCGTTTGTGAAAGACTGGGAGGGGATGGGGAAGGTGGTGGCGGAGGAGAGGTTGAGGGATTGTATACAGGTTACGGCGAGGGCGTTTGGGTTGGGTGGGGATTGGATGAATAGTGATGCGGATATTTCGTTGCCTATGGCTGATGAGTGAGTTCTTTCCTATCTCCATCTATAACAATAATGGAATGGATGCTGATTATGGAATTTGTTAATAGCGGAAAAGGCAAAATCTTCGACCCCATCCACAAAGCAGCCATCATGCCCAACAACATGGACGTTCACACCGTCTTTACCTCAAAAAACCACCAACTCACCCTCGTGAGCGTTGCTCCTGTGTGGAGTGTCGCGCTCAAGCTTAGGAGGTATACGAATTTCGATCCGGGGGATATTTGTTTGATATTGAAGTACGTATGCGTTTCTTGCTTTTGCCCTCCGTTCTTTCGTTTGGTCCCCTGACTGGGTATGGAATTCGGTCCTGCGCATATATGCATATGCGCGTGGTTGGAGAAATCTAATTCCATTGTATTAACTATGGGTGGTGGAAGGCTTGGCTGGGCTGATTATTTTTGCTTCCAACCCACCGGAAGATGAGAATGGTGATGACAGGACGCTCAAGGCGTCGAAGGGGAGGACCCAGGGGTGTCCATGTACGTACCCCGCTACACCCAAGGTGATCATCCTGTCCTACCCCTCCTCCTGTTTTCTTGGTCATCGGGAACTTAATCTTCCCCTCTTTGAAACCTTCTTCGCCTCTTCCTACCCTTCCTACCCTTCTTTCCTTCTCTCCCTGTCCTTCCTTTCATCCCTTTCAACCGAGACCAACTCACTAACCCACCCTTTCCCTCATCCAGGAACGGCACCAAACTCAACAAAGTCCGCTGGTCGGAATCCACACTCGAAGGCTGGCTGCGTAAAGAAGCCTGGCCGATGGGGTACCACCACCAATCGGAGGGCGAGATACAGATATGGAGGGCGAGGCTGAGGCATGCGATTGGGTTGGTTATGGCTTGGCCTGCTTCTGCTCCCGGGAGCGGGTCGACTTCCACTCTTCCGGCGAATGCGAATGCGAACGCCTCGACGTCGACGTTGTCGTCGGTGAATCAGAACCGGACGTTGTATGGGACGCCTGGTGGCGGTGGGATTGTTCCTCCTGCACCTCCTGCTGGTCCAGCCGCTGCTGGAGGGATGTTCCAGCATATCGCAGGTCCTCAGGCGCCTACGCCTATTCCTCGACCCTCTACGTCATATAATCCCGAGCGAATTGGGGGAGGTTCGAATTCGAACTCGAGGTCGCATACGCCCGCGGCTAGGGCTGGAGAGGGTTCTGGTTCGCATATGCAGCAAAAGATGCCGTTGCAGAACTTCGACATGAACATAGAGAGGGATTTTGAGGAGATGAGGTTGGATATGGATTCGACTCCGACGGGGAGGACCAGGGAGCGGGAGAGGGAGAGAGATAGGGAAAGGGAACGAGAGAGGAAGATGGGAAGACACCAGAGAGCGCAGTCGAGTATGGGGATGGCTGGGACTTGGTACCACCAGCCTCAGGGAGGCGGAGGCGGAGGACAAGGGCAGGGATATGGAAATCATCATTCCCAGACGCAGGGACAAGGACATATATCCACCCATGGACATTCGCATTCGGTTTCACACCTGGCCGTGAATGGAGCTGCGGTTGCTTCTGCGTATGGGATGCCTACCGCTGGTGTTGGTGGCGCTCGTCCAAATCCGAAAAGCCTGAATTCGAGTGATAATGTAGGGGTTACCGTGCTCCCGCCTACGCCACCGTCGGGTTCAAATCCGGAGAGGGAGGAGAGGAGGAGAAGGGAGGAGAGAGACAGGGATAGGACGAGGGCTAGGAGGCAAGAGAGGGAGAGTAAGACGTATTCGCGTGGAGGTGGTGGAGAGGAGTATGAATATGGAGACAGATCGAGGGCGAAGTCAAGATCGAGAGAACCTAGTCGGGAGAGAGATGCTCGTGGAGGAGATCGGGAAGGTGGTGGGGATGCAGGAAGAAGCCGGAGTCAGCCGCCAGGAAGACACCTTCAAGCACCTGGTCTGCCAATGCAGAACTACTCGCACGATCCGTCGGTTGCATGCGGGTACGGCTCCACCTCGACTGCTGCTGCTGGAGCACTATCAGGCCAACCCCAGCCCGCTGTATGGCACAGTCATCCGAACTCACGACCTGCTTCTGCTCAACCACCACGAGCTCCAGCAGGAACAGGAGTTGGTTCCTCAAATCCGCATGTGCAAACGTGGCATAGTCAAGGTCTTCAACCGCAGCATACTTTGGGTTATGGGCACACTCCAGGTTCAGGAGTTTCGGTGCCGATGTCGATGCCGTATGGGAGTGCTATGGTCGCTGCTGGTGGTCATGATGGTAGAGGTTCGGGCTCAGGCTCTGGTCAGGCGGAACGTGGGAGGACGAGATCTAGTCCTGCTGATCCTGGCAGGGACAGGAGCAGGAGCAAGTCTCAGAAGAGGCGGCCTCCACCGTTGATGTTGCTTTCGCCTGCTATGCCCGAGGAGTTGAATTTACGAGGTTTTCAATGAACGAAACTATTCTCGGCTTTCTTTGCTATTATTTATTCATTTGCATATCATTTTGGGCTCGTTATCCCCATTTCTCTGCTTGACTGTTCCCTCATTTCGATGCTCCCTGTAGTTTTATCGACAGCATCTACATTTATTATCATCTCTATGCATTGTACTTCCAAGGACTGTTTTCTATACCCACAGATTATCGTTTTCGCTTTCACCTATATTATAGCAAGCATCATAATTTCCTCTTCTTCCGCATTTCATACCGTTTCCCTACATTCGTTCGACCCCGCATTTATGGCCTGCTGTATTTTTCCCGTGATAACTTATGTTGTATTCCTATAAATGCCTGATCGAATCTTTGTCGAGTCCTGCTATGAGGTTTCCGTGACCTAGATGCCTACCACGTAGCGAAAGCGGTGAGGAACGTTGTAGTACAGCCTCATGGAACTTCCACTTCTCTTTCTCCTCCTACCAGCTCACAAAAACTCCAAGTCCAAGGATCTTCAAACAATATGGCGGACCGGATAAACGAACGGAAATTGACGATTGTGGGAGACGACAGAGTCGGAAAAACATCTCTCTGCATGCTCCATGCGATGTGCACCACGGATATTCCAAACACCTATCACGACCTGGAAGACGACTTTCAATTTCGTGGCTGGAAAGACAATTTCCAATTCGGAGGCCTATCGTACGAAATTGTATCTTGGGACGTGTCTGCCGCAGACGAATACGCCAGGCTACGACCGATACGCTATCATGACACAGACGTATTCTTGCTCTGTTTTTCTTTGGTGGACCCGGCTTCATACGAGAATATCCGAACAAAGTGGTACCCAGAGACTTCCTACTTCTGCTCAGATGCTAGGTGGATACTGGTTGGGACGAAACTCGACCTTCGGGAGGATGCTAGCGAGGAAATGGAAGTGGTGAAATATGAGCAGGGAGAGGCGATGGCTAAGGAGATTGGAGCGGTTGCGTACCTGGAGTATTCATCGTCCAAAGAGGGCGTGAAGATGGTGTTTGAAACGGCATTCAAGTTAGCTGCTCAGATGCCATTCAGGTCTCCTAAGCCTGCTCCAAGTTCGTCGTAGGCGTTTAAAATGCATTATAGCATAAATTCCGGGAATATTCTCCTTTCTTTGCATTCAATGTAAATCGCCTCGGTACAACTTTTGGCCCATAATAAATTGTATTTGAATTCTTTTCGGCGTAAATAAAATATATAGCTATACAATAAGACATATCAAAGGTCGAGCTAGATCCCAATCACTGACTAGACTAATCTTGTCGTACAGCCTCCATGATTCGGAGGTAACGGTTCAGACCGTCCATACGTCACGTACGTTTCAAAATCATCGACTCCCAATCGACTCCATCCACCTCCTTCCACCTTAAGCCCAAGGATTCTTCAACAATATGGCTCAATTGGAATTGAACCGGGAGCGTCGGAGGAAAATGACTATTGTTGGAGATGACACAGTGGGGAAAACGTGTCTTATCATATCCTACATGATGCAGGCCTTTCCACTTCACTGGATCCCACCCACTTATCACGGCTGGGTGGAGGATTTCGATTTCAATGGAAAACGCTACAATGTAGCTTTCTAGGACATCGCCGCCGACCGCTCGGATGAATACTCCAGGCTACGGGTATTGTCATACCCAACACGGACGTATTTCTCCTCTGTTTCTCACTGGTTGATCTCTCCTCGTATGAGAATATCCGAACTCGATGGTATCCGGAGACGGTCGAGACCTGCGCGGATGCTACTTATCTGCTTCTCGGAACGAAATTAGACCTCCGAGAGGTCGGTGGTACCACAGAATCGATTGGATACTCGCAAGGGGAGGAGATGGCCAAGAAAATTGGGGAGGTCAAGTATCTGGAGTGCTCCGCTTTGACTAGGGAGGGTTTGAAGAAGGTTTTCGAGGGGGCTCTTACCTCGGCAGCTCAGATGTCAGCAAGGAGGCAGGCTCGCTCAGGCTGCATAGTTGCATAAGCTCCAGCGTCGTTCTCCAGGAGTATGTATCTGACTTGTTGGTAACCGTTGGTTTTAGTGTGCTGATCCGAAGTTTTTCGTTCTGCAGGTTCTCCAGGGGTTGTTTTGATAGATGAAGGCAATGATAACAGCAGCTCAAAACCGGTATTCAACCAACGTCAGTCCCCGGCCAACCTGGTATTGGCGTCTTGGTGGGGGAGTCGCCGTGCTCCGTTTGTAGCCTCGTAAGGCTGGATCAAAGGATAAACACATTAGGACCTCCTCCCGTCTTCCCTCTCCCGCAACGGTGCACTTCTCAATTTATGTCGCTATCGATCAGGGGAGTTCAAGTTGAAGTGGATATAATATTACATTATCGTAAAGTAGGAAATATACTCTTCTATCACACACAAACCATTGTGTAAACCAATAATAACAATGAGTAAATGGCGCTCCCCAAACGATAACAAGAATTGGATGCCTCGGAATGCGATTATCCCCAGCACTGCAAGGCTGTCGGTTTCTACCTCGTTGGAGGCGTTTGTGATATTGGAGATAGAGCATCCGGTTGAGCTGTTAGCTGGAATGACATAGCTGCCGGCAGGGCTGGCACAGAGCTCAACGACGGAACTGAAGTAGACCAATTAACCACGCCAGTAAGCTGTGTAGTCCGTTCTGGGACAACGAAAGGACCATCCTCCATTGGCGAGTCAACGAGGTTTCGGCAGTTTTGTTCTGGAAGGTCCCGCTCTAGCATTGCGACCTTTGGGCCGTGAAATGAGGCGAGCAGCAGAAGGCTTGGATTTAGTAGCTGTGGCCGCCGTCTATTGTCGTTTCTTAGGCGGAGGAACCACCTCTCTCAGTTCCTCGTCGTCATCGGTATCGGTGAAGTCAGAGTCAGAGTCCTCATCGTCTCCGTATCCATCGAATCCAGGAAGGTCGGCGTCTTTGACAGCCGAAGACAGGCCCTGTGCAGCTCTGATATCTTCATCGTCTATATGAGCGTTATAAGGCTCGGGGAAGAGGTGTTTTGAGACCAATACACATACTGTATGCAACCTTCAAAAAGTCCTTGAAGGGGTTCAGTACCTCCTCCTTGAACCGTGCTTCGTCTGAGCCAGCCCAAGTTTTTGGATTGTCAATAAAGCCTCCGGTTGATACGCTGGGTCAACGTGTCAACGCGTCAGCATTTGACTGAAATCTAAAATATGTTATGCTGACCTGTCAGCAAATAGCTCCCCATTGAGCTCAGGAGACGGGCCGCCGAAGATAAGCGTGAAGTCCTTGCCTGTGTATCGGCTCATGCGCTCCAGAATTGGGAGAATGAAAAACGGAAGTGCCTCTATTGCCCTACGGAGCACGAGGTTTAGCAAGAAGGCCGGGATATAATGGTTATAGGTTCTTACCGTTGACGAGCCTCTGGAGTTTTCGGCGGAGCGGCAGCCAGCATGTCTTGATAGGCCTTCCTGGCTACTTGCCCTTCTTCTTGGGCTCTCTTCTTAATCGCGTCTTGCTTGGATTTAGGCAGCTGCTTGAACACCCCCATAGACACCGAGGTTCTAAAGGCAGTTCCTGGGGCGCTGCCTGGGTCAAGTTCTTCGTCTTTAACCTTCTCGGCTCATCGTCGTTTCACCTCTGGTAGGCCTGCCTAGTCTTTGGAGGATTCTTGGCGCAAGATAACTTGGCAAGGAGAAGAGCATATGGATTCTTATTGGGATTAGACTATTGGTATTTCTTGTAAAGCTTTCGAGCTGGGGTTTGCTTCACGTTGTGGGAAAGAATAACTTCCAAAAGGGACTCGCAATTGCCTGATATAGGATTGATGCACGTGGCGTATTTCCCCATGGAGCTGCAAGCCAACCGGATCGCGCACTGCCGCCTCGATCATCCAAACCACGACATGCTCTCCTCACCGATAATTCTCTATGAGAATTCTAGTGCTCGGAACTCAAATCTTTTGGGCCGTTTCCCGTTATTACCGCTAAGAGGACACAAGGGGGCCCACTTGTGATAGCCTGGACTTGGCGCTGATATGAAGTCCGACGACATGGCGGTGCTCAGTTGACCTCAACAGCTATGACTCAAGGGAATCCTCAACGGTGGCCTATATAACATGTGCACCCGCACGTGTACTTGTTTACCTGCTCCTTTATCTTATCACCATCTAACATCTTGAACCCTCACAATGCCTGCCGACGATTTCACCATCGACCCAGAAACTGGGCTCCTGGAGCTCCAAAAAACCACGATCGGTAAAGACTACCCACCAAAGACATACATCAAAGTTGTCGACAATCTATTCTCCGCTTCCGAATGTCAAGACCTCATTAAACTTGCTGAATCTGGAGGGAGCTGGGAAGTCGCGAAGATACAGACTGCAGGCGGAGACGTTGTGGACACCGACTACAGAAACAATGGGAGGATCTTGAGGTTCGATCATGTCGCCGCAGGGAAGATCCTCGAGAAGCTGCAGCCCCATATCCAGGAGGTGGTGGAACTTCACGAGGAGAGTGAATGGGCAACTGTGGCGGCTGCACCCCGATGTTTGCGGGGAACGTGGAAGTTAGTAGGGCAAGTGGTTCGCAGTATACCTCGAACAAATTCTGACGCTAACCACGCTTTTGATTCTCAGGCTGAACGAACGCCTCAGCTTCCTCAAGTACGGGCCTGGAGAATACTTCCAACCCCACTGCGATGGTCTTCTTCGCCTACCCGACGGGCGAAACTCCCGAGTCACGATCCAGATATACCTCAACGACGCGTCCGAGCTCTCCGGAGGTGCTACCCGTATATTCGGCAACAAGGGTCGATACTTGGATATTCATCCTAAACTTGGAAGGGTTTTAATCTTCCAGCAAAGAGGCATTTGGCATAGTGGTGAGGAGGTGGTAAAGGGCCTGAAGTATACGCTTAGGAGTGACTTGATGTACGAAAATATCAGGGATTAAGTACTGGGTGAAGATGTCTATACTACTACTGAACACCCTTGTATATTAGTTGGCCAATCCAATTGTTTGCACATGGAATCTAGTATCGCACATTAATAGATTCAGAAAACTCGCTCAGAGCGTTTGGTAGTCACTGAAACGGATATTCATCTCCTTTGATCGCCCACTAGGCTCTTGCTCCTTACCTTCACCACCACCTTTGAACAGGATGCGGCCGCAAGGGATACCTTTAAAAGTCGTCGTAGTGGGAGACCCCGGCGTGGGCAAGACCTCTCTCCTTCTGAAATATGCAATGGGATCCGAGCTCAAGCTCTTTACCTTAGACCCTGTCCCTCCCATCCATCCCAACTCTAACGCAAAGCTCACAATAGATGGCGTGATCTATCTACTAGACCTGATCGATACTCACTCCTCACCAGAAGAGGAGGTCATAATCGGACCAAGCGCCTCTCCGATCCACCGCGGAACGGACACATTCGTCCTATGCTTCTCGCTCGTTAACCCTTCCAGTTTCAAGAATGTCCGAGAGAAGTGGTACCCAGAAATACGCCAATGCTATCCCGGTGCAGCCATCTTATTGGTCGGGACACACGTGGACGTTCGCGAACGGCTTGTAACTATAACTATCCCTATCAAGGAGGAGCAAGGGGAAGCGTTGGCTAAGGAGATTGGTGCAGAATACGTGGAGTGCTCTGCGTACACTGGAGAGGCAGTCGAGACAGTCTTCAGGGAGGCGGTTAAAGTCAAAGTGGCTCAGAAGGCTGATAAAACAGCTCAGCCATGGAAACGTTCTCGTTCCTTTCGATGTGTCATTTCGTAAAGAATACTTCTACATCGCATATTGTACGAGGTCAAAGATGAATGGTAGATGTTGTGTGATAAGGTGGTGCGTGTCGTGGCTGTAGTGGACCGAGTTTGGGATTCCTTGGGGATAGCCTTCCCAATACTTAAATTCCCGGCTGTGGTCGCGATAGAGATGTAAGTACCTGGTAACGACTTCCACCACCTCTCTGTTATCCCAACGAGCTAGTTCCCTTACTCCATCCCAAACCCATGTCCCTACCCCCAATTAAACTTGTCGCAATTGGCGACAACACAGTCGGGAAGACGTGCCTATTCATTTCCTCTACGAGCAATACTTTCCCTCAAAATTATATCCCGACCGTGTTCGATGGATACGCTGAGGAATACAAACTCAACGGGAAGTCCTACTGCCTGGGTCTCTGGAACACTGTATGCAGAGAGGGATACGATTGCCTCCGTCCTTTATCTTATCCCCAAACCGACGTGTTCCTTCTCTGTTTCTCGCTTGTCGATCCATCTAGTTACGAAAACCTCAGGACGAAATGGTACCCGGAGATATCTCACCATCGTCCAAACGCAACGTATGTCTTGGTCGGCGCAAAATTTGATCTTCGTGCGGATCTCGAAATCCCAGAGAATCGAATCCAACGAGGTCGAGAACCCACTTCCGTTACGCATGAACAAGGGTTTGCTATGGCGCAGGAAATTGGTGCAAAGAAGTACCTGGAATGTTCAGCAATGACTGGGGAGGGCTTAAATAATGTTTTCGGGGAGGCTGTCCAATCGGTGCTGGATGCACCCTGCCCGCAGAGGAGGTCGACTTGCTGTCACTGTATCGTGGCGTAAGGTATAGCTGGACCAGAGAAACGGTCATATTTTTTTCGGCGAATATTTGAGTAAACCTACGGGATATTTGTTCCATGATTTGTCTCTAATGGAAGGGATACATTAAGGGAAAGGGGCCAATACCTGGAACCTTCAGCGTGGACCAGAGAAGGAGCCAAGATCCCCGGATAGGTGGTCATAATCAAAATAGAAGGACGAAATTAACAAGCTCAGCCATGGAGGTAATCACATTCTTCGGGAGCTCTAGAGAATTTGTGTGTATGCTGTAGACAATGTCAAAGAATGGGACGAGCATTGGTGGAAGCTTGAGCTTGATGGATCACCGGTATGAGTCGTGGCCAGGTGGACCGAGTTTGGTTGGTCGTAAGGGGACAGCCTTCCTTCCAGGGTGTTGGTAGAGATCTAACTTATAGCAAGCTGTCTGCTTCTTCCACCAACACTGTTTTGCAAGCTAAGCTGCCCGGTTCGCATTCTGTAAACCGAACTCATGCCCCTACTTCCCATTAAACTCGTCGCAGTCGGCGACAACGGCGTGGGGAAAACCTGCCTGTTCATCTCCTACACTATGAACACTTTCCCGCAAGACTATGTCCCACTCGTCTTCGATGGGTATGCTGAGGAATACAAACTCAACGGGAAGTCCTACAACCTGAGCCTCTGGGACACCAGACGCGTAGAGGAACACGATCGCCTCCGGCCCTTAAGTTACCCCACATCCAACTTGCCATACGACTTAAATACAACAATATGTTTAATCATACATCTCATCATCGCTCTTGGGGTGCAACCCAAAGTATGCCCAGACTCCAGCAGCGTCAAGGTCGTCGGGTACATTATCGGCCCAGCCTATAGCACCTTGACTTTGATAGATACTCTTGCCCTATCAAGGAGACGCGTCTCATCAGAAACTACGAGAGATCGGTTGGGGAAGAAAAAAATTACGCACCAAACCCAAGGAAACCTTGATAGCTGGTAAACCAGGTTGGTAAAGCTCGAGTGGCTCGTCATCCTTACCCTCGCCCCGCTTAATGAGGCGAATGATGTTACGAGCAGCTACCTCGCCCTAGAGAAAGTCGAACCATGAGACTGTGATCTATCAATTGAACAATGTGAATCAGGCTTACCTGGAAATACGCCGTATGGCCAGCGCTTATGGCTCCAAAGGCATCCGCCGCATCTCCAACGACGAAGATGTGAGGATACGGGGTTTCCTCGACTTTCTTTATTTCTCCTTCATGCCCCTCCAATTCTCCATGTTGAGGTTGATTCTTCGTCTTTCCCGTCTCGTGAACATTCTCCGCGCCGTCGACATACAACTCCTTAAGAGCTGCGGTGACCTCGGCTTCAGCAGTTCCCGAGACGACGGAGGTGACGGTCGATGGTGTGGAAGGTTTCAGAGGAGCGAGTTGCATGGTTCTAAGTACGTGGGCGAGGTGGTCAGAGGGTTTGATGGTCGAAGGATCCATTGCGTGGAGGAGGGTGGTGTTTGGGCTTTGCCCGGTACAAAGCATCTGGAACATGATCGTGCTTTCAGTAAGGGTCGGAACTCTACCGGTGAAGAAGCACTGACGAGGTAATCGGCGTGGATTTCGCGCCCGGTGACGGTTCGGACGATACGTTGACCTTGCGAGTCACGGTTCTTCTCGTCCACGGAAGCCATATCCAGACGTTCGCCGAGGATTACTTCGATGGTGGGGAACGAGGTCTTGATAGTGGAGAGAACTGAAGATCGGTCCAGAACTATGTAGATGATGGAGGAATAGTATCCTCACTTTCGGTATGCATCATTTCATCGAACCGCGGGAGGAGGCGGTCTCGCGAGTGAAGCAGGGTCACCTTCTTGTCCGGATGTACAGCAGCGATATCTGTTGCGAATTCTGAAGATATCTAGGTATCAGTATACCGCCCATGAAGATCAGCGGGGGACTTACGGATGCCCAGAGCACCTCCACCAACGACGAGGACATTAGCGGCATCTTTAAGGATGACCTGGTATTCCTTGAGCCACTCCATGCCCTCAGGCTTTTCACCATGGTAAGGAGGAAGCTGATGGCCCTTCTCCGGGGTTGTTGGCAGAGGCTTCCCATCCGAGTCCAGATTCCACAGATTCAGAGGCCTAGGGAGTTGGGCACCCAAAGCGTAGATGGCATAGTCGAAAGCGACTTCGGTTGTCGGTAGGCCATGTTCTGGGAATGCTTTGGAGAGCGTGAGCGAGTTCTTGTTGAAAGCTGTGACATGAGCCTGGAGACGTCGGTGAAGACGAGGAGGCACCTTCGTCATAAAGACATGGGTATTTGGGACGACTGAACAGAGAGACGTGTTAAACGGGATATTTTAGAGCATTTTACCGCCTTACAAGCTTTCTGTTCATGACCAGGAAGAACTGCCAGTCGTGGCAGAATATAGACGTCTGCGGAATTCGAATATTAAGAGAATTCAAGCCAATATCTCTAATCGCTCACGATTAGTATGTCTGTAAGAGCTATTAGACGTGTTTTGAAGGGATCTGTGCTTCGGCTTACGAATTTCGGTCGATGAGGAGTACTCTCCAGTCATCCGGCACTCCAGCAGCAAGAATCTGCGCAGCTCGTGCCCCTGGATTGTCGTTAGAAGCGTTCTATTCGTATAGTCAGGCAAAGAACCAACCTCCGTAAGCAGCTCCTAGAACAACAACGGTATTCGTTGAAGCTTCGGTTGAAGCCACCATTGCATTCAGTGCTCGAAAGGCTGTAGTGATGATGGACATGAAAATAGATGCGTCCTTATCAGATAACGACGTGGCTTATCAACCAGCTGATTCGCCCGGGCTCCGATGTTTCCCGATCAATCCGAAAGATATTAGATAACCGTGTATATCACCGGTCCCGACGAGTCATCTGATGGTCAATAGAAACCTTGAAGGTCCTCGACCCAAGTCGTACGACCCGCCAAAGAAAGGGCATTCTTAGCCGGTAGTGAGTCAGAGAATCTCAGGGCTGCAAGATGCACGACATTTCGCAGTCGATTGCCTGATCAAAGTGGTTACGCCCTCCAATCCAAAAACACAGGTAAGCTCGTAAGCGAAATTCGAGTCGTCTGAGATTATGTCTTCGGATCTGTATCGTAAACGGACCTGCTTTCATCTGTAATTTCCCTGCTCCCCCCATTCCTCCTTGCCTTCATCAAATTCCATAGTATTATTGCAATGCCCATGAGAATGACGACAATCCAGCAGCCAATTAAAACAGCGAATAGAATTCTTTCCTTCCGAAGACTTCGAGCATACTCTCGAACGATCTTCTGCAGGAGCCCGTCTTCGCTTTCTTCTTGACCTCCACCTACGCTCGCATCCCCTCCGATAGCAGCGAGTGCAATTGGTCGGGTCAGGTCTTGGAGCTGGTCCGGCTGAAGCTCCAGGATGGTGTTGTTGATCAGTGGCAGCTGAACCGAAACCTCTCTCTCCAGAAAGGTAAGTACACTCTCCACAACATCCACCTTACTCCCTAAAAAACACCTCACAAACTCTTGGATAGGCGCATCCAATATCGTCCCGCCGAAGACCGTTTCCACACCATTTTGTACATCCTGATAAAAGTTCGCTATCGTCTGATTGATATGGATAGTTGTGTTCTGAATCGAACCAAGGATCCCAGAAGAAAGTTGGGTGTTAATATCGGTGATGCGGGAGTTTATGGCGGATGTATATGCGGTGGATTGAGAGTACATTGACGAATTCATTGATGCAGCGATCTTGGTCGAGAAATCTGAAATCTGTTGTTGGCCTTTGACTTGAAAGTCTCTCTCTAGTGGGTGCAGAGCGACGAGCTGCAACTCGATTGAAACCAACCCTAGAAGGCCAACTAACAAACAACCCAGAGCCAAGGGGTGAAAGATGTATGATGTGAACCAGTTGATGTTTGTATGGGTTGTGGAGGATAGATGGAGTTTCGTCGCAACTTGGTTTACGACGCGCCTGGAGAGTGGGTGAGAGGATATGTCTGCCAGAATGAGGAGATTGTGGTCTGTCATCTCAATTGTGGGGATGCCTTCCTGAGGTGGCAGCGAAGTGTCCTTGGCATGGGTCGGTTCCGTACCCCACGCTTGTCGCGTATATTCCATATGCTTCTTGAGAGATTTCCACTTGTACCACTCGAAGAAGCAAAGAAAGGCAACGAAAGCGAGTGCGACGAGAGATATGATGATGTATCCAATTTTCTCAGTCTTCGCCAACTGGTGTCCCAAATCGTCGACGAGAGCCAAATCCACATCCCCACAGAAGGTTATGGTACTCCTTTCCGGAACCGGCAAGGTTTCGGGCGTAAGAACGACCTTAGCAAACGTATCATTAATTTCCTTCTTGACCAACTCGAAGGGCATGTCAATGATATCCTCGACCTCGTTCTTCAACTCTGCAACCGTTGGCAGGCTCGAGTTCAGTTTAGTCAGAGCATCTTGAATCGTTGGGGGAAGTTGGACGTTGTTGAGCGCGTCGAGGTTGGGCATGGGGATTTGGGGAGCTTTGATGTCGGAGAAAGGGTTGATTTTATTAATTCCATCGATGAAGGATTGGATAGCGGAGTTGGCAGAGGATATGTCTTTTTGTATACTGGTACGAAGGGAAGAGGCTACTGATTGAACGACTTCATTGATCTGCAAATGGCATGTATAAAGCAACCCCACAAGGCACGAGGCGGAAGACGAACCGCTTTAACAGCCGCAATGAGAATCTCAAACCCCGTTCTAACAGCCAATTCGAGAAAACATAGCAGCGTTGAGCGATATATGTCGACGATGAAGTTGATGATCCCCTCCAGAATCGTCAATGATAGCACCAAAGCCTTCCTGGCAGCATCCAGACTCGCATTAACGGCTCCGACATACTGCTCATTCATCTTGATCGCTAGGATATGTGGAATGGATGTAGCAGAGGTAGCCGCCGTCTCTGCTGCTCTACATGACGCTAATAGTGTCGATTTTGCGTTCGACAGAGAGGCATGTGCAGTTGAAAATGAAGCATGAAGTCGGAAAGCTATCAGTCCAAGTGATATGATGGGGTAAGCGAGCCAAGTAAGAGAGAGGAGGTGCGGAAGGGTTAGATACGGGGTGAGTGTGGTGGTGGGCATTGCGGAAAAAGTTCTGTTCAGTGCTAATCATATGGATCCACATATATAAACGTATGTTGAAAGAGAAGCTCTGAAATCATGCCGCGTGACAAAGAATTGGCAATAGAGATGATGGCAGGGTGGCTCATTCTTTGGAAGTCTAAGCTTCGTTTTTGGCACAGAAGCACTGATGCAGTACTGATGTATAAAGGTAAGGTGACTTCATTTGAATTCGCAGGCATCAAAGAGTCATTTCAGGAAGACGCTGATCATTCAACAAGCGATTTATGTTCTCCTAGAACTGAAAGAGGCATCATCATTCCCACAATATAGTTCGGCATGTCAACCTGTGATACGAATTCATTGGTCAATAAAGCACCTTTTCCGATCAAGGAGTCACTCACAGCCTCGTGTATCCTGAGGTCTCCTGCAACACTACATAGCATGTACGCCTCGATCTTGCTCATTCCAAACTTCGCCACGAGAAACTCAATCATGTTCCTCGTTGCCGAACGACTAGCATCGCGGAGATCTGACTCAACACCGGTTGTCGTGTAGCATTCCTGGGGTGTGATGTTGGATGTGGGACTAATGAAGTGGGGTGTCGTGGTGAAAGGTCGGTCTTTGCGTACGGTCAGTCGGACAGACACATTCATCGGTGTTTCAATAGCGGTACCTATTGTTCGTTTAGAAGATAGCTTGACGGAAACAGAGACGCCACTTACCAGCTACCTCTGTAACAAGTTAACGGGAATGGTTACAAATACGTCAGATTGATCATAAACGTACCTCCATCGCCTTGAGCCGCGTGTCCATCCTGTTCATTCAGTATCAGCACTGAAGATATCCAGAGCGCAAATGGCGTACACCAATAGAGAACAGAGCACCCTCCACCTCGACAGGCAAGAAGAGCCTCGATCCGACTTTCAAATGTTTCGTATCCAGATTCCCTCCAGTCCTATATGGCGGGATCGTCGAAAATGCACCTTTCGCCCCAGGAGCAACGCCCATCTCTCCGGGGAACGGCGCCAAAGGAATCCTGATGCCTGGCCATTTCTCCTTGTCAAAGTAGGCAAAACCTTCCTTCTTGTCCAAGGTCCAGATCTTCAAGGCTGTTTCCGGGAAGTCATCATGGAGAAGCCCGAAGCCGGGTATGAGGGCTGTCCAACCCCAGTCTGCGGTTTCGATAGAGAGGACGTCGACTTGAAGAGTATCTCCCGGTCGAGCGCCTTCGACGAAGACGGGTCCGTTTACTTGATCGAGAGAAGAGAGTTGGAGAGAAGAGAGGTCTGCCGTGAGGGACGATGCGGTGATTTGCCCGTTAGAAGCGTCCAAACAGTCAAACGAGACAGTCTCTCCAGATTGGATACGAATAACGGGCGGGATACTTGATGAAACTGGGTGAGGATATCTGGAGCCAGGCAATTGCAGTAAGACTAACCTATTATCCCATGCCAGATGAATTTGGGCACGACGGACGGAGTGAATCGACATGATGATGGTTCAAGCTCAAGATGTGGCCTCTGCCGCGTGCGTATGCCTGAGCCAAGAAATTCCTGCCAAAGGCTGCCATAAGTTAGTTACTCGATACAGCCCCTATCTCATCGACATCTACCCGGGCCGACTTCTGAATGTCGAGACTCGTGGTCGTTGTGAGCAGGTTTCGGGAGAACTGGTGCGATGATGGACGAATGATCCGGTATCGTGCCTTGATGCTGCTGACAGACGTGGTTCAAAATCTAAATCCAGGCCATCAAAACGTCCTTAAATTCCTCTCATGTACAGAGAGCTTCAGAGTCGTTGCTGAGGCTTGCATTCAGAATGTCGTACAGCCGGCTCACAAGCATGTGGCGGGGACAACTCTTGCCTTCTGAATATCCTTTGGCCCAATCCTGCTGCTGCTTCGAATAACATCGCGATGATCGTCCTGTTGTGCCTGGCCTAGAATACGATTGAATGGCCCTCGACATTTGCCAGGTTGTGTCCACACCATCGCCAGTCCGATAGGCTGGAGCTCAAAAGTCTTTTGAGAGGGTGCTCAGATGTCAACGGAAAGCAAGAAAGGTTAGAAACAAGCATTCCTTGTTGATAATCTCCTTCTGAAGTTCTTGGTTTCTAGGCCACACTTCCAACAACCACATTGTCATCAGGATTGTCATTTGCCGAGTTAAATATACACTCCCGCTCTTCGTCCGTAAAACGCGTCGTCTTGCCATCCTCCTTCTTTCTTCCTTCCCCGGCACCATGAAAACATCGCTGCTGAGTCTGGTGGTTATTTGCTTCGTTTCTCTGAGTAAAGGTTGGTCGTTCTCTAGCTGGGTAGTTGAGCGTCTCTGACATTCTCTTCAGTACCTCGCCTCATGCTCAAGTTGCAGCAAGGCGTTCATCGCACCAGCTACTTGCACGTCAGACCATCGATCCCAGCACAGTTCCAGCGACTTGCGAGACCCAATGTCAAGCGGTTCTGGATGACCTCGACATACGTTCAGCTCGCCTCTGATTTCATCCAATTCGATACTAAGAAATATCCCCAGACGTGCAAGGAAAGCACAGACATTACTTGCATCTGTAATACGACCACTGAAGACAACTTCGTGGACTGCATAAATTGCATGTTGGCTACCAATACCCCTAGCCCAGACGAAGTCACTTCGGCGCAGACACGGCTTGATCGCATGTTCTCGTTACCTCCGTAATCTGCATCTCCTGACTGAAATCCTCTCAGAACTCGTATCTGTTTGCAACTCCGGAGGCGTCGCTCTTCCACCCGTCTCGATAGGTAGTGTCACACCCGCTGACAGCGACGGCGACCCGTCAAATCCGATTCCAACGGATACCTCCACGGGCATCCCGGATGACACGAGCTTTTCGACACCCACTGAAACGATTCCTTTGGCCTCCGATACTCCGTTGCCCACGACATCACCTGCCGCGTTCGTCGGTCCTGTCAGCTCGTCCGGTTCTGCTAACTCGGCAGCTGCTTCTGGTGATTACTCTTCCCCGACAAGCGCAAATCATGATGGTGCTCTCGCTCCCAGTGGAAGTGTTGGGTTTGCAATTGGTTTAGCACTCGTTACAATTGGCTCCATGATTACCGTATAACTTATTATTTTTTTTGGTATCAATTGGACCGTCATATACCCGCTATTTACTCTTTCTTGGGGATGTGAATATTCAATGTCGTATTCATTTGTTATATACTTTACGGTCTAGGTGTAATTGGATAGAGTCGTGATATGGGCGCTTCTTTCTCTTCCGTTTTCGGCGAATAAGGTTCGGTGGCTCAGATCTCAGAGCGTTGACGGTGATGTTGTAGTACTGTTTGTTGTCTTCCACCACCATCATATATTAGTGAACCGGTGACGTTTTATCCCAATACGCATACAGCGCTCAGGGCCACTAGGATGCTTGAAGCCATCCTGGAAGGCTAGTACCTAGCGGCTCTGAAAAGCATGGCGCTTGCTGCACCAACAGCCGCTCGAGAATCTTTCTAGGTTACTCAGGCGTAAAGTGCTTCATCATGTGTCTGAGTTATAGGGCTATCTGCATAATATACGTAAATCTTGTAATGCGTGACAGCTTCAAACATTGTTCGTCGAAGTGCAGCCACCACCACAATGGCCCCACACGAGGTTTGGTGCCTCAACACCGACCACAACAGTAAGCCAATTGGAAGCTCCTCCAAGATATTTCTCGAAGACAATGCAAAGAATATCGCAGACTTGAAGGATAAGGTCAAGGCAAAGTGTCCGAATACTCTGAAAGCCGTGGACGCTATTTTTCTCGTCGTATGGTATTGCAAGGGGGTGGGGCCACCTGGCGAGGAACAAACGGACGAAGATCTGGAACGGTGTATTGGAAATATCGACTTTTCCGGTATAGGGGGTTTCAAAGTTGAAAAGTTTGGTTCCATTCTTCACCATTCCCGACCCTTTTTCGCACATAAGGACATGTATCCCGACCAACAAACTACGGAGTAGCGGAGACTGGGATAATACATTAGTCTATGGACCAGCGGTGTCAGCTCACAACTCTGAGTGAACAACAAACATTGTGTCGGCCCAGATGCTACATCTGTCCACTCAGCATGGCTGGGCTGACACTCTCCAGTCAAGGTATTCCCTACACAGGTCCGACGCGCTGAGCATTGCTAGGCAGGGTGTTTTGGCCATGTAGTTGGATGAGCACACTGTCCCATGTCAGGGGTGTGTATTCTGCGTTGCTGAGCCGACTCAACCCAGTGAAGGTATTCTGCAATCTGGTCGAGTGAGCCCAATTCAGCCCTTCTGGTGAGCTCAACCAACGTAGATTACTCTGTACAATACATAGCCGGGATAGCCGAAATTCTAGTATGCTCAGTTGAACACTCTCCGATCCAGCACTTGTAAGGCAAATATTACCAAAACTAACTATTCTGAATCTGAATCGCTCCGATTCATGATAAATAAAGCACCTCAAAAGCACCTCAACTTGGGATATCTGCTCGATTCTGATCAATTGAGATGTATTCCATTCGTCATGCTAGGTGTGCTTTCCCGATTCTCAACAATGTCTCCAAGACTTGCTTTCCCAATTCTCAACAACGCCTCCAAAGCCTGCTTTCCCGATTCTCAACAATGCCTCCAAGACTTGCTTTCCCGATTCTCAACAACGCCTCCAAAGCATGTCCCAATCTTATTATCTTTGAGATTTGTTCACATTATCAACCGTGACAGCGCCTCGAAATACTTTGCCAACTCCAATACTTCGAAGGTTATCACCTCTACCAACTCTATTATCGTTGCTATGAACTCAATTGCGCTACCAGAATCTCCGACAACCGATGCTCAGCTGTTCCGACTGCTTGAATTTCAGTGCACGATGCATTAGGCAGAATCCCGAACGCACGCCTGCCACTCTTCATCTCAAGCACTCTGATCCGCTGGAGGCTGCTAAATTCTGACCGAACTCAAACTTACTCCGATTTCCGGCCCTCCGACAGTCAATCCTTGTCTAATCCTGGAATTTGTGACGTCGGACGCGAAATTGTACAAGTCCAATTAAATTAATTGAATTTCTCCCCTAAGTATATACAGGCAATGCAAGTTTATATTCACATTATAAAAGTACGCTAGATGAATCAAAATGTAATCGAGAAACAAGAAATGCAATAGGTACCAATATGAGTACTAGTAAATGTCCGGGTAATAGCCAACACAGAGCAAGTAACCTCAGCACTACCCTACTGGCCCTGATGTCCCTGCTCACCGCCAGTCGGAAACATTTCATTTGCCGGCGCAGACGAAAATGAGTGAAGGAAGCCTCCCATTGGCCCGAAACTCGAATCAGGCTGAAAGTTGGACTGGAGTTGAGCCGGTTGAATTGTCGAAGACTGCCCAGGAGTTGAGGTATAGCACAAGGTCGGGTTGCCATGCTGCATCGTGTTGATGGGGGGGAGGGCAGGTCGGTATTGGTTCTGGAGTTCGTCTCGGAGTTGGCGAACTTGCTCAGCCAGCGTTGCGTTCGTTCGGCGTAAGTCGTCGATGACCTTGTTCTGGGCAGCAACCGACGACTTGACAAACTGAACATCTGCCGACGACTCTGTATGTTCCTTGTGCAAGCTCTTCAGATCGTCGTAGATCGTCTTGATCATGGTTGACATTGAGGGGACGTTCGTGGGTTTAGCTAAGGGCACCGATGAAGAGCCAAATATAAACTCAGGAGGGGGAGTCGGGTGTTGGACGGTCTCGTCGATCTCGATAACGGGGGAAGGATTCCGAAGTGTTGAACCGGGAGTGAGGGACTTGTAGCGTTTTCTTTCGGCTCCAACGTTTGCAGGTGGGGGTAAAGATTGCGCCTTCCAAATCGATTCCGCCGTCAGTGCCAGGCCGCCCTTTGGAATCGACTTAGCCAGATCTTGCCAACCACGATAGTCGTCGGCTCGCCCTTTTCCCTTCACGTCCACCTCATCCAGTCCAGCGTCGGGATTTGGAACAGGTACCGTCGGGTTAGACGGACCAGCAGCCGCGGTGTTCACTGGCGATTGGGGCCCAGGGAGGTTGGAGGTAGCTGGATTTCCCGTTGCAGGTGAAGCAGGGTCGGGACCAGGACTGGGGGGAGTGAAACTTAGCAGCGGCACGGGTATATCCTTGTTATCCGGTGGCGGGGGGACACACTTGGTATCCAGCGATTCGGTCTCCTCGAACGAGACATCCAGCGATTCCACCCGGTGATACGGGTACAGACGGTCCTCGGGATAGCTCACCCTGCTAGGACAATGAGGAGAGCCAATGGGCCACTGGCATCTTTTTTTGTCCCTGATGCATTTAAGGCATGTTGCAGCGACTTTGTCGAGGTCAGTCGTTTGACACTTGATCGGCAGGCGAAAAATGTTGTCCTTGTCGTCCGTTTTGCTTAGTTTTTCGGAACAGCGAAAGCAGGGCATTTCTTCATCGAGGGGAGGTGGCGGTGGTTTAGCGTTGGTGTCGGGAGTATTGGTATTGAGTGCGAGGAAAGGTGGGAGAGTTGGGGGAGGTGGGGCCTTGGACGACCAGGGCGGTATAACACACGTTTTCGGCTTCTTGGGGGGAGCGGGAGATGGGGCGACACTAATTTCATTGTCGGACACCACCATCTCGCAACTCTTGGGCGCTGTGGCGAGTCGGGAAGTGGTCAGCTTCATCTCCGAAGGTCTGAAGCAATACGTACCTTTGCGTTTCCTTGCCGTTGAAGCCTTCCCCTCCTCTTCATTCTTCACCGCCTTTGACGTGTCTTTCTTGGTGACTCCAGATTTCTACGAAGTTCAGTCAGTAACACATGGGACCGGTTATAAATAGGGCCCACCAAGGGTTGCTCATACCCTCAGGGTTGGGAAAGGGGTAGGGTGAGGGTGGGGGTGGGGGTAGCTTCTTCGTGACCCTTGCCATACCCTTGGCTCTACTCAAGGGTTGCACAGCTTTGATGTGCAACTAATGCCGCCATCGCAACTTAAAATTACATAATATTTGATTCAGGGCCGGTAGACGCCCAGTGGGTGAAACTATCCTAACGAAAATTGCAGTTTATCATAATATATCCCAAGATTACTCTAAAATCTACATCATACTACTTGATGGCTACTGAGGATACACCTGCAGCAGCAGTCGGCAAACGGACCGCTAAACCCCCTCAACGCTTTCGCGAAAATGCAGACCAACCCCCCCCTAAACCAAAACCAACATCCAGCAACAACACATCAAAGGCACCAGCACCACTAGGGCCAGCAGCCAGTATACTCCCAGTAAAGTCTCAGCCATCCAAGACACGCCAACCAACCATCGAAGAGGTTGACGATGTGGATGCTCCCATTGACACCCGCCAAGTCCCCCGCAAACCACTTGTGATTGACTCTCCCGATGAACTTGAAGCCAGCGATGACGAGAGCCGAACAATGCCACCTCCATCGGAGCTAAGCCGCACCAGCAGCCAGAGCAGCATGCTGTCAGTAACTCCTGAGAGTAGTGATAGTGAAGACAATGATAGCGCCAACAGCAAGGGAGGAGAAAGCACTGAGGAGGATGATGTCGCATTTATAGGTAAGGTGATCTTGTTCTCGTCTTCCAGCACCGCCTCATGTATACACAGACCGAATGCTACCCCGCTGGAATGCACCAGTGTACACATTTTTCGAACCTCGCCCGGAGGCAGAGTGGCGGACAGTGCAACCACTCAAGAAGGGCAAGATGATCCGCAGGCGATACATCAAGTTCCGGTGTGCAGCTCCCACATGCAAGTCTAGAGGAAAGCATGGACGGCATGTTTATCGAGCGACGTTTGGTGGCGACAAGTCCTCAACGAAGAATTTACGAACACATATCATTGGGTGTTGGGGGCAGGAGGCACTGGATGCAGCCAGTAGGGTGGATGGGGTGGCTGAAGCTCGAGAGATCCTTCAAGGTCGCAATAATACTCTGCGTGATGGGTCAATCACTGCTGCATTCCAGAGTCATGCAAGAGTAGCAACTGTTACTTACTCGACACGTCCTCAGACCAAGGCAGAAACCAAAGCCTATCACGTCTGTTGGGTTGCAGAGAATAAGCGCCCCTTCGACATCGTCAAGGACCGAGGCTATCATCGCAACATGAAGGAGGGCCGGCCTCAGCAGTACATTCCATCTCCCACCACGGTCCGCCGTGATGTCAAGGCAGCATTTGCAAGCTGTCGACAGAAGGTAGCTGAAATCCTAAAGGTCTGTGTTAGACCTTTACGTCGAGAATTAATGATTGACAAACATACCAGAAAGTTAAAGGAGCACTGCACTTTGGTACAGATTGCTGGACCTCACCAAACGGACGGGCATACATGGGTTTAACCGTGCAGTACGAGGTCAATGGCGAGGTGTTTTCCTGGTGCCTCGACATTGTTGACCTGCCGACTTCCCATACTGGACTTCGCATGGCGGAAGTTATGGCAGCAACACTGTGGGAGTTCGGAATCGCTAAGAAGGTCAGTTTGCGTCCCTCTACGTAGAACATAGCACTTACGTGTCAATTTGAACAGATGGTTGGGTGCACCTGCGATAATGCTTCGCCCAATGATGTGATGGTTGAAAGATTCCACCATTTCCTTCCCGATCGTGTTGGAGAGGCAACGAGAGTTCGCTGTTTCTGCCATGTCATCAACTTGGTGTGCAAGAGCGTACTGGCACAGTTTGACGTACCAACAACCAAGAAAAAGCGCGCTGGCGCTAACAAGGCAAAGAAAGGGGCCAAAAAAGCGAAGCATCAGGTAGATGCTCATGCTGACATCGAGATGAAGCCTTTATCAGAGGCCGAGGAGGAGGAGGAAGCTGAGAGGGAGGATCTTGAGGTGGATAACATCTTGGATGGCGGTGGAGAGCTTGATGACGAAGCGAAGGAAGTGCTGGCACTTGCTAAGAACAGCGAGGATGAGGAAAAGAGCGCCCAGATTGATGTCAACGAGGAAGGTGAAGAGAAGGATAATGACGATGGGTGGGTCGATGAGCGACTAGAGATGTCGCCAGCAGAACGAGCAGAGTTGGCGAAGAGTGTGATGCCCACTCGCAAAATGTTGGTGAAGGTGGGCGTTTGTTTGTTCTTGTGTACATCTGGGTGCTGGGTTGCTCACGCGTGGACCCACAACTCTGCCAGATTTGCAAAGTTGCATACGCCGTCAAGAATTCGTCCACCAACCTCGCGCCAAAGTGGAGGCGTCTTTGCAACCAGGTTGGTCTCAAGGAACGCCTCCTTCCTCGTGATGTGAAGACCCGGTGGAACTCGACATATGACATGCTCGATGTTGCTGTGCAATATCGAGAAGTCTACAACCTACTTACAGCTCAAAAAGAGGCAAATCTACGTGCCTATGAGATGGAAAACTCCGAGTGGCGGCTTGCAAGAGAGCTTCGAGAGGTTCTAAAGGTGCGTAACCCCTCTTAACAGCAAGAAATTTACCTGACGAAAAGTTATTAGATTTTCAAGGAAGCGACCGAGTTTTTCTCTCGAAAAAATACGGTCCAACTCTCCTCTGTCATCCCTGCCATGGACGAGATCGATCAGGACATGGCAACCTCAATCGCATCCCGGAAATACGCGATTTCAGTTACGGCTGCTCTTGCTATCGGCAAGCGAACGCTAAACAGGTACTACAGCAAGACGGACCTGTCGGAAATGTACCGCATTGCTATTGGTACACCACTTTTTATTATATTCATGAATTAACTGTCTGACACTGGACTTCTGTAGCTCTTGATCCTCGCTACAAGCTCGACTACATGCGTTCAGCCCAATGGCCTGAAGGTTGGATCAACACTGCTGAACAGCTTGTTCGCGATGTTTTCGACGAGTTTTATCGTGATGAGAATGTTTCTACAGCAGAGGTATGTTTGCCATTGACTAGACTGTAAGAATTACTAACGTATTTCGCGAACATAATGTAGAATTTACCCTCAAATGAATCACCGCCCCCTGAAAACCGCTTCGACCGCCTGAAGACCGGTTTCTCTGGCGTGTCTTCATTGACGGTAGATGAAGTCACCCGCTATCTATCCATCCCTGCCCACCGTGTTGATGACCTACTAAAGTGGTGGGTCGAGCAAGAGTCGGTGTATCCACGGTTGTCCAGGATGGCACGCGATTATCTGAGTATCCCAGGCATGTACTCCCTCTCGTGATTTCAAGTAGTGGGCTGATCCTTGTTATTAGCTACCTCCGTCGACGTCGAGCGTCTTTTCTCGAAGGGCCGGATCTTACTCAACCACCTTCGGGGTGGGATGAAGCCGCCTACCTTCCGGTCTCTCATGTGTCTGGGGGATTGGCTTCAGGCAGGCATCATCACAGAGAAAGACATTGTGAGGGCTATAGGTGGCTTACCGGACCTTGTGGAGGGTGAGGATGATGGTCTGGGACCAACTTGGGCTCGTTTGAATAGATAAGATTTACATTATTTTACTACGTGTAACATGTCTATATGAAGCTTTAACCCTACCCTCGGTGGTAAACCCGCGGGTGTGGCCTACCCGTATCACCCTTTGTGTACCCCTGCCCAACTTCAAGGGTGGCCCTTACCCTTGGATGAAGGGTGGGGTAATGTTGGGGTGAGGGTGCGGGTGAGCGTGAAATACCCGAGGGTTACCCGTGGCGGGCACTAGTTATAAACATGTACTTACCTTGTTAGAGTTCGATCTGTTGAACTTGACGCGTCTCACATCCTTGTCACATGAACAGTCACGTGACACCACATGACTACAAATCACATTACTTGATTGCGTCATTATCACAACATACACACGTGGAGCATTACAAATACTTCTAGCACATTCCGCTCCACAATGACATCATCATGACTCATGTATGACTCATTCTTCGTCATTCCTTGTGTATTCCATACTATATTTAGCACAGAACATTCTAGATATGCTTACATATACATGGTCTGTGCACTCTATCCTTTTGTATAAATACTAGCAGTAGTTTACCTCAATACAATAAGGAGTTACACTTCTTTTCTCTCTAGTTCGCTCTCACAGCCTCACTCTACTCTACCCCAGGTTAGTAGCCTTACTGCATCTTCCCTCGCTGGGGGTGTGCCTGTTCGACACGATCCCCCTGCGAGGTGGTTTCGGGGCGGGAAATGCAGGCGGAGGTGAGGGCATCTTCAAGGTCACCCTAGGGCGACTTTTCAAGAGATCGGGGACTAAAATGACACTGAGTACGGGAACGAATGGCAAATGGCTGGCGCTACTCACCTGGCGTGGTTGACCGGGTATTCTTCCAGACGTCGGAATCATACAGTTTGTGATCTTTGGCGCGAGAATCTGTTCGTCCGATGATAACGCGGTTGCTGGTGGAAGGGACTTTGTTGAAGTGGGAATCCAGGGAGAGGAGGTATCGGGATGGTGGACATTTGTAGCCAATTGGATTGTGCGTTTCGTGAATCTTCAGAAGTTTCCGCTAATTAAGGGAGCGGTTGAGCACACTAGGGTTACTTTGAAAATAAGATGGACTCACCAGGAGCCCTTTAAGCTCGAGCATTTTGGCGTCGTGGTCTGCTGGGGGTTTGGCCAACTTCGACGTTGCCTCTCTGAAAGCCCTCACTTCCCATTCAAGTCTGAGGCCCAGACTCCAAAGCCATAAGGTCCAACCGTCCTCTTGGTTCTGACACTGGACGAAGGAATCAGGAAACGTTGAGGGAAAATCAAAAACAAGACGTACCCCAATGATCTTGCCCACAGCGCTGATCACCTTGTCCAACTCCTCCTCCGGCGCTAAGAACAGGACCTTCAACTCCTGGCGTAGGTTGTGCTGCTTGAAGAATTCATCGACAAACGACACTTCTGGTTCCCATTTGTGCGTAGACGGTGCCATGTTGGTTTTTGAAGGTCGAAGTATGCAAAACAGGGACGTACAGCCACGACGATGATTACAGACATTGTTGACGTGTTGTTTGTCCTGAAGAGTAAGGTCTTTGGATGCAAACAATCAATGAATGATGGGATATTGGTGAAGTCCAGAGTTGGAGGTCGCATCAGGACCTCCGACTCTGCCATTTTCAACTCCAGGATGTCTGAGTCCCGACCTCGTACGTGCTGTCGGAGACGTCGGAAAATAGCACTAACCAGCCGTATCCAGCTTTGTTCTTTAACTTCGCTCGGGGCTCCGACGATCATAGTGATGAGCAGCCGAATACATTTGATTTCAGTGCCAAGGGGAAGGAGGAACAGGATTCAAAGATCGAAGGCACTAGCGATGTTGGTGAAGAGGAGTACTTAGTCCTGCCACCTCAATCTATGGTTCATACTGATTTTTGTGGAGATCGGAGCAGATCGACGAGCAGATCGATGTCAGCAGCAGTCAAGAGGTTGATCTCCCTGAGCTCAGGAAGAGGAACGGAGATTTCTTCAAGTTCACCCCCTCCCCCAACAGTGCAGCCATGAGAGCGATTGACTCATCCTTCACTTTTAACTCGTCATCTATGCCTACTTCGTCTCATCACATTGAAACGGACCAAGACGGCCCATCGTCATTCAACTTCAAGCTTCCCGCTGAATCCGAAGAAGCTCAAGTCAAAACCCCCCGTGGCCGACCATCCAATTCCAGAAGGGCAATGAAGCCAGCCATATCTGAAATCCACAGGACTGACGAGGCCGATGTTACCATGGGCGAACCCGACAAAGGATCAGTTAAAGAGGCAGCGCCAGCCCCTCCTGTTGCGAAACCTGCTCCCAGCGCAAAGCACCCGACTGGCCTCTACAAACATCAGAAATCGCCTCCGATGGTCGACATTCCAGGCTATGGACAATTCAACAAATACGTTCTGGATCTCGTCCAACGCCTCCCAATTTCCCCTGCATCTCTGGAAGCTCCGCATGTCATAGCAGACGTCGTTTCTGACTTGAGACGACTTGCGAATTCTAAGGTGAGTATTTATCATAGAAGTTTCGCATATTGACTCGTTCCCAGGACGAGCACGAGCAATATATGTTCGCAGTGCGTGGCCATGCAGCCAACCATCTCCGACTCGCCTACAATGGCATCAAGATCGACAATGATATCATTATCAAAGAGGTGGAACAGCTCGACGCTGTGTGCTCTTATCTCAAATCTGCAAGGGAGAAGTTGGACCAGGGTATCGAAGGCTTGAAGAACATGGGACTATATGAGCCAGAGCGCCGTTATACGGGTGGGAGGCGCTAATCGATCCCAGCGTTAAAATTCAAAACAAAGATTTGTATTCTGTAATTTGTGTATCATTGTGTATATGTTATCTCCCAACTACCTTCTGCTCCGACTAGCCCGCTGCCATTCCAGCTCGTTGGCGCGACGCCTCCGAACCTCTAATTCGTTCTGATTGTCATCATATGGGGACTTCTGTTGGGTTTCTGCAGTAACCAGTTGGGCCTTTGGCCTTCCACGCTTAAGTTCCATCGGAGAACTGGGTGGAGATCTTGTGGGCAAGTCGGCAAGTACTGCCAGTGTAATCTGTCAAAGAGTGAAAGGTGGGACAATGTGAAGTGCAACCAGATACCTGAGTTCTTTGTAAAGGTTTTGATTTCTGGGGTGTCCTTGATACTTACTCGTCTTGGGCGTTGAGGGGTCTTCGGGACCTCTTTGCTCTTGGAAGCACTATTGGCGGATCTTAGGCTGCTCTTCCTCTCTCTTGCTGGCGTTTGAGCCTCCTGAGTCCCTGCTGAGTCAGATTTAGATGGCTTGGGATTGGCATCCTTTGCCTTTCCTTTCCCCTTGGTCAAGTCCGACTGACCAGAGGTAGTAGAAGAGGCGGACCTCTTTCTTGAGTTAGTGGCTTTTGACTTCGGAGGCTCGTTGCGAAGTTTGGGACCATAAGGGAGTTGAGAGTAAGTTTTCGAGATAGGGCTGCTTTCATTGGCCTCGTCGGCATTGATTTGGTGGTCCAGGTCAGGGTCGGGGTCACTGTCGGAACCGTCTTCAAGATCGTCAAAGTTAAGATTGTCGAAGTTGAACTCGTCCTCGAGATTTGCATCGGAAACTGCTGGCGCCGATGTTGCCTTGGCCTTCTGCTTGCTTCGAGGGCGACAAGTCGGTCCAGGCTTCTGTTTGTCCTCCCTGGTCATCGGAGCCTTTGGCTCTGTTAAATGTTAGTTTCTATTCATCAATCAGACAGATTGTGTACCTTTAGTTTTCTTCACAGGCGGCACTAGTTCTTCAATATCGGATTCGTCGTTGAGTAATCCGGAAACAGGTTTGTTAATTGCTGGGTGAATCGACTTGTTTCTACTGACAAAAGCCTTGAATCGGAATGGAAAGTCACGATTGGGATCCATATCCCGTGTATACCAGTTCGTGAGCAAGCCTCGAACGGCTGGGTCAACCATTCTAGATGGATCCCGAAGAACGACAAAGTCCAAGGTGGACTCTGGGTCTGCGTAGTGCTGATCTACGATGTCCGCTGGATTGAGGTACTCGGCCTCAATGAGATCATCCTGAAAGGCTTCAATCAATGCCCAGGGTGCATGCTTGACATGTGCACCTTTCGCATAGCCTAATGTTGTGTTGGTAAAATAGTTGCACATTCATCACGAACTTACAGAATGCAGCGTGGACGTATGCTCTGATTAAGCTCTTCAACCATGACAGATCCATCGACTTTAACGCTTCCAAACCCTTAATCGGAGGCAGCAGGGGAAATCCATCCCGGAATCGGAGGCAGACCTTTGACGACTTCGACTTGCTTGAGTTTTCGACGGTATCGGAGGTTTTTGCACCGTACAGTTGCTCTGCGTGTTGCACAAGTCCTTCCATGACAGGGCGGTGCTCCCAATCTCACATCACATCCGACATGGACAACCCACAGATCTCCTTGCCGTACTCCCAGCTAAACAGACGAAACAACATCAGCCCATTCCGACGCTTGCTTCAGTGAAACTCACGACATGTATTGAACCTCCCCACTTTCATCCTTGTGGTGGGTAAAAACCAACAGAAACATACCCAGCTGCCGGAACATTTGTTCCGCCCATTGACTTGTATACTTTGCTGCCTTGAGCCTCGCTTGGCTGTGTAGGAGAAAACATCAGTCATCTGTTCATTGGAAAGGGAGGAGAACCAGACCGTGCTTGAACTTCTGGGGGAGGCTTCTCTAGCGTCCATTTCTTGGCTTCTGCTTTCGCGTCGTTAACCTCCTCTGCAGACAGACTTTCGACGACAGCAAACACAGCACGCTGGTAACTGGAAATCCACTCGGCAGATCCACGGGGAGCACCTTGTCGGAGACGCGCAACTTCCGATTCAACTTCGTCCTTGTACCAAAACATTATAACAGATCGATAGTTGTGGGCATTCTGTAGTCGAATCCTGTCCTTTGACTCTCTTGTACGGCCGTGGTTGGTATAGTATTGTCGAATTCGCTAACACGTTGTCAGTTTGACGTTCTTGAAATTGAGGTTGAAGACTCACCTTTTTTAATACGAGGTCGTCTTCAGAGGAGAGTTTGGGGTATTGTTTGAGGAGCTGGCCATAAGCTTGCAAAACAATGTCAGTTCTCTTGGAGGATCTCTTTTTGCCAGTAGCAGAACGAAAGTGTATCAAGTATTTCTTCAGAATTTCATGCTCAGAATCAGACCACTCAGGCGACATGGAGGTGGATAAAACAGGCCGAAATGCAAAAGAAAAACTCCGCATTTATGTGTTTCACTCTAATTCGGATCATATATCATTACGAAATACTCAGGAGGACCATGTCGTGATGTTTCCGATAAGATAACCAAGATGCGCCACACACTTCATCTGGGCAATACCCATCATGTATCATATAGATCTATGTCTGGCTAGCGCCTTGCGCATTCAGTTGCCTCTTCTAGAAATGGCAAGATAATAAATAGAGGTGTACCCAAATGTGTCATCTCCTATGCATCTTCTATTTTACAAGTAATCTTGATGTGTTCTTGTCCGATCTCAGAGAAGAGGTGCGCCTTTGAAAAGGTCGGAATGCCTGAAACATGGTATGAACATTAATTCCTCAGTCATCCGACAAACATTACTTTCTAAGTTATCCGATGAACATTCTTTCTTCGATCAATTAACTGTTTGACTTCATTGAAGGCGCCCGAGAGTGTTAGACTATACGTTGGGTTCACTGAGTCAATTCTCAAGACATAACACTATGTTGGGTTTGCTGAGCCGGTTCTCAAGATGTGTTCTGGAAAACTCTGAAGTACAAAACTCCAACCGCCAAGGAATGAGCCATATCTCCAATGAAAGGCATCATGATACAGATTCTGAGTACACTAGTCAATTTGGACCATCGTGGGCAACATAGTACGCAAGTATCAGGTCACAATCTGAGTATTGAACATACGTAACCTGAGATCTCAGCGAACTACTTATGTGGATCCAGACACCGGCTTTGATTCTTCTGTCTTTTCATTCATTTCGCTATTAATTAGGTTTAGGTGCCGTTGTCGCAAAAGTGATTCACAGAAGAGTTCTGAATGTTCTCGATGGCTGCAGCACCTCACATCTCTCTCATATTCAAATCACTCCTCCGACAAATCCTTCCCCGCTTTTCTCGTTCATTCAATTCTCCATCTCGTATATATTATCTCATGAAACTATTTGGGCTGTAATATTGCGCCACAATTGCTAGGTTATCTTATCAATCTTGCCTCGTTTCTCCATCACGTGAGTAGCATGTCCCTTGTAGTTATTGCTTTGTGTTTTAAAGGTTGCTTCCCACTGCTCGTGTATTGCTCATGCCTTGCGGTAAAGGTAAAAAGCTCAAGGTCCCAGTGTCATACCAAGAACCTACATTCTCCACTGCTAAGTTTACTTTTACGGCTCGTGGCGACACCTACAAGTCCATCAAGAGAAACAGCCCTAAACGCCCCAAGGTCTCACCTGCTAGGCCAAAACGTGTTAAGACAAATCACGTTGTTGAGGACACTCCTTTCTATGAGGAATTTGGAGTCCCCTTAGAGCCTCTGAAGGCGCCTTCAAATCATGTGAGCATTCCCCTTCTGTTTGGCACCAGAATTGCTGAAGGGTTAGACGCAAAATGACTATCTCCGAGCATTCCAAGTGTGATCGGAGACATACCTGTTCCGAATTCTGGCATCGGAGGGACCGGATACACCCACAGTATGCAGCAAATGCAAGAATCCTGGGGTCTGGCAGTGCATCGGGTGTGTCGGAAACCCTCAGTATTGCAGAGAGTGCTGTCGGGTTGTTCATGAACGAAGCCCATATCACCGAGTTCGACGATGGAATGGAAGATTCTTTGAGGATGACTGGTTGCTCAATGTCGGCTTGACAATTCATGTCGGACACTCAGGTGCTGTTTGCCCATCCTCCAAGCTGCCCTCTGGTCCAGACCCGGACCAGAAGAGCTCCTCAAAGACTAATACAGACTTGACATCTGGCTTCAACCGACGTACTGAGAGCTCCGACGCTCACCCTGACTCAACTCTTGATGCCTCTGACTGCGTCCCTGACTCCAGCACAAGTAACGATATCAATTGCTCAGACACTGAGAGAACTGATATTGGTGAAGAGGACCCAGACTCAGGTACAATACCAGTGTCCAACTTCGAGGGTGCAGCTTTCTACGACTGTTATATCGAAGTCTGGAGGCGTCGAACTGTGGAAGACAAACCCATTCTACATGTTGTCCATGCTAACGGGATTCATTCTCTAGCATTCAAATTTTGCGCATGCAGTTCTGATAGTCAAGACCTTCGGCTTCTTGATGCAGGATTTTTCCCTTCGTCGTTCACTCGTATCAAGACCATATTCACATTTGGCTGCTTGGATGCATTCCTAGCTGAAAACCTCGAATGCAAGACTCCTGCCAGATCGTACTGGGCAAAGCTATGCCGACTTACAAATGGCGCATTTCTGCTTACCATCCCTGTTTGTTCTCCAACATAACTTTACTTTGGAATCAGTTCTAAGCTCTTGTTCAGAGTCGGTATCGTGAGCTGAGGAGAGTAGCCCGCCAATGGAGACACCTAAAGGCTTTGAAGTGGCATGGATTCGGACACCAACAGGAACAGCCAGAGTCTGGAGATTTAGCTGTCACTTGCCCGATATGCCCTCAGCCTGGGATCAACCTTCCCGACGACTGGGAAGACGATTGCGATGAGTTAAACCCTTATCACACTTTCTTCCAATCAACATTGACACAAATCTATAGAGACCTCTACATGCGACAATTTACAATCGACGGGAATTTCTCTGCCGTTCATCAAAAACAGAAAAACGATAAAGATGATGTCTGGCTTGGAAACGGGCTTGGATTTATGGTAGAAAAGGAAGAGTACAAGGAGCATCTCTGCGTGGCAAAAACCTATTCAATGGCAAGTCTCATCATACCGTGCGGGGGCTTCACTCAGCATAGTATTGTATTGTAGCCAAAGGGATGCAACAACCATCGCGCTGCTTCCGACAATACCGAGAAAGTTGGTTGCGACGTAACTGGGATCGGAGCTCTCTGCTGCCTTCGGAATGGATTTTTCATTCCTCAGTTGGTGGTGGATTTCCAGAAAGGAGAACAGTAAGGGTAACTTCAGTTACCTCCCCGATACATACTAACTACTAGCATAGACAGAAAAATATTGACTACAGGGTATCCAAGGTGTTAAGGCAGAGCCTAACAATTTAGGTAATACTGTTTACGCTCGATGTCTTTGATAAACAAAGACAGAGATTTGTCAGCAGCTGCGGCTGTACTGACGACCTGGTGAGATTGACGAAGCAAGGGACTTAAAGGCGAAGTAGAGAACTAAGCAGTTAGGTAGATTGCCTAGGTCAAGCTGAGGAGCCTTGACCAAATGGTACAGGTTTATATACCTATCTAGTAGTTCTAAATATAGTGCATGTGCAGCATGCTGAGTAAGTAATAAGTCATGCACAGCATGATGAGTAAGTACATGAGTCAGTATGACTCGGTGTGAGTCAGAAAGAGTCAGATAAGGTATAAGTCTCTCATGATTGTGAGAGATGCGGAGTAAGCATAGAAAAAGGTGAAAAATGCGCAGTGATGCGCAGCATATGTGAGTAATCGTGCATAGGTAAGCGGGCCGGGGTATGTAAGGAGAAACATGTAAGCAAAATCATAACACAAGGCACTCAATGCTAAGAACATGCAAGAGATCCGAAAAGCTCTGCTGGTCTATGACATCATGTGTCAATGGCAGGCAAAATTTGTTAAGAGATTCACCAATGAACCTCATCTTCATTTACCAGAGGGAATGGAGATTCGGAAAGCAATCGGGGACTTTCATATCCGTGGCCATGTTCGGGAGTGTTATCCCAGGTATACTCTTGCGTTTGTTGAGGGCGCAGGAGTCATAGATGGTGAGATCCTTGAAACGAACTGGGCAGTTACCAATGAAATTGCAACCACTGTTCAAGGCGCATCCTTGGCAGCTTGGTCGGAGGTTCTTGACGACCATATGAATTACATGAACTTCAAGAAGTTGGTCGGGATTGGTGAGTCCGGCCACTTGATTTCCAAGGTGTTATTAATGACTTCCGAACCCAGTACCAACACTCGTTGAGAAACACAAACGAGCTGCAGAACTTGTCATCACAACTCAGGACACGTTCTCTCAAATTGATGCAAAAAGTAATCCCAATCTGGTTCGGGAATGGGATCAGAAGGCAAAAATTGCTCAGACGAAACAAGGTTCAAATCCAAAGTCAATGGATTACTTCGGTGTCGCTTCGGTAGAGGGTCTGGAAGTTCACCCTTTCTCTCTTACGCAAGCTCACCCCAGATCCCATAGTTCCAAGTCAGGCTTCCCAGAAAATGAAGCTTACACGCGAAGAGGAAAAAGAAGGGAAGGTTGGTCTGGTGGCCTTCCTTTCAAATGGCATTACAATTCAAGAGCAACAGTCTGTGCCTTTGTCTTCATTTCGAGTCTGCTCACCAACCAAGTGTAGACTTTCTCTTCGCACTGCTGTTTGGGATGCGGGAAAGTATCGGACCATCACAGAAGAGACAGACATATCTCAACGACGAGCAAAACTCAGAGAGAAGGTCATCCCACATCAGCAGAAGGCGGCACTTTACTTCAATATCTCTCCCGACCAGATTCCAGAAGATTACGAATATATTGAAGACAATATTTTGCCCGACGCGACCTTCACCGATGAGGAGACAGCAGTTCCAGATACTGACTCTGACATTAAAAACTTTGTGATTGCATTGCCTTCAACGCTTCCAGAAGACAAGTTTCCGACAGCAACCAATTCCCGAAAGCAAGAGGAAGAGCTCCGACTAGGTCAATGCAATGATGCACTGCAGTCCATTCGGTCAGATCCGAAAAGCGAAAACAAAACGATACAAATTCTGTGCATGGACCCACGTTCATATAACAAACGCGGCCCTCAAGCTTGCAGCTTCTAAATACTGACAGGGAAGGCGGGCCCTTTTAGCACTAAATGCATCCCCCGAGATTCAGGAGAAATACAAGGTTCTAGGGGCTGAGGATATGCAAGCGAAAGCCATCTTTTTGGACTCCCATGTTAGAGGCGTAAAGCATAATACGCTGCCATGGTTCTGGACTGTTGATCCTGACGGAAAGTCGGATGATGATTCTTTCGTTAACGAAAGTAAGCCGCAATTGTACCAAAAAAACGCGCAGAGGCTCAGCTCGAGTTAGTTTTCCGAATGAACTGGATTCGGGCAAGACAGGCTCGGGATTGGGCTCTTGAAGAGAAAAAGAGAGTCGAACATGAGATGAAATGGGGTGTTCGATATTTCAAGTTCAAGGCGGCACAATGGCGTGATTGGGAACCTCTCCGTGCAAGCGGTGGACATCGGTTGTATGCACGCCGACAGAGCCATATGTGGTCGGTAATGGCATCAAGGGCTGAGCATATATTCCATATAACTGTAAATAATTGATAGGTAATGTAAAGTACTCTTGTCTAAATGATCTTGTCTTGGTAGGCGCAAGTAAATAGTAAAGTCTTCTAGCCTAGTAGTAAATTTGGTTCAATTGAGCGCCTTCAGGCATTCCGTAGAAGGCAAATTGCTGTTGAATAGCAGTCTGAACTTGGTTGTGAAAGGTTTCACGATACTGGTTGTGAACCTCCCAATCGGTGTATCGAGCCCAGGACGGAGGTCTAATACCCATCCGCTCCTGGACAGCATCACACATATAGTATGCGAAGCAGACCCGATCTCCAGAATGGCGGGTAACAGAATGTCGGAGAACTTTGCCAGCAATCCCGATGACTGTTCCGCTGTTGTATTGGAATTGAAGTCCAGTGTCGGGAAGATTGAACGTTGCGCCAGAATATTTTCACTGAGCAAGAGATCAAACCAAAATGGGCGGCTCTGATGATCATGGTGCTCAGGGCACTCCCAATTGCAGATGAGGCTGAAGCTGGTGAACGGGGAAGACCATAGTAGCAATACAGCATGAACTTGCTTGCCTTCCCTGACTAGCTCAGGATCGGTCCAAAGTCGGTCAATCACTGCCATCCCGGCATTGTAGAGTTCTGAATGTATGATGCTTGTAATGGCCCCCAAAAGGGCAGAGACGTACAGACAAGTGTCCAAAAATGGATGGGTGAGCGTCGTCTGGGGGGGATCACGAAGTGACTTCGAGATTTGCAGTCGGTAACGATTACTCTGCAAGTTGCCCGACATCAATTTCTGAATCCAACGAGTGTCGGACCTCCGACGTACCTGATGACCTTGCTCAAACCAACTTGGGCTAATATTCACATTTCCTGCTGAGACTTTCACCCCCTCTGTAAACAAAGACTTGTTGGATCGCCATCCTGCCGATGTTTCCTTCTCTTTAACACCCTGTCCGATGAGTTTGTTCAGCTCGGGGATAGCAGTCATCAAGGTTTCCTGTTGCCACGTCATTTCTCCGATCACGTTGGGACTTTGAGTTTAACTCACCTGATGAACCGAGGCCAAGACATTTGGGAGATACCACAGCAAAATATTCATGTGGCGATCATGAACAGTAGCGGGTTTGCTTATGAACCTTTGGTCGTAATCTTTCTTGTATTTTGCGCATAATTCTGCTTCGCGTTGTGGGCTCATCTTTGCTGTCTTATTGAGGTTATCTGCATAATGTTCGATGTCCCAGCTCAATGGAACTAAGGTGTGAAAAAATCAGCACATCATCAAGATCCCAACCACCTGACCCCCTACCCCGAGAGCGAAACACATGGACAAGAATGTCATTGGCGTGTTGGAGATTGACAAGCTGCTCCATGGAGATTTCGTCTGCGGATGGAGTAGGGGGGGCTGGATTTCCCGTGATTGACGCCTCAAACATGAGGCCCAGGTGTCGTGCAAGTGTGGCAGTCATACATGCAGCAGGAGAATGATATGCTGACTGTTTGGAGAACATGGTGGTTTACACACAATGAACAACGTAGAACTAGGACCCTGTACCATCACTTCCCATTCGCAGCCCGTACTAGGCTGTTCATTGCCTGGATTCCTTGGACAATTTCACGATTGCGCTCTTCAATCATACCCTCAAGTAGTGTAATCGTCTTGTCCAACAACTCCCGACTGCTAATGATGGTGTCGGGAAGTGGCCTGACGGGCTTGATGGGGATGATGGTCCCGCTGGGTCCGACCTTTTGAAACATCAAGGTTCAGCTACAGATGCAGAGTTGCTGTGTCGGGTACACACCTCAGTTCGATAGAGCCTGATTGCGTCCTCCAGGGGCTTGCTTCCGACTGCGTCCGATGAGCCCATATTGAGCGCAGGATTCCCTGGCTTTCCTTGCAAGTATTTCCACCACTGATGAGTGTACTCTTGAAGAACCCTCGTCGGATCCTTGTCATCAGCCTCAACAAATAGCGCCGCTGCCTCTATTGCCGTTGAGTGCATTTCGGTTGGACTACTGCCAACGTGTTTTGTCAGTAGTCGGACGAAATCCATAGCAAAATGGTTCAGATATTCGACAGGCAGACGCGCAGCTGTTGGCCATGTAGCTGACCCCATTCGCAACGTATACCTAAAGAACAGCCTTTCAGTTGACTACACTTAGATAGGGCGGAAAACTTTACGTCGGCACGGTGGTACATGACGGCTTCCAAGAGATCGAACCCACTATAGTCAGGATCGGGATCTCTCCACCACAGATATTCATATCCGTAGACTTTGTTGAGGCGAGTGAAGCTCTCTACGGGGTGTAGAGTTCGAGGGCAAAAACTTGCTCGATCCAGGTGTTGGTTGACAAATCCGTCGAGCGGAGGATAGATGACAACTTTCTGATCACGGTGGGGATTTGAAGATAGAGATGGCTGCTTGCTGTATGGCCGATCATCTCTTCGGTCGCGATCTACAAGGTAAATGTGCAGTGCGTAGTCAGATCTGTGTAATATAACTCACAATTTCGGTTATCATTGCATCCCTCCATCTTTTCGAATAGATATCCCAATGCTCAACGGTGTAGCCCATGGATCGCCAGTCATTGGGGATCCAATTTTGATCATGAAGCACCTTGAGATTAGCGAAGGTATTCAAGGCGGCATGTGCACGAGAGCCTATATAGAAGATGGCTTCCTGGAAAAAGCTAAGACCTTGAAGGATCCGTATTTCTTCAGCGTTAAGTTTGCAAACAAATGCTTCAGCCTGTTCAGTTGGTGGAGCCATGGTGCAAGTTGTTGGAATCGATCGGATTCGTAAAATTCCCGACAAAATGAGATCGGCTGAGCGACCGAACATTTGCTCAGCATCAGCTGACCGTTCCGCTGATTGTCTCCTGTCATGGGCCGTTCAAGCTTGATAGGACTGCGTAACCAATAGCAATTAGCCGGCACGACTAGAATTTCCGACCACACATGGATTCTACATCCGATAAGTGTCTCATGGCAAGAATGACGGGGGCACTGAACTCAGGCACATTATTCGATGTGCCATCAGTCGGGATCAGCTGCCACAGCTTCGTTGGTCTCTAATGTGGGCTAATCCAAGCCTAGTAATCATGCTAACAGCCATCGGCTGGCGGTCATGCCTGACATGGGCCCATTCAAGCCTGATAGGACTAGAATTTCAGACTACGGATGTAAGGAATGATAGGGCCACTGAAGCCAGGGCACATTCAATATTACAGTGGCTTCGTGCTTCTTGGGCAATCGGAGAATATGGATACATGCGCTATTTCATTCTTTAATGTGTCATCGGCCAGGATCAGCTGCTCCATCGTTGTTGCTCTCTAATCCGACATCAGCTCACGCCGCTGGACCAATACTACATGCATATTCCCATTGTCCACTACTCTAATGTTCGTTGGTTCAAAGTCATGCCTCTATCTGTTTTTCGGTCTGAAGTTGAGAATGGTGAAAAGTATACATGCAAAACTCTCTGTTTAAAGCAAGGGACAAATAGGGGAGGTAGCGGAATACCCATTAATGGGACGAAACCTTTCAACTTTGAAAGACCCTAATGGTAAGCTCCCTCAGCCCTTTCGGTTCCAGGTCTCGGCTTAAGCTTGTATAGCCTCAACTTCCTGGAGAGAGGACACTGTAGCAGGGATTTGGAAGCAACTAGAGCAGTACCACATTGTCTGGGTTCGTCTGAGAGGTTTCGGCTCATGACCGCGACTTATTGGACCTAAAAGGTTTGTGGAACACCAGGAAGTGGAAAGTCAACTCTCACCAAATTGTTATACCGCCATGTCAAGACGAAAAACCCTTCAATAAATGTGATTGTTCTTACTCTTTGGCAGAAAGAAGATCCAATGCACTGGAACAAAAACCTCAAAAAGCACGGTTTGACCACCGACCAGGATAAAACGAGTCTCCTTATTTTTGATAACGCCCAGACGATGTATTCGGATGTGCAACTCTGGGACCTCTTCATCAAGGTTGTCCCCAATTGGGAAAACATCTTCGTGGCTCTTTCTGGTAGCAATAGGAACCTCCCGTTGGCCCCCAATTGGTCGCCCGAGAGGCGGGGTCTAGCTCGCCATGAAGTTACGCTACGACCCATTGATCATTACAATGATCTCACAGCTGTGGGGCTTCTGCTCACAAGGGATGAATTTAACGACACCATTCAGCGATTGTATAAAGGAAAGGATGGATGTGCCTTCGATGAAGCCTTCCTCGGTGGACTGTTCAAAATAACAGGCGGCCATATAGGCGCAATTGTTGATTGTCTCAGCATTATAGAAATCTTTTTTCGAGAGGTAAGTGGTGTCTTTTATAATGCGCTCGAGCTGACCATGAGTACCCTCAGCCGTATCAGCGGGGAAAAGACGAGCCCGACCTCGAGTTATTTACTTGGAAGACCTTCAAAATGGAAATCTCGTCCGACAAGTTTCTTGAGCAGCTCAGTCACAACACGTCGGCTTTCGCAAGAGGCTTACCAAGAGTTTATGACGTTCCACGTGCGGATGTCCACGAAGAAAAACCAACAGCTCAAGACAAGAACGGTGTTGACGAAGCTTGGCCTCCAACTAAATGATATTTTGCTTGTATGTGTACCCGGTGCGTTTTCAAGTCCCCCTTGGTTCTTCCTTCAATTCTGAACCTTGTTTTATTAGGCTCAATGATGTCTCCATCCAGTTCTCATGACTCCAGAGTTTCGGCTTCCAGTTCTGAATCTAGCAACTCGGGTTTGGTATATACCATCGATGGTGAGCACCTGTACCCTTCCCTTTTCCCTGCGCTCTCGGCTAAGTCTTTCACAGTATTCACTTGCCGGCGGGAAAGTACTGTAGCAAGTTTGTGGAAGAAATTGAAGGAATACCACTTCATTTGGGTTCGTTAAAGCGGTTTTCAGCCTTTTGGGTCCAACTTATCAGACCTGTTAGACTCGTGGGACTTCTGGGAGCGGAAAGACAATTCTTGCCGAATTGTTAGGCAGATATGTCAAGGTGAAGGTCCGGGACCCCTTGGCAACTGTAATAATCATTGCCAGGTGAGAGACGGATGATCGACAGGACTGGTGGTCAAGCCTCCAAGAGCGTGGCTTGGTTGACGAACCGCAAAATCCAACGGTCCTGATTTTTGACGAGGGACAGACAACATATTCTGACAAGAACCTCTAGAAACAATTCTTCCTAGAACTGCATCATCAGTCAAATGTTTACACGGTCATTTTCGCGGGCTACGGCAGCGCATTGTCGGGCCCTGGACCCCAAACCGCGTTACCAACCTGGATTCCAGCTAAACAGATAATCATGCTACAGCCAGTTGTCTTTGACGATAGCCTAGCAGCTGTTGGGCTTCTTTTCTCTAGAGAAGAATTCGATGATGCAATTCAGAGGAGGTATAAAGGAATGGATCGGTGCTGCTTGGACAAAACGTTCCTCGACGGACTATTCAAAATGACTGGAGGTCATACCGGGGCCATCAATGACTGTCTCACAATCATAGAAGCTCAAGATGTAATTTGTATCATATTCAATGAATGCGAGATTTACCTGAAGCTTTTCTAGCCATACAAGCGAATGAAACACTGTTCCGAGCTCGGAAAGTTCACTTGGAACATATTTCAAGCGGAAATCTCTCTGGACAAGTTTATGGAGAAACTCACATTTGAGAGTATGATTTTTTTGAGAGGCTTACCCGGCGGCAACAACGTTCGACGGGTGGATGTCTATGAAGCCCTTTCCTCTGTTATTCAAAGGCAATCTATCGAGACTGATGGCTCGGAAGATGACTTCACAAAGTCATACCTTTACTGTTCTGGATGGGGTGGCTAAACCGTGAAGACATTGGATCCCATCGCAAACCACGGACCCTTTATTCTTTTGCATCGCCACTGCACCAGTGGTGCACAGAATGGATGCTGTTCATGGACTTTGATTCCCCTGTATTACCAGCATGCAGCCTCCTGGAGTTCACTCAGGCTGTCATTCGTTTATTCGATCCAAGCACTGTGGACCCGCAGGGTCATGAATTTCAGTGGTCCATTCTGACTCAAGGAGGATGAAAAGTATCAGAAATTCCGCCACGAAAAGGTGGAAATCAGCCCTGAGTTCACTCATAAGGCGTTGAAATTTCGCCCGCGAGATGGATGTTATTCGTTGTGGTTTGTACAGAAATTTGGCTTCATAATGAATGAAATTTATTCGCCACTAGCGTGATTTTCAGTGCAAAAAGGATTGAATTTCCTTGTCACAACTCCTCACCAAAAGTCATGATTCGGTATCACGGCGTCGGAATAACTTGGTGAATTTCAGCCGCAGGGTGATAGCTTGAATAGTCGAAAATTCATACAGATTTTGACCGATTTCAGTGGTCATCTCCCTCGGTTAATGCTCAATGGGGTGAATTTCAGTAGCTTGTACAACAAATTTCAGTGAATAGAACCCACAATAGGGCAGTATGAATTTTACCCTCTTCAGGCTTCAATTCCCTCACATTGAAGCTCAAGATTATTTGGAGAACAGGTTATAGATTGTACGAACTCCTAATTAACACAACAGATATGCTACTTCTGTTTACCCACATTGTAGACCAGATGAAGCCACCCATGTATTGGCTTTGCACTTTGCAAAGAAGCTTCAAAATTCCTGTTACCGGTGGCGATAGAGCTAGACAATGCAGATATTAGTACCAGCACTCTGTCGAAAAATATGGATGGTACTCACATGCAAGCATCGCTACGGTTGAGAGATTATACACAAGCTGGAGCCACGAGATAGCACCCAGTGGGTATGTGGGTGATCATAAGGTTGTGAGTATTGCCAAAGAGTTATGAGTATAGTACCTGGTAAGTTGTTAGATAGTGGCTTATAGGAGTTGACAACGAATGTACCTGACGACAGAGAGAAATGGACGGATACAATGACGGAAAGGGGTAGACGTGCTGATCCACCAGGTGGTGTCAAGTTTTAACGTCTATGAAGGTAAAAGAGGTGAGCGTTGTTAAAGGTGCCAGACGGCAGACAAGGTATGTACCTTGTCTGCCGTCTGGCACCTTGGGAGGCACAGTCTCTCAAGGAAGTGAAACCATATGAGCTCTGTGTAGTTTACCACGTAGACCAAAGGATGCTTTCCCTGAGCAACCAGAGGATGACGCAGAGTCAACTCCCCAAAGGCCAGAATCACCTGGATGACACACAGTCAACTCCAGGTGGGTGTGTGGTCGGCGACGCATAGTCAAGCCATCCGAGATGAGTAGTCTTCTTTGAAAGTTGCTGTTGACGTTACCGAAATTGCCGTGCGTCGACGAAGAGAGGTGAAGAGAAGAGGGGAAGCCTGAAGGCGTCAACAGTTGTTGATCAACTCAAAACCACGTGAAGTCTGTTGCGGCTTATTTGTAGCCTTGCTCGAGAAAAGTTGCTAAGTCCAAAGCATGCATGCAGACGACGCGGCCGACAATGATTAACTGCCAGTGGTCAGAGTGAAATGCACCTCCCCCGTTGAGTACTTTGAGTCGCGATAGATGAATCACAGGCAACTTGGGTACCACCAAGCCTCGGAACTTCAAGAATTAGAGCACCAGGATCAACTTGAACATGGTTTGGTCACTCTCACTCAACCGTCATGAGTCAAAACTTTCATTCGATACTACTAGCTATTATGGCTATGCCAAGAATTGTTTGGATGCTCAGAAAGATAATTGACTCAGAATACATTGATACATGAAGGATATATATATAAGCTTTAGAATGGATAGCAGAAATTCATTATTATTGTGTCAAAAACCAGCAGCTGAAAAACAACCGCTGAGTGAAACGATCAAATTCAGTGGCCAGTTTGATAGTATAACTATTGAGGCAACATGGGGTTGGAATTTCACATGATTTTGTGTGGAAGTTTGGCCACTGAATTTCAACGTTACTTTCAGCCACCCCGTATTCAGTGGTTTAACAGAAGAAAATCAGCTTTCAGCCACTTTTGCACTGAAATTCCTTACGATCTGGGTCCACAGTGCAAGGATAGTCTCGAGTGAACGAAGAATAGACCCAGGCTGTGTTCAGCGACCTCCAGAAGCACAGTATCAAGACGAATTTTATCGCTGCAGCCATTTATATACTCGGGGCTGCCTGTTGACATTCCCAGAATTTGGAACATGCAGTGGTCGAGTTAATTTCTACGTACAGTCGAAGAAATGGGGAATCGAACTCCTTCGCGACGGCGACCGACTTGCGGAACATTCAGGTCGGTTTTCCTCGTCTGGGGTGTATGCCACGAACCTTCCCCTTGACGACTACATAATCCTCGACTGCCGTACCACAAAGCCTCAAAACCCACACCCGAGTGAGTTTGTTTAAGTGTTCTTCCAAGATGATACCTTTATTGACGTATTTGCTCAACAAGACCTCAAAAAATTATATCACATCGTTTTGAGAGCGAGTATACGTTTGCGACTATTCTTGACAACGGCCGTCAGGAAATAGCGAAATTTGCATTGACAAGGTGCTAAGGCGAAATACTCGTACTTATTAATAAAATGTCGTTATTCCTCTTCACTACATGCAATTAATTCTAAAGCTTTCGGTCCAAGTCCTCAGTAGGCGACTTTCGGGACGACGAATACTGACCCATCTTTTCCACCTTTCTTCCTTTATTCGCTTAAGCACTACCAATATAACCATCGGCGTCGAACATTTCCCCATATGTTACCTAAGCTGCCTTCACTCATAATTTCACCCGAGAACCTGGACTTATTACCTGGTGGCCTTGAAGATGCAATTTGTACCCCACACCCGCCACCGGGCCTCCCTGCTGCAGCGGGCGATAGTGGTGAAACCTAACCACCCTCAAACCCTCTCTGACGGGCGTCAGCTACGGGACCCATTTGAGGCCGTCATATTTCCTCCGTAAAACACGTGGAAGACCTCCCGGCCAAAAAAGAGTTAGATTATGTTGGCCTCCTGAGCCAAATATCGACATGGCTACCTGACTACCCGCCTCATCTCAACGTGTGAACGTACCCGACTTAGGATGCCCCCACCCGCTCCCAAATACGCCCAAGGGGCATTAACCTATGTCTCCCCGTACTGAGCCACCCGTTAATATGACCAGCTCGAACTTGCGACCACTCTCGACATATGGACATTTGCGGACCCCATTTTCGCTTCAAACGTGATCAGAATATAGAGTACTAGAGCAGCAAGCAGCCAGCGAAAAACTGGGCCCTGAACGAAGCCAATTGTTTTCTTTTGAGGTTGGTAGATACCTTTGATTGCTACACCAAGATCGTTCACACATCCGACCTCCTATCTGGTTCCACCTCGGCAACTGGTGACTTGTCGACATGTCAACCCTCGTCTCCCCGACCCGCCGCAGCGCGAAACGGGATAGGTCAATGCATCTACTTACCGCCCATGCGGCATGTCGGTAAAGATGTGAGGACGGAAAGCGAGTGGCGACCAGGGTTATGGTCATACAACGGTCTACGCTAGGTATGCCCGGGATTCTGTTGCTACGAGTACGTTCTGACGGATTTGCTTCGGGTGTCGTGTCAAGATAGGGCGTGTTGAATGTCGTGGATTCATAATAACTCCGATCTCCGAATGATTTTCAGAGTCGTCCCTCCTCCTCCTCCTCCATGGGTATTTTGCGCGAGATGTTGGCCATAGAGACCAATTACAACCTTCAACAGACTTCATACAACTGTTCTGTAGGAACGATTTGACTTTATGCAACAACAGATTACAATCACCATGAAATCACTGAACTAGTAACCAGTCAAGTAGCAATAACAAACCATCGGTTCGTCCGACAGGCTAGCAGTGCGCTTCAGCGTGGAAGAGGTCGAATATATGATTGATTGATTGAGTAGATACGACAGTCTAGACATTTAGTAATATATGACGAGGGATAGTTATGCCGACCTAAAGCTGCTTGAGTACGGTTAAAAAGACAATGAGGAGGGAGAAACTTACAACGTAGTTAGGCATATCAACAGCTTCGTGAATCTTGAGGTCGCCAACGATGCTGCATAACATGTAGGCTTGAACCCTTGTAATGTTATGAGTCGCGACCAGGAACTTTATCATCTCCCTCACGGCGACCTGGGCGGCCTGGAGGAGATCGGATTCCACTCCAGTCGTGCAATAATATTCCCCGGTCTCGTGCTTGAGAGGTGGGCTGACGAAGTGTGGTGTCTTCGTGTACGACCTATCCTTCCTGACCGTCAAGCGAACCTTAACTTTGACAGGGGTTTCGAGAGCACAGCCCGAGACCTCTGAGTGGATCGGTAAACAAGATTTGAAGGAAGAGCGGAGAATATAGCTAACCTCCATCGCCTTGAGCGGCGTGACCATCCTGGAGGAATAGGTTAGTAGGTGGGCAGGTAGCGTTCTCGGAAGCTTACCCCAATAGAGAAGAGAGCTCCTTCGACTTCTATGGGGAGATAGAGAGTTGCGCCCGCACGAAGGTGCTTCGTGTCGATATTTCCTCCAGTGTTCATGGGCGGGATCGTCGAGTGAGGGCCTTTCTCGGCAGGGGCAACACCCATCTCACCACAGAAGGGGTTGAGGGGAACCTTGATGCGCTCTTCATCGTCCAGATAGGCGAACCCTTCCTCTTTGTTCAACTTCCAGACCTTCAAGACAGTTCCTGGGAACTCCTCCTGCAGGAGGCCGAAGCCAGGAAGGAGAGCGGTCCAACCCCAATCGGCGGTATCAACAGCGAGAACGTCGACCTGAAGGGTATCCCCAGGATGAGCCCCCTCTACGTAGATCGGGCCGTTGACTTGGTCGAGCTTGGAAAGATCGAGGAGAGGAATGTCGGATGCCTTGGATTCCGGAGTGATTTGACCATTTGACGAGTCCAAGCAATCGAAGTCGACAGTTTCACCAGATTTAACACGCAGGACAGGGGGAATACTAGAGGCGACTGTTAGATCGTCTAAATGCGAAATTGTTACCAACGACTTGCCTGTTGTCCCAAGAGAGATGACACTGTGAACGGCGAATAGAATGAATGGACATGATGGAGGGAGAAGCAAGATGAGCAGAAACCTTCTCTGCTCGATAAATATTGCGGATGTGGCGGCAGAAAATATTATCATCCGGAATGCGGGGAAACAATTCCAACGGCCAAGGATTACATCGAACCCCCTAGGTTTCCTGTCGCAGGTTTCTTAAAACTGCTACGACATGATCGTGAACTGGCAAGAATGAGACGAACAGTCGTATGTAGCCAGACTCTGGCTTAAAAACACAAGAGAACGACTCTCTCCTTGCAAGGAGCTCTCTCGATACTAGATAGGGGTGGGCCAACACTGCTTCATTGTTCATCCGCCGGTCCTTTGTTTGTCCGTCGGATTTGTGCCCATTGACAATGCAACTTTACACAATCTATCTTCCATATGCTCCTCCTGAGCCCGTAGGATTTACCGCATAGAGAAGGCAATGAAGGCAAGCCGCTGGACTTGCAAGCATCTGGGTATGGGAGGCATGTTCGTGATGACGGTCGGAATCAAGGAGTGTTAACCCCGATTAGGAAATATCAGGTCTGGACCGCTTTCGGCCGAAGAAAGCCGGTGCTGACTCGATGCTGCTTACCGCCCAAGTTGCCTCTTCCCCACGAAAAGCTCCATTCCAGGCGAGATATAGATCTGGGAGCCAAAGTTGACTTGGATTTTCGTATGTTAGGATTACAGAAGGCATTGGTCGTTTTAGGCATATAGTACATTGGAAAAAGGGTACAGACAAGGTTGGAGAGTTATGCGGGAACGATGGGGAACCACTTGTTGAAGACACATTCGGGATCATATTCCTTCTTGACGGTCTGAAGTCGGGTATAATGATCACCAAAGGCGACCTTCGCCCTGGCATCAATCGCCCCTGATTCCTTGACATAACTTGCGTCGCTATCTGTTGGAGAATAACGCAGTCAGGTATTATAGCGCACATAGACATTAGAAAACGACGAACCGAAGTTGGTGTAGCCAAGGTTCGAGGCCATCTTTCCGCCAGTGATAACGTCTCCCATATCCTTCGCGAGTTCACGCGCGATATCTACCTTCGTCTTACCGTCGTGAAGCTCCTTATCCTGAGAGCCGGGCCAGGAGAAGTGCAGGACGATGTTGTGAGTCTTGGCTGGGCCACGATTGAAGGCGGTAGCGTCCTTGGAGACAGAGTCAATCTTGCCAGTTGGGTGATACTCATAAACGGTTTGTGCAAGCATGCCGTGGTTGGACTTGCTCGTCTCGACAGAGCGTGCGATGGCGGCAGAGAAGGCGTTGTAGTCTGGTGTAACTCTGGTGACACACTTGGTGTATATACCTTGACCGGGAGCAGTGCCGAAGTCCTGACGAGCATATGTATGAGAATCAGATCGGCGAGCGGGAGTCCAAAGCTACGTACCATTGAGCTATTGACACATTCATAAGGGATCTCGGACGTGGAGTCTTCAACAGGGCCTACAGACTATTAGCAATTTCGAGGACGTTAACTACCCAGCACTACTCACCAATATCGAGGAAAGCCTTGAAATTAGCTCTGCCTTCATCCTCGGTGCCATTATAGAAGGGGTAAATCGCAATAGATGGCTGCAAATGGTGGTCAGTTGGAAGCTTGGTGCAACAGGAGGGAGGAGATTAGATTACCTCGCCGCCTTCGCTGACCATGGCAACCTGTGTAATAGATTCCTTTTCGCCTGCGGCATCCCACCAGGTTTTGGTGGCCTCAATGATCTGCTGAGCCTTCTCGACGGAGTACGTGAGCTTGCCGAAGTAGACCGTGGCTCGCTGAGGGTGAAGCTTGAAGACGAATTCGGTGACGACACCAAAGTTGGATCCACCACCACGAATTGCCCAGAAGAGGTCAGGATGAGAGGTGGCTGAGGCTACGACAGCCTCGCCGGATGCTGTAACGACCGTGGACTGAACTAAGTTATCGATCGCAAGACCGTGCGTGGAGGTTTGGTAACCGAAGCCACCACCAAGGGTAACTCTATATCATTGTTAGCATGATGTATTGGTATGAAAGTAGATGGAATACGGACCCTCCAACACCAGCCTACATGATAGATCAGCGGTTGCTTCGATTCAGTTGCAGAGGCCACTTACCAAATTCCAGTTAGCAGCAACTGCAGCCAGTCCGTACTTGATAGCTTCTTCGTCGACTTGCTCCCAGATAGCGCCGCCGCCGACGTATGCTAATTGGGCGTCATCGTCAACACGGACGGTGTTGATATACCTGGAGAGATCGATGACTACGCCACCCTCCGCAGAGGAGGAGGCACAGTGAGCGAGACCACCACCACGGATGGCAATGGGCAGGTTGTTGGCCTTAGCATAGGAGAGAGCGAGAGCGACGTCGGCCTCGTTCTTTACGAATGCCACAACTTCGGCATCTTGTTCTGAAGTAACCGTCCAGCGAGCGACAGAAGCAGAGTAGTCCTCGTTAGAAGAGGTGACAAGGTCTCCTGTGAAAGAGGCTTTGAAGGATGTAAACTCGGACATGAGGTGAAGTGTTTAATGTAAGACGAGGTCTTGATTGCCAGACGGTCCAAGGCGATGGATTAGATAGCTTTCACGCTTATCCTGCATCATACAGAACGCGACCGAAGGGCCATGCCGACACCGTGGTGAGTAATGTTGGATGCTTATTGGAGCCGCTTTCGGTTCATCTTTACTTAATGAAATACGCGAGGCAGATAACGCGTTCGGTTCAGCATTCACTGCGTATGATGGGGATGTGGGCCTTCGGGTTTGCGACAACTACTCACAATATCTCGTCATCATGGATATTAAGTGCTGTCCGTAGCCAGCCAAGGCTGCTTGTTGTGACGGTCTCCGCCCGACGTTGGTCTACCATAGGGACCCCAGATTCCCCTATGTCAAAGTGTAATGTGGCTTTCAGACAGCCTGGATGGTCTAGATGGGGTTTGCCAAGTGGTCACGAGTGGCCGTCCATACCTTGACAGCTAGAATGTGGCGAATCACAGCTAGGGGCGAGAAATGCATCCGCCTTGAACGATTTGTTGCTTTTTTGGAGCCTGCGTTCTGATTGGAAGGTTTTCAAGGACCATCTTTCATGACAGTTATCCTCGTTCCTCAAAAGCTAAACCTGAAGGATATTTCATTCAGCCACTGACCTCAATGAGGTTGGAATTCAGGGTTGCCATCCTCACGGCGACTCACCTACTGGAGTGATCTAAAGGAGCCCAAGTTGCCCCTGAGGAGCCTTCTGATAAGCCCGGGACCTGCTGTCCCAACGGAGCTCCTCACCCTCGCGACGAGAATATGCGATCGAAAATATGTGATAGTGGGTCCGAGCGATATGTGAGAGGGTAAATTGTGCGATAAGATGTACAGCATGAAACAAGAGAACATGTCCAACCGAAGCAAAATGTTCCAAAAGTAAGCAAAAGATAGCTAGGGCCTCTCCAACCAAAATAGGTTTCCTAAGAGAGTCTACGAAAGGTCTTCATACCCCAACAGGCGTCGGTTGGTAGGTCTTGGAGTACATGAGGGCGGTTCCGATGCAAAATTCCAGCGTTCCCGTATGCTACCAGACCTGCATAGGATTGTCAGGATAGATTCCAAGGACAAGGGTCTAGCACGAACCTGCGCCTTCCGGCGTTTCATTAGAGAGATCCCGACCACGACGCTCTTCCGACATGCTCTCATAGCACCCATAACAAGAGCTCTAGAGCATCGAACCACGGACCGGACTTTGAATAACGGATCTGACCTCACCTCGCCGTTGCCTGCAAAATCTTGAAATAATACATTTCACCTTGCGGGTGCTGGTCTACGATAAACTGGCCGCCTAATGCGGCTTCGCTAGTATCTTCCGGGCTCAGCTCTTCCCGCCGCCTCGTGATGATGAAGCCCAAGTGAAGAGGGCCTGGATATCCACCTTCGCAATGTCTTATTTCTCGATAACAAGAGACAAGGTGGCAGCAGGCGAGACATCATCCTCGGTAGCGGCTAGAACAGCAGCGACAGAGACCCGCGAAGCTTGCATTCCCCGGTCTCCTGTAGATGTTCGCTCCATGCGATCTTGTTCTTGACCAGTCGATATGACGAAGTCCAATACAAAGGCGGCTAGTTGCGCTGGCTGAGCAATACAGTCGTTCGAGGCTTCCTGAATCTATGCTAGGATGTAATGAGAAACCGCAGCGAGAAAGATCAGAAAGAAAGCTGACCTGTGGGCAATTGCATGGTCCCGCGTTGTCGCTGAGGTGAAAAGGCTGGGGATCAGTCCCATTCCTGCCGGTACAGACGGAGATGCGGAGATGTGCCCTTTGCAACCATAGAAGTCGACAGAGGTTCTCTTATCGAGAGCCTAGAAAATTCATAAGCTGGTGTCGTGATGGGCGGAAGCTGTTGCTCACGACTTCACCCTTTGCAAAGCTTAACTCTCCCGTTCGACCCTGATGGAGGGATCAATGTCGACCATGTTTTTGAAGACTCTCGAGCTCCGTAGTGCAGATACTTCTGCGTCAATAGGGCTGTTTGCGCTTCAATCAGGACGTGACTAGAGGAGCCAAATTTTGGCGATCGACTTGAGGGTATGTTTCGTCCATGGGTACATAACAGTGTCAGACGAACTTCTCCGAGCCATAAGTGTTGAAAGGCTTTATGGAACGAGTGAAGAACGAACCGACGACCCTGTGGAAGGCCAGCTCTGGGAGGTTATGGTGGGTGTTGGTGGCAGCGTTATACGGGTCACATGACCGACGCGTTCTATATTAAATTACAAAAACTTGCGGCGCTGCCGCTCTCTCACTGATATATACTGCGGACGTTTCAATGAACTCGGAACGTCTATTTCATTGTATTTCAGGCTCATCCGTATGTTAAGAGGTCGTGGATTATTGAAAAGATGTGATTCTGTACATTGTATGATAGTAGATGTAAGTCATGCGCCATCGAATCAGCATGTAACGTCTCAGGTTGTCATTTACTGTTAGATAGTCAGTCTTCCAACCGGGTCGCTCTCTCCTCTGGCCCCTTCATTAGTCCTGGGACTCTGAGAGGGCTCCGTATCATGGAGTGGGAGGCGGCAACGCTGCTGGGACTAATAGTTACTTAAGGTCACCTCACGAATTCTCGTGGTCAGGAAGGCACATGGACCATTTCGCAAATATTCATATTAATGCGTCACTCATACTTAGCCACCTGTGGCTCTGACGTATTCAAAGACTCTGAGATCCCTGCTAGAAGCATTTTGTCTTAAGCAGGAATAAATGGAATCCTGGATGGAATACAATTCAAAGAGGGAATGACTTCAGATTTGCGGTGAGGGATCCATTGCCAACGTCAAGTTGCAGGACGGACCTTCTCCCTTCCCTCTCATATTCAAGTGTGAGAAGGTCGATCCATTAATAGTGTGAGATTCCACTTAATGAGCTTTTCCACTGGCCGAAGATGCCCAAATGGGCGACCTGAGAGGGCAGTGGCTTGGAACGACATTTGGGCGCTCGGTTGACGCGAAGTAGAGCTTCTAACCAGGCCTCAGGTCCTCAGCGTCGTTGTCAAGCGTACGGTTCGTCTTAATTTACCCAGGTACATCACGATGTGGTTAGAATCATCGAGAATTTACTTGCATTACTAAAGGAGGAAGTATTGATACCTAGATCGGGTAGGGCACGTGCACAGCTATAGAAATGGCAGGGTGGAGGCTCTACCTGTCGAAGTGGGGTCAAGGTTGGTGTGTTTTGACGGTGTGGAAGGGAATCTGGACGTACAGAGGGAACGTGCAGAAGAAGATCGTTCACCGGCAACTTGGTATTTCCCCGACACCATCAAGCTTTCTCGGCATTCGCAGCAAACCTCGCATTCCTCCTCAAGATCGCTATACGCCTCGTTATGTTATTCTGCGTGTCTGGATGGTCAAGACTTCCATTCCATCGTGTAAACCGCATCACATTCTCTGCAGGATATGGTTAAGGACTCTCGAGACGAACGATACGTATATTTCTTTTCTATTCCATAATTAATTACATTGTACTATACAGCCGACATCGGGTCTGGGGATATCAAAGGGGAAACGAATCTGGGATGGTAGAGTGCTGAAGGGAGTCCTAGGACGCGTAAAAGATGCTGCTAGGGCCACAGCACGCCTACGCGACTCCCATCGCCTCGAGAAATTCCCCAGAACTCGTCATCCGGAGGTATTTCCACATTCGGTCAAGGCCTTTCCTTTTTCGTATGTTATTCTTTCTCTCTCATTTTCGAGCTCCCTCTTCGTTTTTCTGTACATTATGACATCATTTTGGGTCCGGGGGCACGAGAGTACGTGCGCCTTCGGTTTCTGTACATTATTAATACCCACCACCTGTATTTTCGACCAGAGGAATCCCCACTTCCCACTTTCCCCCTCTCCCGGCAATTTATACCTTCTCCCTAACTTTCCAGCCTGTCTAAGCTCGTTCGTCAGTCGAACATCTCAAGAATACTTCAGAACTGAGCTCAAAGAGAGCTCCAGCATCGTCCACAAAGAGTGGGCACGAGTTTATTGAGTGTTTTCACGTTCAGTTTCCCAGTCTCTCCCTTTCCTTCCCTCAGGCGCGTCGCGCGTCTCGGCTAAAGGCCACCATCACCTCTTGATCTCCTACTTTCACGCTCACTCCTCAACCTTCGAGGAATTATTTTTCACTTAGGTTTACTCGTACTCTACCAAACTCAACGGGACCCGACTCGAGTGCACTCCCTGCGGCTAAGGAATTCATTTCCACAACGGAAGGGGGAAAAGGGTGATGGAAGAGGACGGAGTGGGACTTCGTATAGGTACGGTACGATTTTATATACTGTTGATTGAAAACTCCCGAGTTCAAGTTCGCGCAGTTTTATATACCCAATCATGTACATCACGCCTATCAACACGTTGAATAGAAAACACACTGGAGTCATAAAGAAGAGAACGTATATCTAATGCTTAATCACCAAGCCTGCTCGTATCTTCGATGAATACTAATTTTTCTCTGTTCCCCTCCCCTGAACCTAGGGAGGAGTGCGACGATGCACCTCACGAGGGCAGCATTTGCGGCTCTGGCGCTGCTTGACCGTTCAGGGAAAGATTCGTATTCTTCATCCGCTTCACTTTACGGTTGGATAGTCCTCCCAATGGCTCAGTCGTCCTGACATCAAAGGGCTGAAAGACGACCCCGAAATCAAGCTCCTCCAAATCCCGACAGTTTCTCAACAAGGGAACGAGGCCGAGGAGGGCAATGTTGCCTTCGTTCCCACCAAGATGGAGGTGACGAAGCCGCGGCCATGGTTGCGAGGCAAGTCGAATCCAACCGTGATCGAGCGAACTGATTGCAGGGGAGGATATGCCCACTGACTCAAGGGCATGGATATTGAAAAGTGGCTGCAAGGCGGTGTAGAGGGCTTGGACATGCAACATCATTCCTGGCACCCCGCCGTGAAGGAATATGGTTCGGAGCGTTGACTGAAATCTGGGAAGTTCACTAACGAGCTCCCCAAAATCCAAAACCATCGACAGATACTCCTTCTGATGAATCGTAACCGACTCAAGGAGACTAACGATTCTCCGGAGGGTATCCGCCGCCGCCTCCCAGACTTGACAAATGAGCCGAACTGAACGTAGAACTGGGAAGTAACCCTTCTCGGTACTGAAAAGGTTACGGTCAAATAACGATTCCCTTGGGGTCGGCGGGGCTGGTATTCTTGATCCATGGTGAAAGCCCTGATGAAAGGAGTTCGTAAAATTCTTGAGAACAATCGAGTGATTGAGACACTTACCATTATTCTTATAACATCGAGAACTTTCCCATCCAAAAAGACACCCCTAGCATACGACGGTGGGTTCCAGCCCTCTGTCTAGATTGACCAGAGGTCCGGCGGTGTCACAGTGAGGAGCAGTAACAACGGCCTCATTTCCCTCCACAAAACCGATGTGGCGGGATCTAATGGAAGGTAAATCGATCTGTGAGATCGTTACATCGGAGAAGCGCTCACCCGTGAATGCTTTACAGGTTCTTGTAGAGACGAAATCTAATAGAATAGAATCTCAGTAACCGTTATAGGGAACTGTACAACCAATGTACCTAATAGAATAGAATCTACGAGATGCATAAGTAAATGATCTATGGTATGAAAGCATGGAATACTCACCTCAGTAACCGTTATAGGGAACTGAGGTGAGAGAATAAACTACGAGGAATATATATACGAGAGATGAACAATGGAAAGAGAACGCTTTGGCCACAGGCCAAAGCGGTGGCATTGAGGATAATGATGACACCGACCACAATGAGTGGCCGGTGATGTAAAAGTGTAAGTACGTGCTCACGATGCACAATTTGCCTCAACAGTTCTTGCCAGCCCTGCCAGAAGCCTAGCAGACCTCCTGTCCTCATTACAATCCGATAAATGCTCGAAGATCTGGGGGAAAATATCTGCGTTCGAAAGACAGAGGCTTGCAGCGTTCATATCTGTGGCCATCATGAAGGTTGGAAGGCAAAGATGAAGGGAAACAAAGATAGATCAGATTCGGGGTCTTTACCATGACGTGACCAGTCAGGAGTCACTTGTGATTTCCGGGGGTAGGATTGTACAACGGCACGGGGGTTCTGGAACCTTCATGACAGCCCCAATACATTTCGAAGGCTTCGACATCGAGGGCCGAAGTATCTTGCAGCTGTGGCTTTCAAAGGAGAAAAGTACGGGCCACACGTTGTGGGCTGTAATTTGGGTGCTATGTCATTCACTTGAGAATACTGGTGAGCCGTTGAAAGGTCGTCCTTCCGTTGATCTTGTGGAAAGAGACCGTGACACGACTAGACCGTACGGCCTTTAAGGGTAAGTACTGTAGAAACAATGGTGCCGAGATCAGCGTCGGCGTGGCGTCGTATCGCAACTCAGCTATGTATTAGGTAATGAGTTTAGAGCGTGCTACGAACTCGCGACGGGGCACAAGGTGCCGCTGAGAAGCTTTCTTATGAAACTCCCGTCCTATAGACACCCACAAGGGACATCGATTGAATGATGCAGGTGGTAGATACGACTAATATGTAGAGGATAAATGGCATCATGAAATGTAAAGTATGAAGCAAAAGAGCAAAAACCGTCCCAAAAATATGAAGCACAATAGATAAAAAATCACTGTAGGCTGGCCCAATTGATAGATTTCCTGCTGGAATTCGTAAGGGTAGTTAGGTCAAATAAATGTCGCATAGTGGGTCTTCCATGAGGGCAATTCCAAGGCAAGTCCATGGTTCCCATATGTTGCACGACCTGCATCGAGGTATCAGAAGGCAGTCTGACCACAAGAGACTAAAATACGAACCTGGGCCATTTGGTGTTTCTTCAAAGGCATCCCAACCATGACGCTTTTCCGACATGCTCTCATGGCGAACATAGCACGAGCTTTGGAGCATCGGACCATCTGGCCAGATGGCTGATCCCGCATTAGGTTGATGAGCTCCTCAAGATCTGTATAATGGTCTGTCAATGTCGTCGTCAACGAGGGCCACGAGAGGTTGCAGACCTTTCATATTGAAGACCGTGCTCTTGCTTATCGGCTGTGCGACTAGCTTCAGTCTGCCACCAGCCACGTAGCCCCCGTTCTGCTCTTCGACCTCCACCTCGAATCCATTCCGTCGAAGTATTTCCATGTTTTCAACTGCAACCAGCTCGTCAGATGCCGTCAGCTCCAGCGGTTGAGACCTGTAGAAGTACCAAATCAAGGGAAATTCTGGCTGCAGGACAACATATACGTACTTGAATAGCTTCTGCGACTTGATTTCTGTCGTTGCTTGCAGTGTCTCGAAATTATATTTTTCGTCTGCAGCGTGCTGGTCCACAATGAATAGGTCATCCATAGCCGCTTGACTGGCATCTTGCCGGTCTAGTTCTTTTCGACGCCTCGTGATGACGAAGCCTAGGTTGAACTGCCCTAGGATATCCATCTGTGCGAAGTCTTGCTTCTCAATGACACGGGATAGTGCATCAACAGCTTGGGCATCATCCTCAGTATTGGCGAGACCAGCAGCAACAGGGACCTTGGGAGCCGACGCCCCAGTGTCAACGTCATCTCCCGGAGACGTTTGCTGCAACTTGCTCCATGCAGTCTTGACCTTGGCCAGGTCAAACCGTAAGGTGACGTCTCCATCCCCTGCGCTCTGCTTCCGGATAACTTCTGGTCGTGCCACTGGTTCCTCTGCTCGGAGTGAGGACGAGGTATCCCTTGCTGGGTCGAAAATTGGCCTGATATCGGAATCGTCGATGTCGTCGTCATCAACGCCGGCCATGGTGAGGTCTATGGCGCCAGGGGCTGCGGGTGAAGAGGCTTCAGCCTCGTCCATCTTGTTCATCGTGTTCATCGCCTCCTTGGCTGAAGGACCCTGTACAGCTTCTGCAGAAGATGAGTTCTCCCCTTCTGGCCCCTCTTCATCTTGCTCGTTATATTCATCGTCTAGCTCATCTTCGCTTTCCTCTAAAGGTGCCTTGGGAGGAGGACGACGTCCTGGTCCAGCAAAATCAGTTAGCTTGCGCTGAACCTGATTCTGTGAAATATTGGCGTGTTTCGGGACAGCAGAGGGAATAGAGCGTTTGCTGGTCGCTGCAGCTGCTCCAGTCGGACGGGCAGCTTCTCTACGGTGCGTAGTTGCAGAAGCCGTGGGAGCGGTTGACTGGGACAGTCGAGTTGGAGGCACAAGGATGGCAATGGAGGGAAGAGAGGGAGGTGGAGGGTGCAAGATTTCTTCATCGTTATCTTCGTCCATCATATGTTCGGGGATAACAGCTGCCTTGTTCATCATCTGTTTCCCAGATTCCTCTTCCTTCTCGGCAACTTCTACTTCGCCGTCTTCCACTACCTCTGCTGGTTCTGGTGACGATGTCGCTGCGGCAGCTGTATCATCTGCAATGGGTGCATTAAGAACGCGATTCCATGAGGCTTGAGAAGTGTCAAGCACGGGTGTAGGCTCCTCGTCATCATCTTCATTCTCGGGATCTGCGTTGCCACCCATGTCGACATCCACAGAAGCTAGCTCGTCCTCAGGTTCATCAAGGAATAATGGCTGTTTCTCCCTAGGAGCAGGAAAGGGTTTTGCGGGAGGGAAAGACGAGGCCGTTGAAGAACCTTTCTTGGTGGGTACTCGGAGGCCTGGTAGCAGGGAGACAACGGTGGGTGAGGAAGACACGTCATGTGGAGTGTCGGAGGTGTTATTCCGCGTTTGGAGGTTTGATTCGTTACCAGGACTGCCATCCCCGTCATCGTCTGGGGTAGAACTGGTGGTAGTAGCCCGTGCTTTGGAAGGAAGGGACAAGGTGCTTTGTGTTCCTTGCGTCTGTGTTTGCGAGACGTCGAAGGTTGACCTAGAAGGAGAGAAGGCTTCTTCTAGTCGAACCTGAAATCCATCTGTTAGCATAGGAACAAAATAGTATGTGTAGGCGCAACACACCTTCAGTGCCGAAATGAGGTTATTCTCGCTTTGAAGAAAGATAGTCCGCTTGTCTGGACTGACGTTGATGTCGCAGGAGTCTACAGGGGCAAAAGTATTAGGGCTCTGGCCAATGGGATGGGTATGACAATACTCACCAGTCGGTACCAGGAAGTCAGCCAAGATGAACGGCGACTGGTTGGCATTGAATGACCGGTACACCTCGTTGAATGCTTTCTGAATCTATACCAGAGAAATATTGAGAAACTGTAGCGAGAAAGAAAGGAAAGAAAGCTTACCTTTGGCAAATTGCATGGCCGACCATTGACGTAGAAAAACTGGCGATCAGTCCCATTCCTGCCGGCGCTGACGGTGAATTTGGAGATCAGCCCCTTTACGACAACAGGTGTGGTTGCTGGTTCGTCTACTGAAAGTCTATAAAAGTCGTAAGCCAGAGCTGCCAGATGTGGAAGGTGTCACTTACGACTTCAGCCTTTTTAGGGCTGTTCTCTCGCGTTCGACCTCGAAGGAGATGCCAAGGTCGACGATGTTCTCTAAGGCCTTGGAACCCCATAACGCCGATACTGCTGTGCGACTTGAGGAAGCGCCAGCAGTTTGCAGCTGGACTGTCTTCTGGCTATTGAGGAGGAAAATATGAGGATGGCGTCCTTGAAAAGCATATGAATACGTACCCCTTGTCAGGGTGATTCGTCACTGTAAGCTTGACGCCGTTGCCGGTGTTGCAGCAGGGGCCTAATGCATAGGCGTTTAGGAGCGTTAGGGCCTTGCCAAACTCGCGCTTGATGTTACGTTCCAACTCCTTTCTTCGGACAGGTAAAGGCAGAAATAGGTTAGAAACAGTAACAGTAGTTCCACGCTAAGGGTGGATATGAGTGTTCCGTGTAGCATCGAAAACCGGTCGAATGTACCTGCCTCGCAACTTTGGACCTCTTCTGAACTTTCCCACTTGCCGCCATTTCCAGCTGGGTCCCGAGAGGTGGCTTGGTAGCAGTGGCCACGGAAACGGATTCCGAAAGTGCGCAAAGTGACGATAGCGCTTCTCCTCGAAAACCAAAGGTTCGGATGGTTGAAAGGTCGTCAAAAGATGAGAGCTTGGAGGTGTAGTGCTTCAAAGCTTGACAGAGGGATATCAGGGCTGTTCTACACGGCTAGATAGTAGCTCATACCAATGTTATCGTGGTATTCCTCAGCTATGCCTGTCCCATTGTCGATAACCTCAACACTCCTCAACCCATAATGTTTGAAGCGAACTTCTGCAAATCTTCATGAGCCCTTTCCAAAGGAATATACGGAGCCATGATTCCTCACCTATACTCGTTGCTCCCGCGTCAAGACTGTTTTCAACCAGCTCCTTGACAGCGGTTTGCAAGTCTATTACGACTTGGCCAGATGTGATTTTGTGAACTGAGCCTTTGTCGATTGACTTGATGGCAGGAAGCTCGTTCATTTTTATCCTGGTATTAGTCCTCGTCGTTACATAGAAGTATTACGAGCCTTGTGAAGACTAGGCCGCCAACGGGGCAAGGACGTGGTGTTCGGCGACGACAAGGGCATTGGCAAGCCACAAAGCAGGGTCAGGTCACATGACCGACGCGTTCGACCAATTTGGAGCCCTCGCCTTGAACGCGTTCCGGACTTCCTTTCACTTTCAGTGACTCTGGCATTCAGCAGCTGACTCGACAGGAGAAATATGTAAGCTCTACAGGGTATCTGACGCCGATTTCTCACTTTAGATAAACGTTACGGTACACCGCAGTCCCCGCAGTGAACATACCAATCATGGTTGTTCTGACTCTTCTGAGAACATAGGGATCTCCTCCATCGCCTACAACGACGTTGACTTGCTCTTCACATGTCAACTCAGTGCACCCAAAAGTACTGCCAACCAGGTCAGATGCATCGCTTTGGGCGCTATAGTCGGCTCAAAGCGGGGATTCCACACATGTGGCATAGCCACTTGCACACCCACTTGGAGTTGACGGCAAATGTGGGCCTTATCATTTCTTTCACCATTCACTCCAACACAATCTAAATTCCCAAAGACGACGCAATTCGATCGTCACATTTGACAGCCCACATCCGGAGGGCCCACAAACTGTACTTTCCTTTGTTACTCCTTGGCTATCTAGACGCTCCATTTTGATGGCACCTGGCCTTCGCGAGGCAACAAGAACGCTCACTTTTGTTCTCCCTTTCACATTTTACCCTGGTTCCCATACTTCGCGTCACAAACAACCTTTTTGCGCCACGGAATGCTGTTGGCTTGGGGATCTATTCTTCCGGATTCGGCATAGCTATTGATCAATACTGATCATCAGCTCCCAAGCCACCCCACACCTTTTTGAGCGCTTCGATGGCCCGATCGGCATGAGGACATATATATGCCACCTGTGATGAAGTTCGATGATTCTCCAATAACCCGGCAAGTCTCGTATCTTACGCGCCCTTCCCTGCATCTGGCTCCTAATCTCTGCTACTATCATACTCGATACCCTTACTCGGTTTCTTCTATAATAATGTCCGCTCCGTCTGTTACGCCCATTGTTACCACCGACATGAAACCTGAGTAAGCATTGCAGAACACCCATATGATCGTTGAACGCGTCGCTGACTGAGATTCCAGAAGCGGCCGTATGTCCCCAGAGGACATCCAATTTGTTAAAAATTTGTGAGTCGTATTCCTGGACCTCTCGAAGTGATCCATCGGACTTACGCGGTCCTCTTGTAGCTGGGAAGCCGAAATAATGAGAGACCCGTCCTTCCCCGCAATGTCAGAGGAGGAATATCTCCGTCATTTCGAGGACCCCTGCAGTCAGTGCTGTCCACCCGAAGAGCTAGGTCTTGACTGCTCCGTGAACGATCTACTTTGTCGCTCGCGGCAGTGCTCGCACATGAAACCTTTAACGGAGAGGGAGGTAGGGGAGATCCTTGATGAACTCGAGAAAGGCCTGCAAGACGGTACCCTTACGTATGAGGGGATCGCTGCGAACTGGGCAGCGTCCCATGACCAACTAAAACTGGAGGAGATCATTTCAGCTGCGGGAGTCACGCATCAATAAGTGTTTGCGGTTCGTCGAGGTGGGAATATTGGCGTATTGAACACGACTTTCATTGTATATATAAACGCAATTCTGTACAACACGCCGGTCAACACATTGTATCATTATTCGTACTTCATGAACTTTACTGAATGATAGATCATATCTGGGTGAACGAATGGATCAATGAACCCGTTCGGGCTTCACAATCCTGACGAGTGCCATTCTTTCCTGAGGGTTTCCACCACCAATCTCCTCGATCTCCTCCAAAGTCTCCTCCAAAGTTGACAATATAGCAATAGGGATCGGGGAGGATTCAACTCAGCTCCTTTACGCGCACATGAGTCTATCTCAACGGTAGTTTCCCATAGTCGCGTATCCTTTGAGTTACGAAGCGCTGTCAGTCTTTCGTACAGTTGTCAAAAAGCCTTGTCGCACTGGGCGGCAATGTCACCGCATCATGAGTTCTTTGATTCAGAACCCAGCTCGGACTCTTCCGTAACAGATGAGGATGAGACTAGTGGCGGTGATTAAATCTGAGGTCTGAATCATTAATCTTGATGCGCCCATTTCCACTCCCCTATACGGCGCCAGAGCCGCCTGCAGAGCTCTTTCGCGATGTCCTAACAACCTCAGGACGCTCTAACACGGAAGCATTCAATACGGGCCTCGATACCCGCGATATGTTCTTAGGGAAGCGCAGATGTGTGATTTGTGGGCTCGCGGATCGGGTAGTGTTACAACGTTGTCATATTGTTCCTCGCCAGGATCCTGAAGTGGTTCGTCCACTGGAAACGTGGTACTAAACCAGCGTTTTGAACTTACCTATTCTTTAGTGGGGCCTACTCAAGAAACTAGGATGGGTCCCTGTGGGTGGAAAAGCAAAGCCTGAACACGAATGCCGTAATGGGTTGACGATGTGCTCGAATCATCAGAAGGCATTCGATTACTGGCAGTTTTTCATCCGGTTTGATCCAAACGTGAGTGCCTATCTCTCCGGATTGGTGGTTTACGTACTAATGTCAACCTAGATCAACAGATATATTTTTGACCACTACGACAGCTACGATGTTTCTCCAGGTCTTGCACAATTTGATGGCAAGGCAGTGGCTCTCGACCCCAAGGACAAACAATCGCCACTTCCTCTTTTGTTTCTTATCCATGACTACATGGCTCGGGGGAGAAACTTCTACCAACCAAGGCCCGCCGTAGGGGGTAGTCATGGTTGGCAAGATTGGATAACCACCGACGGCGTTGTCCGCGAGGCAGGCGATGGGTTATTCACTTTCAAGCGCACGGCAGCACCCACAATCTCTGACCCTCCACTCGCCTGCCAGCCTACTAGCTTACCCGATTCGCCCACTTTTGTCCAACCACCTGGTTCTATCTACATCACACCGCCAACCGATGAATTGGTCCAGCAACTTATGTCAGTTCAACGTACTCTGCCTAGTTGGAAGGCATGGCAGCAGGGGACCATGACCTGGGAAGGGACAGCAGAAGAAAATATAAAAAGATATGTGGAGGATGTTGGCGTAAATTCTGACTCAGAAGATTAACCTTAAGGTGATTTCTGTGTGTCACGGCGCATGCTAGTATGGCGAGGATACAGCTACGCAGCGAAACCTTTGCGACATCTCCAACATATTATGGGTAGGTAATCCTGCTATTTTAAGAGGCAGATACATATGCCGGCGCCTCCAGGGCTTGTCTCCAAGAGACTGGAAGAATCGACATTAGGTTGACGGGAGGACCTATCACACAGATACAAACGGTAGATATTCCGAATTCACCTTCCTGGTCGTACATATGCATTCGATCCGATTAGCCAACTCCCTGACGCGAGGGGTGAACATAATAACTTCAATGTCTGCCTATTAAGTATCGCCTCAGGGTAGATATCTGCAGCCCCATGAGGCACCTGCATGAAAGGAGCAACAAAGTCATACATTTACTATATAAATATAAAATAGAGGCATCATGAGGCCTCGTAGAATCCCCTCACATACTCAAAGTTTGCGAACTTCTTCTCGTCCTCGTTCTTCACAGTGCCTATATCCATCAAGTTTGGAAGAATCGTCGAGAGCAGGTTACCTATATCCTGAATCTTAGTAGCTTCTGCCACCACCCCAGTCTTCGGGAGACGTGTTACTCTGGTGTTTGGAACAATCGGGTCTAGAGAAGTGGGATTCGTCGCTTGTAAAAGGTGTACTGTCCTCCTCCGAGGTGCAGGGAACGAAGTCGAGGCCAGAAAGCACTGAACTTCATAATTACAGCGTCGGTCAAGATAGCCAATGCTGGGGAGGAGATGAATAGAGATTGGAGGTTTGAGAGGGATGTGAGTGGCTCGAGGCTCGACTGGAGCGCCTGGGGTGCATTTGGAACCATGTAGCCTGGCATGCCTCCGTGAAGAAGTACTTCTCTGAGTGTGGCCTTGAATCGGGGTAGTTGACGAACAAACGCTCCAAGGTCGGTCGAAATTCTGGTGGACTTTGATTGATTCTCGGGGCTTCTCAATCCTGCGGAGGACATCGGTAGCGTTCCCCCAGGTGTGAGCAACGAGTCCGAGGGCGGTCAATGAAGGGAAATAACCGTTCTGTGTCTCGAAAAGGTTAAGATCGAAGAGGATAGGTCGACGTGGAGTGGTATAGCCAGGGAGCCCCATCATCGTCATTTGCGTGACTAGATCATTTTTGTTCGTGGCAAAGGTCCCTAGCTCGAGGCCTTCCCAACCAGACAAGGCCCGCGAACGGACCAATTGGGTAAGAGTTGTCTTGGTAAGAGCTCTTGGGGAACAGTAAATGGCGAAAGCCTTCTGGGGCTACGCAATAGGCCAGATAGAGGCTCGCAAGCATCGGGAAGGGGTAGATTCAGGTGAAGGTTGAAAAGATTGGGAGCCAGTTGCAATACAGTGGCGGAAAAATGCCCAATGTCCCAATTACGCTCAGGTCCCTTCCAATAAGGGTTTAGCGTCAGTGCAATCGTTTCGGTCTTGGTACCGATAAAGAGCCGCAGGTAGGGGAGTGTTTGGGCCGAATGAGGAAGGTCGAGGAAAAGGCGGATGCATCTAAGGTTGGGAAAGAGTTTGTGCATAGGATAGAATGGAGCAATGGCCCTCCAGACAGATTCGTGTATAACGTTCTCGCCATAGTCATGTTCCAGATCAAATACACAGATTTTAGCCCCGTAGTATCTAATCCGAATCAAGTGTTCCTCGTGTGGGACTCTCGTGAAGTACTGGACAACAGAACTCTTAGTTTCGCAAGAAAAGGGTCGAACGCTGTTATACACACCGATACTCCCGTTGATTGCCATCCTTTTCCATTCAAATAGTAGCCGTTAGTCGCGTAAGAGGGCTTTTTCCAAGGCTGAAGCTTGATTTTTCATAGATCCGTGGGTGCACCAAAAATAAAGGAAGGAGGGTGTCCAGCTCTCGCCAAAGAATCGATAGAGCTAATACTGTATCGGCGTTACCCGTTAGAACATGAAAATCTTTCAAAGGAGTGGCTACTCATTGTACCAGAAAAGGTTTTACAAGTCCTCGCTAGAACCGCCAGAACTGTGGATGTTTTCCTATCGTCTTTGCAGTTGGAGAAGTAGAGAAAGATTTCGAAAAGCACGCCTTGATTCGATAGGCACGGATGCATAGTTCAAGTTCGTGATGTCTTCTTCGAGTGCGCTGTCCGTTTCCAAGTGGCGAGAACGTTAAGCACACCTGGTGATGAATCCGTCATGTGCAATTCCGTACCTCCATCGCATGATGAATGTGGATTGGAAGATAATTGCTCGGACATCGGTCCGATGTCAATGAAAAGTTGTTTGTCAACTTGGGCAGGACCAAACATAGCTGGTTGATGATTCGACTCCTTGACCTCTGCCAATGTTCAGTTGTTCTCAATGGTGGAGTACGAAAGGCTCCCCGTTGAACTCTTCGAGGAAGTCGTGAACATAGCTTGTGGGAGCTATGGCGGACAAGACTTGAAGACCTTTCTCTCGAACCTCTGCTTAGTCAATCGCCGGTTTCGTTCTGTATGCCTCTTTCAGGCGCTCAATATAGAGTTCCTTTACGCCGATAGCATATTAGCATAGAAAACGCTCTTTCCGAAAATCCAGCTCTGGTCTATGCCGTTTCCGAAGTCTCCCTCTGGGGACTTCGGCTGGTCACGGTAGACTCAGAAGAACAACGGGACCTCGAAGCCGATGTGGTAAAGGTCGTGGACATATTGTGCGCATCGCCAATTCGGAAGTTGCAACTTCTGGGGGAGGAAAGGGGCGAGGAACCCAGAGACACAGCTTTTGACTGGTTTACACTGGATGACGACTTCTTTAACGCGCTCGAACGGTTTCTCAATTCCGTCAAGCAATCTCTGCGAATGCTCAAGTTCTCTGGGGCGGCCTGTGTCCCATTCCCCCTCATATCGACACTATAACTGGAGAAGATTCAGTTATTCAACTCGGAACCTGATTATGATGATAAAACACCCCCTTCGACTGCCAATCTCACACTGGTCAAGTTGATGAACCCGTACGATTACAGTGTAGCCAATACCTTCTCGAGCACCATATCTCTCTTCAACCTCACCAATTTGTCAAGCCTGACAATTGACCTCTCGGACGAGTCAGTGGATGCTATATCGTCCGTTATCGAGAATTGTTGCAATACTCTCGAAACATTGTGCTGGTGGTATAAGCCGTCGATATCAGGTTTGTCACTCACATTTCCAGGGATTCGGTCTGACCTTTTTGTAATAGATGTTTCGGTAGATCTTACTAACTGCGTCAGACTTAGAAGCTTGTCGCTTTTAGACCATCTGTACCACTTGAAATACGGCGTTCCTGTGTCTACGTTCTCCATGTTTGACAGATTCGGCACGCCGCCAGCGCTCCAAACTATTTCCATACGTCTTCTCCACCACCAGATAATACTGGAGGATACTGATGATATTCTCACCGACCACCTTCCCACTCTTGACCAGTCGATTTCAAATGCTCATTTGACAAGATTGGAATCTGTTTCTATTTCTCTCTCGTATGCATCGACGGGAAGCTTCTCGTATGCAATGCCACTCCATACTATGCCTATTCTGACCGGATCTAGAACCGTGAAAGGTTTCCTCAGCTATGATTATGTTTTTTCGCGCCTCAGATGGTGACAGTCATGCAGAGCAAACGTATGTTTCTATTCAGCCCAGCGAGTCCTTTCATGGAAGAACTAGACAGTTGGTAGTAGCTCCTACCGTAGATGTGTATGTAGAAGCTTTACATGAAGTTAGGCCGAATAGAACAGCTGCAAAACTCCTCGTCTAACAATATGCTCTGTGTCTACGGAGAAAGATTGCAAGCCGCGTGTCAAGAAACGGGTAACCCCGAAGTCCCCAATAGATGGTTGTCATTTGCTTGTTATCCTCAACCATCTCTCGCCAGGCCGCTTGAAAGATGATCAGCGACCCAAGGATACCGGTTGAGCTTCTTGAGGCGGCGGTGCGGAAAGCTTGTGAGAGCTATCACGGCCAGGAGCTGAAATCCTACCTCTCGAACCTCTGCCTCGTGTGCCACCACTTCCGTTCATTATATCAACCTCGCCTCTTCCAAGTGCTCGATATCGAGTTCCATCATGCCGATAGCATTGCTACCGCCCTCTTCAAGAATCCAGGTCTGGCCTCCGCCGTTTCAGAAGTCTCTATCTGGGGGCTCTGGAAAACCGGGCTCGACTCAGATGATCAACAGGAACATGAGGGGAATGTAGTGAAGGTTCTGTATATGTTGAACGCATCGCCAATTCAAAAGCTACAATTTCGTGGGGAAGAGAGGAACGAAGAACTTGGAGACTCCCTTTTCGACTGGGATAGCCTGGATACTGATATCCTAGATGCGCTAGAGCTCTTGCTACGTAGCGTCAAGAAATCGCTCCAAGCGCTCAAATTCTCTGGGGCATCTTATATCCCTCTTTCCCTTATATCCACACCCCACCTCCAGAAGGTTCAATTGATCGACTCGGAGCTTGATGATGAGGACGATGACAATGATGACGATGACGATACACCCCATTCGAACGCCAATATCACATCGTTCAAGTTATTGGCACCGTATAATCACGTCGAATTTGACCGTTTCTCCAACATCATGTCTCGATTCAATTTTAGCCATTTGTCGAGCTTGACAATCGAGGTCTCCGACGAATTGGTGGCTTTAATAAACTCGGTCCTCGCGGAGTGCTGTGACACCCTTGAAGTTATGTCCTGGTGTTACAGGGCGTGGTTACATGGTTCGTTCCGCGTGTTCCAATAATAACCCCTCTCAATCTGTCCTAGGTCCGCCAATAAACCTTACGAATTGCCGCCGACTACGAAGTCTCTCGATCATACATTCTCTCGAGTTTTTGTACTTCGAGGGAAGTTATGAGTCGATGTACGTCATATTCTCGGGAGTTGGAGCTCCTCCTTCGCTTGAAAGCATTTTCATACACCTTCCAAGCACTCCCCACGATAATATCGATAACATCCTCTCCGATCATCTCCCTGGGCTTGACCACTCGATTTCAAAAAATGCTGATTTGAAGCGACTGAAATCCGTTGTTATCTGTATTGAGCCACATAGTTCAACGGACAGCTTCTTGTATGCGCTACCGCTTCATGGAATGTCCAGCCTCGTTGAGCTTGGAATCGTGCGTGGTTATATAAGGTATGAGTACTCTCGCATAGTGGTCAGCCAAGTTGAGCTAAAGCGCACTTTCTCCAGCACCGTAAATCCTCTGTTTGAAGACCTTGAGAGCTGGTAGTAGTTTTACATAGCATGGAATTCTGCCCCGTGAATTTACTTGAAGATAGATGAAGTTGCGTCAAAAGAGCCACAGATTCGCCGTATAACATTCTGAAGGTCACATTAACTATAGTTGGGGGTTTCTGTTCTTGCAAGACGAAAAATTAATTAATTAATTCGACGGAAAGAGAGAGAGAGAGAAAAGTTCGTATATCACTTGTAGGTAATCTATCTTCGCAACAAACATGTCAGCAGCATAGCCCAGAGGCATTTGCACGATCTATTCAACTAGCGGTTCCGGAGACGCGTCGAGCATCTGGCGAAATGATGTTTCGCACGAGTCATGATTTCACGCAAGTTTGATATTCTAGGCTCGTTTCTGCGGCCTCCACGCAAGATATAAGCACAAAAGATCGGCTTGTCATATAATGGATGTGTTCCGGACTAATTTTTCACTGTTTGAAGCAGCGCACTCTTTCCAGAACGCGCTTCGCGCGTTGAGATAGACGGCTCAAAATCGAGCCCAGCAGGGTACCTCGTTTAATGGACTTGCTTGGAGAAAGCATTCCATACAATTGAGGGTTCAGAAACAGGTTCTAATGGCCCGTTCTGAGGTTCCGATGCGTCGACCGCGAGCTGCAATTTTTGGCAAATACGCTTCCTCGCTTGCTGACAACTAATCAAGTTATTTACAGATCAAAAAGGCACCTCTGGCCCTTATATTATCTCGGTTAGGTAGATGGGATGTAATTCAACGCATTACAGCGGTACAAAACGGTACAGGCGCTGGTTAATAACCAACTTCGGCGAGCCAATCCTACAAGAGGACTTAAGCTTATGTAAGGTTAAGTCCTATTAAGGCTAAGGGACTTAAATTAATAATTAAGTCTCGCGGGCCTCCAGCCAGCCATAGTTAATCCGCCTTCTGAAGTGGCATCAAGTCGCGCCGCGCCTCAAGGGATGTGCCTCATCTGATTGGCTTATCAATGTGGGGATGCTGTGACCGTAACGGAAGTCCCAAGGAGGGCAGTCTGACTATGGCTGGGGAGGTGGAGCGACCTATCTGAGTTTGAAATGACCTACTGGATATAGTAGGTTGACCTACTCTATATGGGAACTGGACCCACTTATTTTGGACACCGCTGAGAGCACTCATTTGGCTGGGCCAGATTTGACGTTCTCTGGAGCAATTGTGCGTCAAATTTAAGCAGTGAAAGTGTGTATATAGCGTTCTTGCATTGTACTTAGACACGCGGAGCGCGTTTTAGAAAAAATTTGACCTGCTATCGGCCGAAACTTACGCAGAATAACACATTCATGGCCAGTTTTGCACCTAAAGCACGGATTTTTGGCCGTTTGCGAGAATCCACGCGCCAGTCGAGTTTGATATCGATGTTTTGTAACTATTCGCGGCTGATTACAGAGTTTTGAGTCCGAGATTGCACTAATTTCGGCCGAAATGAGCACTTTTGATGTAGGGGCAGCTCGAGGAAGAGATATCTCAGAATGATGAATTCATAGGCTAAAGCCTTGCAACCCAAAATACAGATATCTTCAGCAGTCCAAGTATTGGGAATGCTACCAGAATAGCATTAATTCTACTCTTTCTTGTATAATTCAGTAATTCCTTCCCAGCTTCTACCCAACATTGCGCACTTTACAAAGTAGCTGATGGTCTGGTATTTCTTCTCAATAGACCGAAGGCACTAAATAGTACGCCAAAGGTATTTCCCAGCCCCAATCATTGTTCGCTCTCGCACTCTTTAATGAATCAGAATTTCCTCTGTATTTACCTGGCAATCCAGAACCTTTCTGACAAAGATTGGCCGTCTTGACCGCGTAACTATATCGTTCAGACACACTATACCTTGAAACTACCTGAAATTTAAAGCGATTGCTTCGAGTTGTTACACAGGAAGACTGTTCGTCAACCCTCCATTCATCCGTGCCCTCGATTACATTGCTTGATTCGAGTGCTGGACCTTTGATCTTGACATGTCGGAGAGTATTTCCTTGGGATTTCATGCTCTCCGACGATTTCCCCACGCGCTTTCTCTTCCCCTCTTTCCTCCCCCTTAATTAATTAATTAATTTTTCTCTTCTCGTCTGGACCTCCCCCGCCATAGTTAGAGTGCCCCAAGGAGAGGCTTCTTGAAAGCGGATTCCATGACCAGCAACCCAAGGGTACCAGTTGAACTTTTTGAGGCGATAGTGCAGATAGTTAGCAAGGGCTATAACGGACAGGAGTTGAAATCCTACCTTTCAAACCTCTGTCTCGTGAGCAACCACTTCCTTCCTTGTGCCAACCTCGTCTCTTTCAGTCACTCGATATCCAATACTATCGGACTGATGACTTTGCCACCACGCTTTCCCAACGCTCTGACCTCGTCTCAGCCGTTCTAGAAGTGTCAGTATGGGGGCCGTGGCGACCATGGGAAATGTCGGATGAACTGACGAGAACCGAAGCCGAGATAGTCAACATTCTGGACATGTTATCCGCATCGCCCATTCGGAAGATCCAGCTTCTGGGAGAATGGTGGGGCGGAGAATTCGGGGAGTATCAGTTTGACTGGGATGAGGTCGATGAAAACCTCCGACATGGGCCCGAACGATTCCTCGATAATGCACGATCCTTGCGGACGCTGACGATTTCCTCGGCTAGCATCCCCTTTTCCCTCATGTCCTCGCCCTCTCTCGAGGGGCTTCAGCTGATCGACTCCGAACACTAAGACTGGGAGAATACACCCCGCCCAACCGCCAACTTCAAACTGCTCAAATTAGTAGCGCCTCGCAGCCATGTCAACTTCACTGGCTTCATCAACGTCGCCTCTTGCTTCAATTTCAGCTCGTTATCGACGTTGACAATTGACCTCTGGGATGAGTTGGCCGAATTGATTACGTCAATCCTCGAGGACTGTTGCCAAACTCTTGAAAGCTTATGCTGGCGCCTTCATACCTTCTTATCTGCAGGTTAGTCACGCAAAGCTTCCGGGACCATGGTTCTAATTTTCTGCCAGATGTGTCGATAAGTCTCACCAAATGAATCAGACTACGACATCTCTCGATTATACAGTCTTTGGATCACCTGCAACGCATGGGCAACCTATCCAAATTCTCGATTTTTGACAGACTCGGAACGCCGTCATTGCTTGACACCATTTCCGTACACTTTCCGTACCACAAGACTTACTCTAAATCCACAGACGGTATCCCGTCCAAACATCTTCCAATAATCGACCAGTCAATTTCAAATGCTTCTTGGGAACATTTGAAATCCGTCCATATATTCTTAGTATGCGAAGGCGGATTGTACTTGTCCGCTTCGCCACTTCATGAAATGGCCAATCGCATTCAACGAGGTATCCTACATGGTCACATGTGGTAAGATTATAGCGCATCCGAGAGCTGAATAGCTTAATCACGCTTCTTCCCAGCCCAACAGATCCTCTGGCAGAAGAATTGGGACGTTGGGAGTAGCTTGGCTCAGGCCATCACAACTAGATAGCTAATATATTGATTCTTACATCGACTTTGCATGTGAAATTAAAATGCCGCATGGTGAATAAGGGATCGAATCGTGTATGCTTTTAGTTAAAGGAGTACTACGACGAACGACCGAATATTCATAAACCTTCAATTGTTGACCCCGAACCGCCCATATAGAGCACCTGGATCGAATGAACCCGAAAGTCATCGAAATCTGGATCAGTCTTTAAGACCAAGAATTCTATGAACTACGGTTATCCAAGACTCAATAAACGAGATTCACCTTGAACCCCAAAAGTCGTTCTTCGTCCATCAACACCCTTCGGAAGTTATGAAGCTCGACGGTATCAACGACGGTGTAAGGCAGAGACGTCACAACGTCCTCCGAAAACCCGGTTCCATGCGGAATATGAGTAGGTTCTCGTACGACTCCGATGTCGGCCACAGGGTTCTCTTGAATACACGCGTCCCGCTGCTTGACTCGAAAGGGGTTGAAATCCAGGATCTGCAGATATTGGAGGTCTCCTGTGACGGAAACCGCGTGAACGAAACGCTGGCCCGCAGAAGCGGTCATCAGATTCGTTTGGGTGTTAGATAGCTGGCCCACGCGTGTGCGATCTGGACCCCAGCGCTCCCAAGGGATGGGACTGGGTTCGGGGCCACCGTCAATCAAGACGTCCTCTATACCCGACGCGTTCACGGGCGAGTCAGGCTCAGACGGGAAAAGGTCGAGCAGGGAATGACGGTGGGTGATGAAAGCGAACTTAGATGGATGGAATGCTGATTGGAGACTGAGGTAGAGAAGTACTAGGGCGTTATCCGGATTCGAGTTGAAGGGGAGTGGGGAAAAGGGAAGGTGGGAGGCGGGGTTGGGTTCGCCTCGGCAGGAGAGGCTGCGTAAGAACCAATCAGGTGAAAAGGTGGGAAGAGCGAGTGAGCGGTAGGGTTGCGATAACTGTTCCTCAATTGTTCGTGGGACCTGCCATAGGTCCAATGTATGGCGTTTTGCGTTCGCTACCATAATTTTGTCTTCTGAAAGTGGCACCAGCCCGTAGCATGTGCAATACGGCGCCTCGACCGACTGAATAACGCGTTAGCCAGGTGGATAGATCACGAAGATGAATCGGCCTACCATCTTCAGCTTCCCATCCTTCCAGTTATATGTGAAAAGTCGATCGGACGGAACAGAGAGGTCAATGACGTGGTGAACCACCAAAAAGATATTATCTCCCACAATCTCGATATTCACGGCAAATTGGGCCCATGTCGTTTCATATATTGCCAACATGGGTTGCTTTGCAAGGGGATGTGGTTTATGCGTGGACAGCTCAAGTAATTGAAGCTCGAGTATCCAGCTGCCGGGAGTTGTAGCGGATTCGCGCCTGCGAGAAGCTGAGAACGACAACAGCGTCAAGCATACTGAGGCCTCACCGCGTAAGGACGACGATCATGTCGTGCTCGTATATTGAAAGGCCAAAATCTATTATGATTCTCCCTTCTTCAACAAGGAGACACTTCCAAGTGGGCCTCTCATCTTTCTCAGCGGGCAGGGCGCAATAATACAGAGTCGTCCGATTAGAATTTCCTGAGAAATATGTTCCTCCGGTGAGGTCGTACAGACCAGAGGTATCATGACTGAAAGGTATTTCTGTCGTAAATCCAATATCTAGGTTCTGCCAGCCATGCTGCAGCCGCTCCAGACGGTGGAGTTTGTCGGAAGCTGGAAGCTTGACCCGAGGATTGTCTTCAACGTCGTTAATTTGCTGCTGCACCTGGTACTCCAATACCTGGTAATCTTGGATGAGACGGTTGAAAATAGAATGAGCCGCTCTACAGGCATAAATATCCCGGAAATCCAGAAAAGAAAGGATAGCGACCAGAACTTCTGATGGCAAGGCTATGAGTTGCAACATGGTGGAAAGGAAAGAGGCTGTCATCCAGATTAGACTGTATCAGAAGTTAGGACGAGGTGGTTGTAGTGCGGTTGGATCAGTAGATCCGGGTACAGTATCTTGTACGTGAGATAATTCACCCGTATGGGGGATTCCGAGTGGTTTTCAAGGCGTGACCCCGGTGGGCTACGGTGGTGAGTTCCCCAACTAGCTTGATTCCGGCATTTAGCCAAGGCAGAGGCCGACTGGTGAACTGGACCGTCGAGCCTACCCGCCCAACGGGCGCGGAGACCCCGCCCCGGAAGCTTACAAGTCCTATAATTCTTAGAAAGATGAGTTTATCAGCCGGTGGTGGTCAGAGCCCCTTCTGGAGTACCACCTCTCCACCCACAAGGAATTATGAGCCTCGTTCAAGCCTCGTTCTTGGCCATGGTGACATCACTCGAATTGCCAAGCTGCTAACCCCTGAAATTAATCGACCAGTAACGATTTGTTCTCAGTCTTCAAACCACTCAGACAAACTCCATAATCTACCAATCAATTTATACCATGTATGACTTTGAACCTATGAGATTAATACTGTATCACACTCCAATTCTACCTCGTATCGCCCAGAGCAAGTCCACAAGACTTGGGCCTCATTAGCAGCATTCACTAGAACTTTGTGTAACTCCGTGTCCTACCTAGTTACATGAGGTGAGACTCTATCTAAGCCGAGAGTTGGATTGCTTGATCACGCTTCTTAGCCTGACAGGTCCTCTGGTAGGAGGATTGGAACGTTGGGAGTAGCTTCGCTCACGCCATCACAATTGGATGGCTAGTATATTGATTTCTACCTCTACATCGACCTTGTATGTAAAATTAGAATGCCGCATGGTGAACAAGGGATCGAATCATGAACGCTTTTATTTTACAGTAGGTCCTGTAAATAATGACAAGACCGATATTTTTTTCTTGCAGAAGTGTCCATTCTCGAAAAGGTATCTTACAAAGAACCCCCAATGAGCGACTGCTCACAAGTTCGAATCACGCTGGGGCAAATTTCTTTAACTCAAAGGTCGGCGTAAGAACCCGGCTACAAGATGTAGAACAAAGTATGTACCGTAAACCAGCCTGGGATTTTGTTCTTGCAGTTTATTACATTTCTTGCAGTCCTTCGAAGATTCAAGACGGACGCTTCTTTTTGAGAACGAGGCGACGCGCGAAAAATGGATATTCCATTGTTCATCATAGTACTCCCTATAGTAGTACCTGTAAATAATGATTATTGCCATTTGCACAAGAATTGGCGCGGCCCATCACAACGCATCACAACGCGCCAAACCAAGGCGAATCTTCCAAGCTCGATTTCTCGACAGGCATTGGTCCGTTTTACTTGAAAGTTGGTTCACTGGAGTCGTGGAATGTGGGGCTAGAGGGCCCCATAGTTCTCGTAGTAAAATTTTGAGTTCTTGTATTTCATGTATTTCGATGCAATGGAGGAGAAGAATTGGAATTATGCAAGAACCACCAAACATACAGCCCTGAGACGTGAGATCTGAGTGGTTTGGTAGTCTATCCAGTGGGCCTCATGTGTTTCTAAGCTATTGCAGTCCATACAGCTTCTTGAGATAGCCATCATAGATATGCCAAGACAACCTATGATAGATTGGCTCATCTGACACGACTCAGCCATATGTGGGTGAAATCAATTGACCTGTATATATGCAAGAGCCAATTCAAGCTCTTTTCACCGCAAAGGATGCTGTTCTGTTGGCCGATAGTTCCTCCCTTCCCGGACTATCACCCCCACCATCTCTAGCATTCTCTATACCACGTTACCTCTGTTCTGTGACAATAATAGGTCTGAGCAGGCATTATATATGTACAAGCACTTTCTATAGGCTGCCTGAGTTTAATTTGGCCCAAGCCGTGTCAATGTTTGAGGTAAGAGGAAGCAAGAAGTCTTCTCTGATCCCCGAATTACGCAAACACGAGGATCACTCTTCTCTGTTGCTGTCCAGACCTTGCAAACACATGGGACCCACTGGATAGACTACCAAACCACTCAGATCTCACGTCTCAGGGCTGTATGTTTGGTGGTTCTTGCATAATTCCAATTCTTCTCCTCCATTGCATCGAAATACATGGGGTACGGGAACTCAAAATTTTACTACGAGAACTATGGGGCCCTCTAGCCCCACATTCCACGACTCCAGTGAACCAACTTTCAAGTAAAACGGACCAATGCTTGTCGAGAAATCGAGCTTGGAAGATTCGCCTTGGTTTGGCGCGTTGTGATGCGTTGTGATGGGCCGCGCCAATTCTTGTGCAAATGGCAATAATCATTATTTACAGGTACTACTATAGGGAGTACTATGATGAACAATGGAGTATCCATAAAGCTTCAACTTGTTGATCCTGAGCCACCCATATAGAGCACCTGAATCGAACGAACCCGAATATCGTCGGAATCTGGATCAGTCTTCAAAACCAAGAATTCTATGAGCTAAAGTTATCCAAGACTCAATAAACGAGATTCACCTTGAACCCCAAAATTCGTTCTTCATCCATCAATACCCTTCGGAAGTTAGGAAGGCTGACGGTATCGACAACAGTGTAAGGCAGAGACGTCACAACATCCTCCGAAAACCCGTTTCCAGGAGGAATGTGAGTAGGCTCCGATACGACTTCGATGTCTACTTCAGGGTTGTCCTGAATATACGCGTCTGTTTGCTTGGCTCGGATAGGATTGAAGTCTAATATCTGCAGATATTGGAGGTCTCCTGTGACGGAAACCGCGTTGACGAAACGCTGGCCCGCAGAAACTGTGATTAAATTTGTTTGGGTGTTGGATAACTGCACGACCCGTGTGCAAGCTGGGCCCCAGTGCGCCCAAGGAATAGGGCTGGGTGCGAGACCACTGCTGGTCAGGAGGTCGTCTTCCATATCCGACGTGTCCACGGGTGAGTCAGGTTTAGACGGGAAATGATCGAGTAGGGAACGACGGTGGGTGATGAAGGCGAACTTGGATGGCTGGAATGCGGATTGAAGACTGAGGTAGAGGAGGACCAGGGCGTTATCCGGATTCGAGTTGAAGGGGAGCGGAGAGAAGGGAAGGTGAGAGGCAGGGTTGGGTTCTCCGCGACATGAGAGGCTGCGTAAGAACCAATTAGGTGAAAAGGTGGGAAGAGCAAGTGAGCGGTAGGGTTGCGACAACTGGTCCTCGATTGTTCGTGGGACCTGCCATAGGTCCAGTGTATGACGTGTTGCGTTTGCTATCATAATCTTGTCTTCTGAAAGTGGGACGAGCCCGTAGCATGTACAATACGGTGCCTCGACGGACTGAATAACTTGTTAGCTAGGCGAGTATATCACGAAGATAATTTGGCGTACCATTTTTAACTTCCCGTCTTTCCAATCATACGTGAAGAGTCGATCAGATGGTACAGAGAAGTCCACGGCGTGGTGAACTACCAGGAAGAGATTATCTCCCACAATCTCGATATAAACGGCAAATTGAGTCCACGTTGTTTCGTATACTGCCAATATGGGTTGCTTTGCACGAGGATGCGGTTTATGCGTGGACAGCTCAAGTAACTGAAGCTCGAGTATCCAGCCGCCGGGAGTTGTAGCGGATTTGCGCCTGAAAAAGATTGAGAACGACTACAGCGTCAAATACGCTGATTACTTACCGGGTAAGGACGACGATCATGTCGTGCTCGTATATTGAAAGGCCGAAATCTATTATGACCCTCCCTTCTTCTACAGGGAGACACTTCCAAGTGGGCCTCTCATCTTTCTCAGCGGGCAGGGCGCAATAATACAGAGCCGTCCGGTTGGTGTTCCCTGAGAAATACATCCCCCCGGTGAGGTCGTACAGACCAGAGGTATCATGACTGAAAGGTATTTCCGTCGTAAATCCAATGTCTAGGTTCTGCCAGCCATGCTGCAGCCGCTCCAGACGGTGGAGTTTGTCTGAAGCCGGAAGCTTGACCCAGGGATTATCTTCTACGTCGTTGATTTGCTGTTGCACCTGGTACTCCAAAACTTGGTAATCCTGGACAAGGCGGTTGAAAGTTGAATGAGCCGCTCTACAGGCAAATATATCTTGGAAGTCCAGAAAGCAGAAGATTGTGACCAGAACTTCGGGTGGCAAAGCCGTGAGTTGCGACATGGTGGCTTGGAGAGAATCGCAACATAGCCACAAATGTTGAGCGAACAGCGTCATCTACCAGCGATAAGATCAGATCAACGGCATCTCCGAACTCTCTTGTAACCTGAATTCACGACACAGCTGCAGAGCTCGCTGAATGACCATATTCTAGAGTCCAGCCATGAGAGAAAAGAAAACGAACAAGATCAAATCGACCAAAGAATGGGACCGGCCTCGCTCAATCGTGACACTCGTTCTCCTCAAGGTTCATCACCTGTAGCTTGGGAGAACGGAAAGCTCTTGTTGGGCTCAGGAATCCAACAAACCCCCAGTATTCCCCCAGTACCTAGTCGGTTCTCACCGGCAATAATGATATCTTATGGGCGATGATGAATGATTACGACCTCCCCAGCTATTCAACAACAATTGCTTTTCTGCGCCATCTCCATTCTCGCATACCTCGGATCTCCCTGTCATGAAAGATACTCGTTGACGGCGAAAGATGCGGCATAACTTGGCTATGCTATCTCACAATTGAGTTTGGCTGTGTCACCTCCATACCACTATCCTTCACAAGCGACAACGATTGAATTGACAGCGGCCTGGATTGGCCGCCAATGCAAACTACGCAAAGTATAAAACTCGATGATACTTCTTTAGCCATAGAATGGTCTTCAAGCTCATGAAATTGTCTCTTGCACTCGTATTTCTCGCTAGCTTAGTTTCTGGGGCGCCTACGACTGATCCTCTCGTGGTCAACACCCCGTATGTAACATCCCAATAGGCGAGAACAGTGACCAACGTCATCCTAGATATCAGACCTATGCTGTTTGCTCGGGCGGTATATTCACCTGGAACGGAGGAATGGGCAAGTCTTCTTCGGAGAACATAGCACGTCATTCATAAAGCTCACCTCATTACAGCGCCATATCACTTTGTATGTTGTCAATTCCTTTTCTCATCGCCTTTTGGCGGTGGCATATCCTAAAATGCATCAGAAGTAAGCATGTTGCTTCCCGAATTCTCCAGCTCGATGGCCCACCCAACTTCACCAGCTTCACCTCAGCTACGGACCCCAACGCTGCTCCGTTCCAGGCGTACGGCCCATGGCCTGACACCCAATTCCTCTGGGGAGGAGCTGCGCCTCCAGGTCAAGACATTTTCCATACGAGTTGTTCCTGAATTCACGCTACATGTATGATAGGCAGCGTCGTCGAGCTCGTTGTGGAAGATTCGACTGGCGAGATTGCGGTGTCAGCGTCCTGGACCATGACAGATAATTGTACGTGTTCCCCTGCTAGCGTTCATATACATTGCTAATCTAGCTCACTAGTTGACCACTTGTGTTTACCGGACCCTTGCGTCGGCGGTCATGGTACTGGGACCTGTCCTTGAGCGCAGCCTTGGGCTGGTTGTTTCCTCAAAGCATATATCATTACAACGCTACATCAGATATGTATGGCATGTCCTTAGATATCCTTACGGAATTCGACCCACGTTACGTATATATGAGGGGCCTGGAAACACAATTAAATTTCTCACAATCTGGCCGTACGGTCGATAAGTCATGTATCTATAAGTATGGAAAGATGCAAATATATGGTACAGGTTACGAGTACATTGCAATCCGGAAATCTTTTAGCGTATCAAGGAGTCAGAGGGTACATAACGGGTATAAAGCAAAGTGGTAGTAAGTACATGGAACATGCTTTAAGTATAGCCTTGAACGGTAGCCCGAGGTCGACGATTGAACATGTGCCTTGAGGCACCTCGTTCCCCAGCGAGCTTGTTGATCGAGTTGAGCAGGTCGCCTCGTCGGAGTGGTTCTGAGCGATTTAGGTCAGTGATAATCTGCGCGGGTACGAGAACGACGTACTGGTGATATGATCGTCCATGCCTGCTTGCAGGCATCGTTCGCGATCGCCAATCACTGGTAGGAAGAAGGTTAGCAAAAGCTTGCAAGGAATAGTTCACCACTTACTAGCGTGAGCGGTGAGGGCGATAATGGGTGTCGCCGACAGGCCACGGTGCATCTCATAAGACCGGATCAGCTCCGTTGCCTCCATTCCACCCATGAACGGCATAGACACATCCATCTGGACAACATGTTAGTTCGCGCTGGCGGGGGTGTGATGGAAACATACCAAGATGATGTCGAAGGGTTTGCCTTGATTCACCCGGCTCTTGAAGGCGTCGACTGCGAGACTTCCATTTTCGGCAATCTCGACCGAGTGGCCATACTTCTCGAGGATCTTGACGGCGAGCTTCTGGTTGACCAAGTTGTCTTCGGCCAGAAGGATATCGAAAACGACATCATTGGGGGCTGCCACGGGACTGACGGTGTTGGACTCGAGTGCGGATATGAGTGCTGAAGCGAGGTCTTGTGCAGTCACAGGCGTCGTGACCTGAGAGCTGATGCTGTTGTCGAGGCACCACTTGACTGAGGCGAAAACTCAGATGCATGACCGAAGGCAGCAAGTAGCAAGGAGACTTACGATTCAACCTTGGCATTGATGGTGCAAGCAGCACGATAGGAATATATCGGAGATGCTCGTACTCGCGAATGCATTCCGTCTGTGGACAGAATGAATTAGAAATGAAAGAAGATCAAGCAAGGAACAACTTACGATGTTCAGAGAGTCTACGACAATGGTATCAATATGAGGGCACTTATCCTTATCCGACACCTCGCTGACGGTGTGGACGACAAAAGGTCGGAGGCCGAGCTCCTTGATGCGGTCCACGACGCCGGTGGTATCATAGAGGGTATCAACGAAGAGGATGGTTCGCTTGGCGAAGGCTGACATCTTCCCGAGGGTGTTTTCGAGGGTGCTGAGGGAGATTTGCGAGGTGATGGTGAAGAAGAACTTGGAGCCTTTGGAGACTTCACTCTCAACCCACATGTTGCCTTGCATGAGGTTGACGAGCCGCTTTGAGATGGATAGTCCAAGACCGGTACCGCCATACTCCTAAAGACGACATTAGCTTGGGCCAGAAAAGAAAAATGGAGGTGCGTACTCGTGTAGTGGATCCATCAGCCTGACAGAAGGTATCAAAGATGAGGTTTAGTTTGTCCTTGGCGATACCAATACCCGTATCCATGACACAGAACTCAAGGGTGACGTTCTGGTCATCTTTGGCGAGGAGGCGGCAGCTAAGGGCAACGTGTCCCTTGCGGGACATCTTGCTAGGCGTAAACTTGATGGCGTTGCCGACAAGGTTGGTGATGACTTGACGAAGACGGAGCGAATCACCAATGAGTTGATCAGGAATATCGGGCTCGACGTCGTAGGTGAGGTCAAGGTTGTTCTGGGAAGCACGGACGACGAGCGTCTTGAGGATTCCGAAGACCGTCTGGCGTAGGGAGTATGAGACGGCCTCCATGGTCATACGCCCAGCCTCAACTGTAAAGACGTCAGAAGTTGAAGCTTGACACGGAGAGACAATACTCACTCTTGGAAATATCCAAGATGTCGTCAATAATGAGAAGCAGGGAACGAGCCAAGCTGTGCACAAGCAGCAAGCTTTCTCTTTGCGAACGGTTCAAGTCCGAGTCGAGTGTCAACTCGGTCATGCCGATGATACCGTTCATCGGCGTTCTGCGTAATATGCGTCAGTAAGGCAAGGTAACGAGGGAGAAATGCGACATACCTGATTTCGTGAGACATGTTGGCCAAGAATTCCGATTTACTCCTGTTTGCGAGTTCAGCCGCCTCCCTAGCCGCGGTGTTCTTCTGGATAGAGTCGCGCAAGTTGAACACCATCTGATTGATTTGAGTCTTCAAGGAGTCCATTTCTCCGCTCGCCTCAACCGTGATGAATCGTGAGAAGTCGCCATCCATAGCCGCTGCTGAGATCTGTGCGAATCCACGGACTTGTGTCGTCAAGTTTCCAGCCATAGTATTCACCGCGATTCTGCAAGGGCATGTCAGTCAAGCGCGCAAATAATGGGATGAAATGCGACCTACGTAATTTCTTGCCATATCCCTTGTACATTCCCCACTTCCGCCTGCACCCCCAGTTTACCCTCCGTTCCCACTTCTCGAGCCACCTTTTTGACTTCGGCCGCGAAAATGGCCAATTGGTCGATCATGTCGTTGATGGTATTGACGAGGTTCAACATTTCACCAGAGACCGAGACACCAGTGATCTTCTGGGTAAGATCACCCTTCGCGACAGCAGTCTGAATGACTTGTTAGCGAGACTGTGACAAGAGAGAGAACAGGCGTGCTTACGGTGGCAACGGCGATAGTTCGGACTTGCAAGGTCAACTATATGCGTCATGGTAGTAGGATGTCGCGGGAGGAGATGATGAACCTTACATTGGCAGCCATCACGTTGACATTATCCGTCAAATCCTTCCAAGTACCTCCGACTCCTTCTACCCTCGCTTGACCTCCCAATCTTCCTTCCGTTCCGACTTCACGAGCGACACGAGTGACTTCATCAGCGAAGACACTCAAACTCTCCGTCATCTTGTTGACGGTTTCCTTCAACTCCAGGATCTCGCCACGGACGTCGACCTTGATCTTCTTCGTCAAATCACCATTTGCGACCGCTTTCGTGACTTCAGCGATAGAGCGAACTTGATTGGTCAAGTTCATGGCCATCAAGTTGACATTGTCGGTGAGCGCCTGAGGAAGATGATATCAGTATCAAGAAAGAGGTACACGAGTAAAGGAGAGAACGAACCTTCCATGTACCTTGAACGTCAGGAACATACGCCTGACCACCCAAGATACCTTCTGTTCCGACTTCGAGAGAGACACGGGTGACTTCGTTGGCGAGAGTGGAGAGCTGAGCCACCATTGAATTGACGGTAAGCTTCAGATCCAGCATCTCTCCTTGCACGTCGACGTCGACAACTTTGCTGAGGTCGCCACATGCGACCGCCTTCGTGACCTCCGAAATTGATCGCACTTGGTCAGTCAAATTTGACGCCATTTTCTGAAGGGTCAAAGATGAGTATATGCGATGAATATTGAATGCGAGAACGCTTACATTGACGTTCCTCGTCAAGTCAGCCCAGGTGCCTTGCACGCCATCGACCTTCGCCTGACCTCCCAATATACCTTGCGTTCCGACCTCCAACGCGACACGAGTAACTTCGGATGCGAATGCGGACAATTGATCCACCATTGAATTTATAGTCCCTTTCAATGTGGACATCTCGCCCTCGACTTGAATTTCGATTTTCTGTGTCAAGTCACCCTGGGCGACGGCAGTCGTGACCACGGCGATAGACCGCACTTGATCCGTCAATGACGAGCACATTCGATTGACCTATGTAAAGACATAGGTCAGCCGGAGCTAGAAGGAGGGAGAAAGAGGATACGAACATTCCGAACCAACTCATACCACACTCCCTCAACGTCAGGCACATGTGCCTGGCCACCCAACTTCCCTTGTGAACCGACCTCCATCGTTACTCGAGTGACTTCTGCAGCGAGCGCTCGTAGCCTGAGTGACGAGTCAGTAAAACTGAGTCTTGGGCAAGAGGAAGACAACATACCGAACCACCATTCCGTTGACGGTATTCTTGAGATCAAGGATTTCACCTTGAGCATCGACCTCGATTTGCTTGGACAAGTCACCGAGGGCGACAGCTTTGGTGACGCGAGCGATGGACCTGACCTGGGACGTAAGATTGGCAGCAAGTTTGTTGACGACACCTGTCAACTCGCGCCAGGTGCCTTCAACATCGAGAACGAGAGCTTGACCACCGAGTTTGCTAAGAATAGATGTCAGACTCTTGGAACGTCCAGAGAAGAGATACAACTTCGCTTACCCTTCAGTACCGACTTCCTGTGAGACGCGAGTGACTTCCTTTGCGAATTGACCGAGTTTGTCCACCATCGTGTTGATGACATTCTTGAGTTGAACCATGACGACACCTTGAACGTTGACCGTGATCTTCTGATTGAGATCACCTCGAGCGACGGCGTTGCAGACCCGTGCAACATCCTGGACTTGATCTTTGAGCTCTTGCAGCTCACGAACTTGCTCCTTGTAGTGACCAAGTTCCTGGTTTTGGGAGCGAAGGTAGCTCAGTTCCTCCTCAACTGAGGGGAACGATGCGGGTGGCTCTTCTATGAGAGGTCCTCTGCCGCATGCTGGGCACTTGACAGAGATGGGTATCTGGGGTTGGGGCTAAGCGCGGTTATCAGTAAGAAATTTGTCGGTTACAAAGCCAAATAGGATGGCGCTACTTACATCCAACACTGGCGGTGGGTGATTAGAGCTGGATGAGTCGCTGCTGCCGTTCATTGCAGAACCGTTAAGAGCAGGGAATTGCTGCCTCAGGACGTCGACTTTGCTGAGAATGCTGTCAGTGTAAGGACCGACGGGGCCATCATAGGCAGGTATCGACTGGTCGGATGGGTCGGCGTTGAGAAGACGATACAGATAAGCTTGAAAAGGGTCCGAGTGCTGGGGATCGGTGGAGGGAATAGTCATCGTCGCTGTTGGGGACGATGAGGACGACCTTGAAAGAGGCTAAGGCAAAGATTGTGAACGGGGTTGTATTATTGCGATTTCCAAATTAGGCGCTGCCTTCACACGTGTTGCCAATCACGTAAGCGAATCCTCCCAGCGTCCGGCTTCCGGAACGGCTCCGATGCCCTTTTCCGTCCATTTCAGCATTACTACTGATTCCGGTTGGGAAATTTTGGACCAGGACCGCAAATTAGTATCTGGTTCCGCCGATCAGTCAGCGTCTTGAGCGGCAATTCGAAGCCTACACCATTCACCGCAGTTCACTTGAGGGTCAACACGCGCAATAGCGCCACACTGATCTAGTGGTATTGCTTCGTTCTCGGGATACCCCATGGGGACGTTTAATTCGAGTCCAGGAGGCTATCCTGGTTTCTCTCATGCTGGCGACATCGAAACAGAGCTATGACGATTGCAAAGACGTTGCCGGCGCAACAGGCGTCAGCATTACGAAAACGAGGCATGTTCCCCGCCTTAACAACCTAATCTTCTGGCGGAATGTGATCCGATATGAACCCTGCCCGCCGTCTCCCTGCGGCATTGGATGATCTGCTGACTTGCCATCCACCCCAATCAGTCAGATTGGGGTGGATCGCGCCGCCTCGTGTTTCGATGCCAGGGCTCCAGAGTATAATGCTGTAGACGAACTTAGTTCCGCTTATTCGTGCAGGGTTCAAATGGCAAGCAGCACACCTTTGGCTGAGCAAGCCGAGAAGATTAGGCGGTAATAAGAGTGAGATCCGTCAGTTCTCGCGATACATGAGGCCACCTCGAGGATGGTGTCGAAGTTTCCGTTGAGCAGACCTGGACCACAGGAAATGGATCCCGTCAATCAGGGTCCGAATATTCAGCACATCAGCTCCACCGTTCACAAGATCCAGATATTCCTATCGACCTAGCTACCCCATTTCATTGCCTTCCTCTCTCCCTTTCGTTAAGCTGTTCAAGAAGCGGTCTAGCGCTCTTGATGCCGTGAATCACTGTATTCATTTGCCAATTCGTCGAGAACGGTCGACGCTCTACATCCATCTCTCTCCGAATAATCACCACGCAAAGACGGACCCACGGGCCGAACATCATAACTGGAAGTCGTCGTTCCACCGTACCAAGTTGACACCAAAGACCCCGAAATGAACCCAGCCCACCGCGATATGATATATCTCCTCGGCCTCCATGTTCAGAGATAACCACTGATATGAAGGAGCGGTTAAGTTCATGATTGCTGAGCTTCCTGGTCCCTGTGGTGGATGACTCGGTCTGAGCGAAGTCGACGTCAAAATACATAACTGCTCTGCAAATAACCTAAGTGCACGAAGCACAGCAAATTGAGGAACGTGGCAAGTGCATGTGAGCCACGAGTGGTGTGACGATTGGAAAGTCCCATCCTATACAAAGCCTTCTGAAGCATGGTTGACTGTGAAGGAGTGACATAGTGGGGACTGCAGCGACCAGTGCCTTCACACTCGACTCGTTCATACCTTCGCGTAACTGACAGAATGCGAGGATTTCCATGTTTTATGCGAGGTTCAGGCTACATATAAAACCGTAGATAAGTAGACCTTCCAGACCTTCTTCAGTCATTTGAAGTCCGCGAATGTGGGAAAGACCCGTCAACTCACTAGACCGTACACGTATAGTTCGTTGAAGCCTTTTCATATTTCAACCGTCTCCAATACCGACCGCCACTCAAGCTATGCAAACCTTGGAGTTTGAAACCTATCGCATCACTCGGTACTATGAACGCCTGGCAATTAATTGGAATGGTGAAATCGTTGCTGAAACGGACAGTGATGCAGAGGTTCAGCACATGGTGCGTGTCGTATATGTATTTTCCCGAGCAATACACGTATTAACTGTCCCCTCCCCACTACCCAGTGGAAGCTAGAGACGTTACCTAACGGCAATATTACCATTAGATCGCCCAGGTCCAGGCTTTTCGTTGATATAGCTGAAGAACCGGAGCCATACACAACGGTGATGCTGACCGGACGGCGGTTTGAATGGAAACTAGTGGCAACTACTAGGAGGGACTATTACTTGTAAGAGCGTCACCTATCTTCATTATGACTCAAATCCGAAGGAAAACCACGGTCGGCATCAGTGTAGTGATTCCAGGAGGACCATTTACAGACGGTTCAACCGGTGAGCAGTTTGAATTGGCCCTCGACGGCCCAGTCCGTCCAAATAATGCAAAGGTAGCTTCAACATTCTTCTCCCCGCAACCACCCCTAAGTTGAACTCGTAGATTGTTCTGAAGAAGCTAAATAAAACCGACTTTTCGCAAGCATGGATGATTCACGCTACATCACGTCCACCAGCTCCCAAACCAGTTCATGACTAGCGATCCCCGTGAAAACGCAGCGTTCGGGCTATATCTGCTTCAATCATCTATATTCCATTTGAATTTGTATATATATCAAGTAATTTCTTGTAGATAGGATCTTTTATAATAATATACATTTCGTTCAGTATTTAGCACCACCACGTGAACCTTTCTTGATGAATGGCTCGAGAGGGAAGTGCTGCTCATCAGGGGAGATAGAATGATAGAGACCTGGCCAGATTTGCTCTAACTCCTTCGGCGTCTTCCATGAGAGGTCCTCGTTACGCAACCAGAGGCGCAGAAGGTGTCGCCTGACCAGGAGGCATTAACACACAGCATAATATCACATGATGGTGACTTACGTCTTTTCTGGGGTGTCAACAAACCCATCACGAGCATGGAATATACTCAGGTTGTTGATATATTGAAACTCGCCTTTCCAGAAATTGAGACCAAGGTTGTACTTCTCCGCAAGGAAACGGAGTGTGTCAAGCGCCTCCGCCTGAGCTTCGGTAATCGGAGGAATCTAGAAATCCAGTGAACGATCTTCTGGCGTATTGAATAATGGCTTTGTTGGTGTGATAAAAGAGGACTGGTCGAGAGATGTAGTCACCGCCATTGCCGAACCTAGAGCAGAGTTTAGTATGGTTATCTGGAAAAAAGGTACTTGAGACTGACCGATCGTGTGGCCAAGGTTCAGATAGCGTCTTGATGAGGTCGGGTCGCTTCTCAGCAAGCTCATCGTAGACCTTCCAGCTGCTGTTGATCCGGGAGGTTCCTCCTTCAGCTGCAACTTCAAGCGCAAAAAGGGAGATGATGTCGCCAATATCAGTGTGGAAGACCTGCTTGTTAGTCGTATACGCTGGCGCTCCAATGACTGAGAGCGGATGAGTTGGAGTGAGGTCTTTGATGTGGGCGAGGACATCCAGAGATCCTTGAATGGCGCAAAGGTTTCCGACATAGGACGAGACGCCAGCATAGATGGTAGCATTCTCTTCGCGAGTGTATGAGTCTACGGGGATAGTCCTCACAACGAAGAAGCCACGGCCGGAATGCAGCTCTTTTGAGAGTTCGGAGAGAATGGGGCAGAGGGTCGGGAGCGGGAAGGTAGACTGGGAGATGTATTGAGGCCTATGGCTAAGTGAGCAAGGAGTTCAGAACTGCTCGCGGGTAACCTACCCTGGAAGTACCGGAGAGCACCATCTATCTCTTTCAACTGGTCGTCGTTAAGTTTGTACACCCATTGAGATTCGTCGCCATACGAGAGGCGAGTCCAAACGTGCCGGGAACCCATCAGGCTGAGGCTGAGAGGGCAAGGAAGAATCTTCTGCGAACCGACGCGCAGTTCTTGCCTTCCATTTCGCCTCGTCGGGGTGGTACTGGATGTCCGGTTGGCGAGGGCCCACTGGGTCAGTGTTTCCACCTGGAATAGTAGCTATGGTCGGTTTGCCGCCGAGAACGTCTATAGGGCGCAAGACTTCAACGGCAACCATGTCGGGAGGGCTAAGGAACTCACCGTCCGTGAGTGTATTTGGTACAAAGATATTGTGCAAGAATCGGAGGGGATGAGGTGATATGGCGTGGCTAGGATGAGCCAGGCGTATGGACTTCTTCAGCGAGCTCGTTCATTCTGAACCTGGAGTAAACCTCTTGATGGCGATATTGTCTCTTATCTTGATGATAAACCAAGTCAGGTGTTGTTCTGGCTTCGTTCCCTAAATGTCCAGACCGAACTCAGTAAATGATACGACCTGCACGACTGAATGAGTACAAGCACAGCTTAAATTTCAATGGCACCCGCACATACGGGAATCACACACCATCCCGGCCTTCCGGCACTTGACAAGGTCATGAGAGTTCGAAGGCTTGTCGCTCTTGACCCACTTTGCCTCATAACGGATGCCGAAACTAGATTACTCCGATGAGAACGCTAAACATGAGATAGCTAACCTACTCACCTCATTCTTAGGCTGTGGGTGCCCAAGTTTGAGAATAATCCACGTCCTTGATAGGGTAGCCCGTGTCGTTGGTTCAACGGTTGGTAGAGAGGTGGCGAAGCCAACCTGGTATACATGACGATAGACAGCTTTGAAGATAGGTAGATCATCCCGGCGTGTCAGAGTAAAAAACCAAATGAAATGGTTGCTCGAGAGCGTTTCGCCATGCCTCTAACCCAGGTAGGTGGTAGTCGTAGTCCGCCTCGCGAGACAAGCACTGGAAAGGCCTGGTGGGGACGGCATTTCAGGCCTAGTTTGGCTGATATACTGGAAAATTCTGAGTGTTAGAGGTACCGCTAGGTAGCGGAAGGAGGTTGGTGCAACTTGAGCGTTTGAACTAGCGTCGTCTCTAATGAATGGCCAACTTGGATAATCAGATTGTTGGTGAGCGGGAGTCGCAATTTGGAAAAACTCTCAGTCAAGAGCCATTGGAGAGCAGGATATATGATTGGATGAAGGGTTGGCTTGCACGAAGTGCTCTAAGATGCCCCGTCTTGGTCCCTGTCACTGCGTCGCAGTTTGGTCGCAGCCAATGTTGAGGGCAATGAAGACAGAACCCGCCATGTGATCAAATAGCTGCAAACATCACGTCCCCTTTTTAGGGCGAACGACCTCGCGTTCAAGACTCAGATATTTTATTGAATGGCTCTGTACAGCGGAGTACGCTACTAAGTATTGCTTAATAGGCTCCACAAATATTCATTCATGCTTATACCTAGATTCCAGGAACCTGTAAATACAACAACGGAAGATTTCGTTCATAACTTGCTTCCACCACGCGAGCCCTTTCGAGACGTCAGGTTCTAGGTTGAAGCCTGGCGAGATCGAGTTATACAGGCCTTTCCATGTTGGCTCCAGCTGCTTATGAAGCTCCCACGCGAGCTCATCATTACGCAATCACAGGCGCAAAAGGTGTCGACTAAGCGGATAGCGTTAGTACGTAGTGGAAACAAAAAGTATATGGGAGACTTACGTCTTCTCTGGGGTGTCAACAAACCCATCTCGAGCATGGAAGATACGCAAGTTGTTGATATATTGAATGTCGCCTTCTGGAAATTGAGTCCGAGATTGTACTTCTCCGCAAGGAAATGTATTGCATTGAGTGCTTCGGCTTGAGCCTCAGTGATTCGGAGGGATTTTCGGCGACCTTGGAAGGCCCAGAAAGCCAGTGAGCGACTCCTCGCATATTGAATTATAGACTTGTGGTCGTGTAAGAATAGAAGTGAGCGAGAGATGTAGTCACCCTCGACAGGGACCTAGGATATTGATGAGCAATCTTGGGACATAAAGGACAGGTCGAGACCTACCGATCATATGGCCAAGGCTCCGAAAGCGTCCTAAAAAGGTCAGGACGCGTCTCAGCAAGTTCGTTGTAAACATTCCAGCTACTGCTGATGCGAGGAGTTCCACCCTCGGCTGCGACTTCAAGAGCAAAAAGGGGGGTGATATCGCCAACGTCGGTATGGAAAACCTGCTTGTCCGTGGTGTAGGCAGGCGGCCCGATGATAGACTCTGAATGAGTGGGAGTGAGGTCCTTGATGTGCGCGAGAACGTCAGGGGCGCCTTGAACACCACGAAGGTTTCCAACGTAGGAGGAAACGCCAGCGTAGATGATAACATTTTCTTCTCTGGTGTATTCGGCGACAGGGATAGTTCTCAAAACGAAGAAGCCTCGTCCAGAGTGCAACTCATGAGCGAGGTCGGAGAGGACGGGGCCTAGGGTGGGCAATGGGAAAGTTGACTGGTCGATGTGACCGAGAGCTTTGTTGAGGCCTATGGCTGGTTTAGCGACAGCTTCAAGCACGATGTGGGAGAATTACCTTGGAAGTGTCGAAGTGCTGCTTCTATCTCCTTTAGTTGATCATCGTTGAGATTGTACACCCATTGTGATTCATCCTTCCAATCAGCACCCTTCCATACGAGAGGCGACTCCAGGCGTTTGGGGAACCCAGCAGGCAGAGGCTAGGATGGTAAGGAGGGATCTTCTGCAAGCCGATGAGCCGTTCTTGCCTTCCACTTCGTTTCGTCGGGGTGGTACTGAATGTCTGGTTGGCACGGCTTGACCAAGGGTTCCAGCTGGAACATTGGATGACGCGAGTTTGTCAGCGAGGATGTCTGTAGGACGTAGGACTTCAGCGGTCGCCATATCGGAAGGTGGAAGAGAGTTACTGTTCGCGAGCTGGTTTTGTATCAGGACGTTGTGCAAGAAGTGGAGGAAATGAGGTGATATGACGTGGGGGCGGATGAGTCAGGCATATAAACTTCCTCAGCGAGCCTATTCGCGCTGAACATGGAGTAAGCCTCCTGATCATCTCAATGATACACCGTGTCAGGTGCCATCCATGCATGGCCCCAGGCTAAACAATAAAGAACGCGAATCTTCCTGGAGAGGCCAAGACGAAAAATAGGCATACCTTGGCGGTGTGGTTTCTGATGCATTCAGAGACGCTATGTAGGGCCTCGTATACCTGCCGAAATGTCATGGATGGTTCTGTTGCTCATCGTGAATGAATTCCCCTATAGCCTGGGCAACGAACTGGTCGTGTTTCATGAGAATTACAAGCGATTAGAAGGTGGCTTAATTACCTTGTGGTCAGGCCATGGATAGTGTAGAACAAGGGCTGATATCGCTCTAGGGTAAGCTTGCGCTGTTCAAGAGTGGTGCGTAGGTACGCTGCTTTGTCCCGGAAGGGTGACGGTCGACTCTCGGGCAATATCACCGGCCTTGACAATACAGAAATCAGCTTTTAGTCCAGCAGCAGCGAGATTTTAGAACCCTACCTGTGACGATAAAGGTCAGACTTCGCAATACTCCTAGAATCGTTGGCAATTAGTGAATCATCCAGCGAGAACACAGGCTCATGATAGCCCATATCAGAAAGAATAAAAGTGCCTTCGCATCGGGAGTATTACAGATTTGTAGGAAGGCGGTCCGGCTCATCGTAAGCTAGCATCAGCTAGAGGGAGTTCGAAACTGGCCAACCAAATTTGAATCCATGGTGGATCATAGAGCTGGCTGGATTTGCGCCGGCAACGAATCTTTTCAAGCGTCGTAGAAGGCAATATCATTAGTAGCCCATACTATTGTGGCCGTATAGCATGTTTCATGCGCAGATATGATGCGGAAGTTCAGTCCTCAGAAAACATTGTTGTTGCAGCCTATGACATTGACAAGCCCGCCGTGCCGGCTTGGATTGTTGTGTTCCTAGAGAATGTGATCATGGTGTTGCCACACAGTGGCAAATATCGCGTCCCCTTTTTCGGATAGGCCACATGCATACTCCTGGTCTAGTTACGATTCCCGCGATTTCCCCATCAGCGCATTGTGGATAATCTAGCTAGGCTACGTCACCTCCACCCCTCCGCTTTAAAATGAACAGACGCCAACCACTGCCCCCTTACCAGACCACGAGCCAGGTCTCTCCCAACGACATGAGGAGCCTCAACCGTGTATCCAACAGGGATATTCTGATAGTGAGCTCGACACGTTACAATGCATACGACAGAGGCTGAGATAGAGAGACTAGTTAATTGCAGCAGTGATTCTACCCCCACTTGGTGTTTTCCTCGAGAAAGGCATCGTACCAGACCTAGTCGGTGCTGCAGCCCACTGCTTATTGGAATCACCTCACACAGATTCTAGGTCATTAACATATTGCTAACTTTTCTGGGCTGGCTGTGAGTGTTCTCAAGTCGCTCATATTAGAAAGTTGAACGATCGAATGCTTTTGTACATAGACCCGGACTGATCCATGGTGCGTCGCACCCAATGTGCATATCTTCCATTGACTCACGCCATGATCATGATTTTAATAGCACTTTGGGTCATCCTCAAGTTCTGATCCTCTTCTCCTTCCTGGCGCCCACTTCCCTCAGGTGGATGCATGTTAAGCGGTTCTTCAATCAATACATTATTGTGATTTGATACAACTTATTCAACGCTTGCGAATAATGGGATACCTATTCCTGGCCATTTCTTAGTTCTTACTTCGGTTCCTTGCCTACGTGAACAACAAAGCTAGATGAAGTGCCCTGAGGCCACCGGCCCGACGTTCCCGATCCTGCATTGGGAGGGTGCCATCAATTCTGCCGACCATAGTCTTCTTCCCAATAAAGCTCTGAGTCTAAGGCCGACGAGCGGCATGGCCCGCCACCTCCTACTTCAGACCTTTACATTAAGTATCTCTCTCTCAGAATCTCTCTTTGGAGTGAATGCCTTAACCCTGGGAGTGCCCATGCAAATTAATCCCTTCGTGCAAACTGTGCGATCGGCATTTGATAGTCCAACTTAACGCTGCTGGGAGTACACTTGCCATGATTAACATGTTGTTCTATTAAAGTACATAGTTATAAGAATAAGGTTATGGATGCCAAGAAGATTGCAACCATGCTGAATGATTGCAAAGCCACCAATGGCATCAGCCTCCTTCAGAAAGCTCAGTTCAGCCCAAGCCTCCACCTCATAACAAGGCACTCGGATTTCACCTTGTGTCTCCTTAATGAATTAGGCAATCGTCGTGGTTTCTTGCGAGTGGGTTCTGCGTGCAACCTTTCGCAAGGTGCAACTAGGTACGATGCTCAAGCTTGGGAGGTGGCTTAAGATATCTGGCAGCTACTAAAAGGTAAAAATCACTCATTAAAGGTAAACCTTCAGCTACTCGTCCTCGACTAGTCAGGAACTTACGTAGTTGCATATTATCTTGTATTTAGCTCGACCTTAAAGTAAACTTGAAGCAATCGCGAGGGACCGCGAAATGCCGAGGAATTTCGAACTCAGTGCACAGCTGCTGACGGATTTCAGCAACCCATCTTAAGATGAAATTGAGCGAGCCAAATCCATGGTAATTTTCTGCCAGCTTGTTCCACCTTGACAGGACCAATAAGGAAACGCCGATCAAAAACTGTGACTAAGCACTCAGAGCCGCCGACGGCGACGAGCACCTAAGACGGGCGCACAGAAGACAAAATGCTTCGAGGGCCGTGAATTTGCTTTGAAACCGAGTAATAAAGGGATCTGGTATCCCCAAGACCCCAACCAAACGAACAAGTTACTAATAAAAATTTGGACGACGAGCAAAGGTGAGGTGCTTGAATGGATGGAGCCCTCACCGAAATCGATATAAGCAGTCATTGGGCTCTAGTGCGTAGAGGAAGCGCTCGTCGATGATATGTTCGGCAGGTTGAGGATGTGCCTTCTACTGTCGAAGGAGTGCGAGCGACATCATGTTTTCAACATATTTGTACCGATAGTTCATCAGACACCATATATTGGTTTCCTGTGATTGCTGATAGAGTAGTAGTATTGCTTCTTCATCCATCACAGTGTGTATAGGTAAAAAATGTCGTCTACAAGACGTTACATGGAACTACAGCGAAGGGCGCAACACCAACGCTACTTGACGTCACGTACTCCCCTTTTGGCAATAGCCACTGAGCCTGCTCCACCTGACAGCGATTTTAAGCCAAATCCACGTTAATTTAAGCCATCAATCCATCTTAAGATGGGTTGCTGACCCTCTCTATTGTGTTTCTCCACCAAAAAACGGTTTGGACGCGTCCCTCCAAAACCCTACTACCTTAAAAGGTAGCAGGAATCAGGAGCTCGTTATGGCTTATGTGATTGGACGTTTATATAGAAACACCTGGCCTTGAGATTGGTACGGAAACGCTGCTCTAGCAACCTATATAGCTGACAGGGAATCACCTTGCGACCGTGGTTCTCGCTTTCATTCGCTATTATGACACATGAAGAATCCGTATTTCTTCGCCATGTTGGCGATGTCATGATTCAAGCCTCTGTGCGCCCAATCTTACGCGCAGTAATGTTTGGTGAGAGCGAACTTACGAGGAAAACGGCGGCTGAGCTAACATGTCCCGTTAGGAACCTCACTCGGATTGTTTGCCCTTGCTCTTTATATATTCATGTATGATCATTGCAATTCATCGTATACGAGGCGTTACTTACTTCCTATAGATGTCGTGGTACAACTGCGCTGGCTACGCGTCTCATGCTCTTCGCTGTCGTAGCATGCTTCACGATAGTGATCGTAAACTTTGTGGGGACAATAGCTTCAATATCTACGTATTTTGAAGCTTTCTCAAGTCTGGATTATTACACCCAGTCTATCCCCATTGAGTCTGCATGAGTAACGGTCAACATCTCGAAGAGGAGATTTGTCAATGTCTATTTCCTCACGGAGGCTATTGCAGTGAGTAGGATTGAACATTCATTACGGGCCAATGTCACAAAGCTAAACACGATGGACTCAGTTATGCATCAGCGATCCCGTTGTAATTTGGAGAACTCAAGACCCCTTCCCGGAGAATCGCCGTTTCGTATACGTACCTATCGGCCTACTGATGGCCTCTGTGGAAGGGCATCCTGCCCTCCTCGCGGATATCCGAAACCAAGTCGTTCCGACCGTCAAGGTGGTTTCTCACTCGCTCTCCGTCAAGATTCCGGAGCTCGTTCATAGACTGTCAAGAGATTCCTTCGGGGGTAGCCTCGTTTGTAATAATAACTTCTTCATTATTACTTTGTGTAGGTGCTAACGCAGGAGACAGTAGCGTACTAGAATTTGTAGTAATATTTAAAGATGTCGCGCCAGTCTACTATTTCCATTCAGAATCCACGCTGTGCATCAGAACCGTCGAGATTCCGGTTTCCTCGTGTAAGCTAATGGGGCCTGGGCTGTAGGCTTTAGAAACGGAGTCCTGTCGTTGGTGAAACAAGGCAACGCAGCTCGTGAGCGGAAGAATATGCTAGATAATGACGGATGAGCGGAAGGGTCGATACATAGGTTTTTCCAGTAAAGGAACCAGGAAGCCGGGGTTGTCCTGAGTGCCCAGATAAAAATAGAGGTGGGCTTGAGGATTTGCGTCCCTTCCCCAGAAACATCTGGTCTACCGAGAATCGCGTAATTGTTCTTCCAAGGATGACGGTGGTCTCGAAGATCTTCCTGCTTAAGTTGTGCCTTCCGGCGCCCCATATGAACCACCAGGGGACTCAGGAACTTAAAGAAACGAAAGGATTCGGAGGCGGGTTGAACGCTTCTTGACGAATATTGGAGTGCGATGTCCAGGCAAAGTTTTCAAAATTCTAAACTTCTCGAGCCTTGGCTTCCGAGCTCAGACGAATAAGCTTTCACGCGCCAACAAGCGAGCTTTAGCGAAGGCCTGATTGAAAAGGAAAATGATGTGAGATGATGGTAGCCAAGGTCGGAGTTGGAAGACAAAGACAAACACGTTCTATGTTATTCTCACGGTCTTGGTTGCCTTTCCCCCCGTTCTCCAGCTCATCGTCGAGCGCAACACCGACACTCTTTTCAACGACTTTCTCTCTTTTTTCTATCGTATAATGGGCTTTGCTACCTTTAGGATGGGCCACGCTGTCCCAGCTCACAAAAATCAGCTCACCAAGCGAGCGACTCCCAATGCCGCTTGTGCAACTGGAGGATTTTACATTGAACCTGCAATCGGCGCAACGGTTGATTCTCTGCAGCTCGTTCCTTTGAAATGGGATCCTACCTGCCTCAACACAACAAATGTGGATATCTACGCTCTCGCACCAGGTTCACCGGACGTTGGAGCTCACGTCTGGAACGACATCCCATTCGCCAAGGGTGAATATTCGATCGAGCTGCAGCCTAGGTGGTGGCAGGATGGCGCATCACAAACTTTTCAGATTGTCATCATTCCCGCTGGCACATCTCTGACCGACATTGACAATCTCAACATGCCCGCTGGACCTGTCATTACAGCTACCTACACGGCACCAGCTGATGGCAAGATTCCGCCCAGCGCCGATTTATCGAATAACGGAACAACCACAACCACAACCGCTGCGAAGGAGTCGCACGGTGTCTCTGCCGGAGGCAAAGCGGCAGCCGTCCTCTTCCCCCTTCTTCTCCTTATTGGTCTTGGTGTATGGTTCTACATCCGTCGGCAAAGGAAGACTCGCGACGTCCAGACCAAGCGCTTCTCTGAAGCCCTTGACAAGAGGATGTCGACTATCTCCACCAACTGGCAGTCGATTTCTGCTGCTGGTGCCCAAGCCGCCATTCGCAATTCCATCGCCACCGGTGGAAGGAATTCTATGGCCATTCCTCGTCCCCTCTCAGCTTACGACGAGATGCCCATGCCCGGAGAAGACGGTTCCCCTCAAATGCAGCAAGTTCGCACCGGCACTGGCGTTGGTCTCCGCCGTGACCCCGCCTCAATTGCTGCCCTCGCACACGAACGTGCATCCCGCGTTTCCCGTGTCTCTTTCGCTGCAGACACCATCAACAGGACATCCCGTGCTTCTGGTGCCTTCGCCGACGGCCGTCCTTCCATCGATTCCCGCAAGAACCGGCCTTTCCACCAAGGCTACGTGCCTCCCCTCCCGAACCGCAACGACATTGCTTCTTCCGTCTATCCCGACTCTACTCTCGAGAAAGACGACGAATATGACGAGAAGAGGTCAAATAGCAGCAATGACTCGCCCGTTCTGAGCCCCAGGCAACGCGAAGGTGCTTTACCCCTCAACGCTGCCGAAATTCCTGCCCACGTCCACGCTCGCAACGAGAGCGGTCAGAGCACTATGGGTGTCGATGCCTATGGTGGTTATGAAGAAGTCGGCGCTGCCTTGTCCCGTAAGTTCAATTATGTCGTTGCTTCGCTTTTATGCAGTCACTAAATCAAACATTCCAGTGGTCCAAACCAACAACTCCGGAAATGCTTCTCACGGCCACCTCGACTTCCCCGTGCCCATGCCTGCCTCGCCTGCACCAACCTATACCACATCTCCCGGTCACCATGATCCCTCTTTCGACGCCGCATATGGTACCTACCCTTATCCAACCTCAACTGCCACTTCAGCATTCTCTCCTTCGGTGTACGGTCAAATGCCTTCACCACCTCAGCCAACAGCTGGTGGTAACACCTTCGTCATTCCCAACGTCCAACCGAGCATCAACCCGGTGCTGCCCGCATCCAGCATGGCCATGAGCCCCGATGAGATGTTGAGGGCCTACGCAGAGAGGAAAGCTACTCCCGGACCTCAATCAGGTACCTCCACCCCTGTCTCGTCGCCCCCACCATCGTCATTTGCGGTTCTCCCCGGAGGTGGTTCACCCAAGTCCAAAGGCCGAAAGCTCTCCCTCCGTAAGAGCTTGGCTACGCTGAAGAAGGACTATACTGGCCCCTCATCGGCACGACCGATCACACCCTCGAACGAGGAGAAGAAGGCTGCCATTGGAGCACCTACACCTATTGCCGATGCTTTCGGAACCACCTTCCGCGCCGACTCGCCGTCGCAGATGTCACCCGCTAGCACTGGGTCAGGAAACTCTGGCAACAACATGGCTGGTGTCGGCGCACGCAAGAACTCGCAGGATAGGTGGAACAATGCTGCAAACGACGTCGTTGGTGCACCACCGCCAGCAGGTGGCCAATGGAAGGGTCCACAGTACACCATCGGAGAGGATGAGGAGGACTAAACCCCTTTCTTCCTTCTCGACCTGTTACTCCCTAGACGCTTTCCGTTATGCCGCCATGCTCAACACAGTCGTTGCGGCCCTGACTTATTCGCTGTATTTATTATGTGGCCTTTGCCCTCGTTATCAAGACCTGCAACTCGTAATCGTCAAGAACCCCGCCAAGTGCGTTACCTTGGCTCGTCGCGAACTTCGCGGGAAGATTGTTCCACGCATTCTCCTGTGCTACCTACCTACCTACATTTTCCTCTGGATTTGTGCTTGACCTCGTAATCTGTACATTTAACCTTATCCTCTTTACTTCCTTGCGGATCCTGATGACGACGAAAATATACACATCATACATTTCCTCTCTTGCCTCGCTGGTTTAGTTCTGTTCACTTGTAAAATTCTTGTATTTTCTGCGTACATATACCGTACGTTCATATCCTCCCCAGCTACATATATCTGCGCATGAACGCCACATGGAGCGTTCTTTCCTCCCTCCGCCTATATACCCTTCTTCCTCAGACCGACACTTCTCTCTACCTACATCCTCCGTCTTTTCTCTTTGACGTATCCTCAACTTCATCTTTGTTCGTGTAATGAGAAATGTAATACGGAGGTTTATTCATATTTTATCGACTGCATCCTTTCTTACGCCCCAGAGGCTCGCCTGTTACTCTTTACCGGCCAATGTACAACCTGAAGTGACCAGACGTTGACCGATAGTGTTATGCCCTCAAAAGCATCACGTTGCCACTCCCGTTACCCGTTCGCAGCCGGTACCCTCCAGTGACCACCATCTCGCATCCTACACGGTCTTACAAGGCAAGGATCCGACTCAGAGACCCTACACTTCGCAGCCTTTGCACTATGCTGAATTCATTATGGGTATGTTGAGGCAAATCGTGCATCGTGAGCACCTACTTGCGCTTTGACACCATTGTGGTCGTGTCATCATTGTGCGCAATGCCACTGCTTTGGCTCGTGGCCAAAGCGTTCTCTTTCCATTGTCTTTCTCTCGTATATATACCCCTCGTAGTTTATCCTCTCACCTCAGTTCCCTATAACGGTTACTGAGGTGAGTATCCCATGCTTTCATATCGTATATCATTTACTTATCATCCAGTGGATTCTATTCTATTAGATTTCGTCTCTACAGGCGACTTATGCACCGCGATGACTGACACGGGCCGCCGTGATCTATGACTCAGTATTCTCCAGGTGAGAGTTTGGAAAAGTCGCACGACTGACCAGCTGAAGGTAGGGGGGAAGCGTAATTGATATTCGATCTACTCGGCAAGCCGAAGTAACACACTAAGCCATCAGAAAAGGTGTGGTCGCCGAAGCTGATTTACGGGGGTCGTATATGGAAGATTGTTATCATAACGAGCTTCGATGAAATGTTGTGTCCGTCACTTGTTGTAGATAGCGCGAAAGCCTGAGCATAATTGTTATTCAGGAAGCCTAAGTAATACCCCAGGGCATCATAAACGGGATGGTCACGGAAGCTGATTTACGAGGTCGTATCTGGAAGATTAGTATTATCATGAGCTTCGAGAAATACCGTTATGTCCTTTACTTACCTATGCAGACGAGTAGTTTACCGTAACGTGACCAGAATTCAACGACCGACTAGCCAAAGACCTTGACTACTTCGATAAGTGACTTTTTGTGGGTCGGCGTGTGTTCTCAGGAGTTGTTCCTCTCGATCTGAATAGTACCGTCTCATATCAGAATTCACATAACTTCGAACTCGCTGTCACTGATCCATCATATAATCCTGACAGCGGGTGGAGGATAACCATCGCCTGTAAGCCTCGGGCTTGGCAAGTTTTTATGTGTATGTCTTTACGATGTTCCCTCTATACTATCCCAAAGTATAAAAGGCCTGGGAGTCCCATTGAATGGATTATCAACCAACAGCTCCAGTCTAAGCCAATTATTTCGAATCCCCAAATCAACATGAAATTTCTCGCTCTCACTCTCGTTGGAAGCCTTCTTTGCATCGTCTCCGCTACCCCAGCGGCAGGGCTCAATGCAGTTGAAGACTTTGCCGTGGTTCAATAACCGGACGTTCCTGTCACCTGATGTCGCGTGCAACTGGTATTGCCAAGAAGGCAAGACCCGAATGGTTCCTTCCGTCTAGAGCTTGAAGGGAGCATCTAATAGAGAAGTCAAAGATCGCGCTTGGAGACTAGCTTCACGTAGGTCAGGAGAGGAAGTCCGGCACGAATCATGATGTGATGTGTTCTTCTCTCAACCAGTACTAGTCAGGCATCTGTAGGCTTGACGAATATCTTAAAGATGACGGTATTCAGTATGTCTGCGATTACGCGAGTGTAATATGAAGTCGTAGCTTGCTAGTACCTGCTGACTTCTCCGTGATTTCCTCTCCAGAGAACCTCAGACGGGTCGTTCGTTTTTGGAGCTAGTCTGTGGTGTTGGCCAACAGCACCCGCCTGCTGGAAGCTGTCAATGAGGTGCAATCGCTTGAGTTGGGTACATTTGTTTGCTACACGCTCTGTATACATATATCTACTCCGTTATTGAAAGTATGTGACGCAACCAGGGTCCGCTGTCACCAAAATTCTTTCTGTAAACGTCCTCCGTCTCCTCTCTTCGACATACCCTTGACAACATATTTATTCATGTTACGAGAAATTGAATATGGAGGTTGACCACGTTAAATGATCAGAACGATTTAGTTCTTTCAATAGTTTAAAGATGAGTATCGTATAACAAAAGAGATACACTATGTTGTACGCGCTCGGGCGGGCATTCCCGAATCATGCTATTCCACCCATACGGGATCAGTAAGCCTGGGTCTAGGCCTGTACCCGAATGGACTCCCCTCTATTCTGACCCTAACCGACCGATGTACCTTGGCCCCGCCTCTCTTGGAGGCGATATCACGGCCTGCACCAAGATTCACACTGCATTCAGGATGTCAGTCCAACGACTTTCCCAATCGTAATAGGTGTATTTACGTCCGACGTTTCGTCCACGAACCGTCCGGAAGCTGGTGGTTCTTCCTCATAGGCAAGACTTCGATAATCCACCAGAACGGCGACATTCTGAACTGGTCGTGGAGAGGGCTAAAGCAATCCAATACCTCCTCCTCTTCCTCGGTCAAAGTGTGTGAGGTGTCGGATAGCATAGACGTGTCGATTGACACCACTGGCGGTGCCCGAGATAGGACGTCTGGATAGAGGGATGCTAGGTCGAACCCAAGCTCTCGTAGACCATTGGCGTTGAAGAGGATGCCAGTTTTGGCAAGAAAGCATTCTCGTATCATCCAACGGAGGGAAATTCGTCCAAGACTGTGGCGTGTATGCATCGGAGTGGCTCCACCTCCGACATCTAATATGCCGTGAAAGTCAGGGGAAGGGCTTATCATATCAAAGAGTTGTTAAACTCACCGGAATGACACCCGGCGAACCATACTTCCTCAACGTCGGTTCGAGAGACGTTGTCAGCGAGCTCTTTCTCCGACATAGGATCGATTCTCCAGCTGTTGGCTTGGAATCTTGCCCGGTGCTCATCCAGAGCTAGGGCGTGGCGGAAGGTCTTGATTGCGCTGTCCGTCCGCGAGAAATTACTCGTTGTTCCAGTGAGCCCAACCGACCCAATGGAGTCCCTACACGGTCGTCAGAGGAGCTCATGAGATGAAGGAAATTGAATACGAACCAGATCCCAACGAATTCGACCTTGACATCAAACGCGAAGCAACTCTTGAACTCGGCGGCCTTTTTTCGTGCTGTTTCTGAATCGAGACAGTACACCTCCCAGGCATATTTGATCTGGGTGCTCAAGATAAGAATAGCCTCTCAACTCCGAATCAAGTCGTACGTACATGTCGATAATTGCCAACAGGCAGTAGCCCAATTTGTGTAGCATTGCAGCGAGTACTCGAGCGGTGTGGGCTCCTCTGGAGAAGCCAAAAATGCGGATACGATCGCCATCGATGTCTAGGAGAAGGGCGTTCAATAGAGTATTAGCGAAAGAAATATAACTATGATCCCTACAATTATCCATAAGGTATCGATATCCCTCTGATAGCAGGCCACGTTAGAACTCGAAATCGAGGTAATATAAAACGAATACCTTTAACGTGATCGTTAATAGCGGAGGCAACCATGAAATCGAAAGCCAATGAGAATATTAGCCCACCATCGAAGCAAACGACAATTGTTCTATCCCTATGCGTCGGAGGGAGAGTTTCCTCGGGTTTCGGTTCAGTCATGGCGAGAGAGCGGAATGATCACGGGCAAAGATCGCTTCGAGCCTTTAGGTATATGTTAAAAGTGAGAGGTGGAGTACAGTATTTCCGAGCGACATGTCAATCAACAGGGTGATGGGGACTTGTTCGGTTCCCACTGAACATGGCACAATTTGAATGACGTTCAATTCAGTTGACGTCCTTCTACATGTACGGCCATAGGAGCTGGAGAACTCCTTGCTCTACCTCTAAGCGGGCATATTCACGGGCCTTGGACAAATCCAAAGGGGGCCTGGGGAATGCTTGTGTGCAGCTATGGCGGTGGCATTGATGATGAATAGTATTGTCTCCAGATAACCGTGAGCTCGTGACTCTGATCTGGGAGGCGTGGGAAGGAGTCTGAATGCTCTGCCTACCACCATCCTCGATGTCAACACGGTCTAGGGCAACGAGCTCCCAGGCTTCTGGCTATCCACGAACTGCAGACCGTAGACCGTCGCTCCAGATGCCAACGGACTCTCTGCGCCTTGTTGGTTATCTGTCACTCAGCCCTAGAAACCATCAACAAACTATGGGTCAATGGCGAATCTTTGTGAGGTCACAGGTATGCAAACCGTTTGTTTTTACGAACCAAAACTTATGGCAGCGATCTCAGGAACGACCTTGAACTGGCTACGAAGTCCTGACGAGGCCGGGAAGATTCGCTATTCAAGCCGCCGGGCGGCACCTGGCTTGGAGCTTCAAGCAGTTTATCGGATTTATCGGTTCTACCCCAAAAAAGATACCAGAGCTTGGAAGATGCGACACTGTGGCGTCTATACCTCGTATGGGCTGGCAGCTGCCGCCTCGAACACAAAATCGAAGATATGACACCTGCTGGCACATCAAGTGCAACGGCCAGCGGTAGTTCGCAGGACACAGGAGCCGTGACTTGACTTTCTTCGGGAGCGGGGGGGATACTGGTCACGCCGAACCAGGGAAGCTCCTCGCGGGATATGCTTTAGGCCACGAATCGCGAAAATGTGCCCATCCTGGGCTGAAGGGAAGACCAGACCCGAACTGCTGCTCGCATTGCAGCTGAAAGGCAAGAAGCGTTTGCTCGAGCTCTACGCAGCGTCACATCGTCTTTGCATGTATCAAGCCATCCAGAAGGCCGTTACTCGCTGGAGATACGACTGTCCTGCCGTATGCTCCTTTTCTGCTCTGTCGGAGGCTTCCCCATTATCACCTCCCTCAACCCTACCTATCCCTCACCGGACCCAAGTTCCGCAATCTCTACCTCCGCCCACCTCGTACCTCACGTTTCGCCCCACCATTCGCGATATCCTTGTGGCTATTGACGACGCCGTTTTGGGGGGTACCATCCACACCTGCTCGTCAAGCTGCTCTGCATCCCGCTGTATAGCTTGGTCACGATGCCATTCAACAATAACGGCGTCATTTGCTCTGGTCGACCCAGGCCAGACAGCAATGAATACAGATTGGTGACCACCATCCTTCGGCGGTGGTGACAAGATGCTTGCCACTCAATACGTGGTCGGGCACTCCTCCGGATGCAGCCATACAAGAAGTGCTGCTTTACCTTGGCGAGCGTGCAAGTCATGAGCCTCATGTCCACGAAATGTCATCTTCGTTACGCCCTCAACATAGGTCACCATTACCCAATACAACCACGTCACCAACGAGCTCGATGTTACAACTGCTGGTCCTTCCGACAAAGATAACCTGTTCATCCAGCAGGTCGCCAAGGACTTCGACAAGTTGCTCCAAGCCAGCTTTCAGACGTCGGAATTGCAAGTCCGAGCTGGCTTACCTCCGTTCTGCAAGCTTCTACTTGCAGCCATTGTCACGTCGATACGGCAGCTTGGCCTTCTTCTACCCTCGAGCAAGAATCTTCCTCAACGGTGATGGTGACCATGGGTTAGGGACGACCCGACGACTTTCATGACCGGATCTGGTCATATGAAGCCTCTTCTCCCCCGGCAGGGGATGGATGTTCTATCGAGGCACTCGTTGAAGATGAACCTCAAGGGCGTAATGGTAAGCACTTCATGGATATGTTCTCGAACTTCTTATTGATGTGTGATACCTCAGCTCGAATTCCAGAAACAAGAAGATGGCTCTAATGGCTGCTCGCAAGGATGTCAAACTCGACGCTGCCCTAGCAAGCACTGGCCCAAAGGATGCTGCAACTACAAGTTGGCGGCTTCATGGTGCCGGATGGCAAGGAAGACCTGCTGGCCCTGCACAGCAGTGGGAGACGTTCGTTCTCTGTCAAAAGAACGTCATTCTGCCTCCAGGGGGAGCAGAGCAAGCACCCGCCCTTACCAGATGTATGGCCGTTTTGCCGCGTGTCCCTCCTCCTTGCCCCTCCCAACGTCACCGGCCTTTCGTCGAACGGGATCTCAGCATTTTGCTCTCACCACCCCGCTCGCCATACACTGAGTCCCTTCGGAGTATGGGGAACCTGTTTGAAACACATTGACGCCTTGTGGTCGAGCTGCTGCTCCGCTGCCCACCACACCGCAGACCATAATGCACCAGGACGACAACTATGCCATTTTCCTTAGCCAAAACCGGGACTATTGCTCGCAAGATAGCCTTAGCGACCATCATTTCCCAACTTTCGCGTCCTAGCGAATTGGCTCCCACCCCTCGTGTCGGTGCTGTCACCGAAGAACAGCAGCACTCACCATGGATGCCCGTGAATGTCAGAACCCTCGTCTAAACGAAAGCCTGCCGTCACCCCTAGCCGTTGGAAGCAACTCTAGACCTGGCATCATCGACGAGCTCGATGCAAACGATACCTGAACATGCAGACTTATGTCGGACCCTTTCCCGCCTAAGGTCCTCAAGAACCTGAGCTTGATACTCCGAACCATACGCCGAAGCCGCATCCCCAAGTCCACGCTCTCGTCTTTCCTTTCTGCTCCCTCATGCCAATAACAATGATGACCCGGAGGTGGCATCCCTGGTTTCTCTGCTGGAGCCAGCCCTTCATCCCTTGTCGGAGAAACGTACCCATGCTTTCGGCTGCAAGAAAATAAAGGCTGGCTTTTCGAACCCCAAGTCATCCCATGGATCTCGTGGGTATATCTTCGTCTTCCTGACGTAGGATTGAACGTAGAGTTGTAAGCATCCCTTTCGCATGTTTCCCCCATTCTTTTGACATGTTGTACCCCAGTTCGATTCCCAGAGCCCAGCACTTGGCTCCCAATGGTGTCGCGGAACAACGTCTCAAGGCTGGGTTATCGCCACAGGGAAAGCAAGGCCAATTTCAAGAGGTTTGTCGACATTCCATTCGACAATATGTCACAAATGTACGTAGAACATATTTCTCATCCTCGCCTATACTAACGTGGCTTTCGATATCAGGTAGAAACAAAGCTCATTGTCACGAACAGATCTGGAATGCCGGCGAACTCTGTCATCAACATGGAACGACAACGACCCACCGAGTTTGTTCCCGACCAGAAGATCGAAAGCCCAAGCTCATTACCACGAACATCGAATGATGAAGGGAGAGGGCTGAAAGACAAGGCGATGGAGGAGTAAGCATTGGAAGTCGTAGGGAGGAATAGTAGCGCACAATGTGCACTGCACATATCACACGCGAGGGTCGGCTGAATCAGAAGAGGTGGATGTGGCGGGATCTTGTAACGACGCTGGGATTGCTCTATCGAAGGTTCAACCTTATGCTAATCGCCGAACGATGTTTGCTGTGCAACTTGGCGCGTTTTAGTGTAACTTCTATGATACATATTTTTGAAACTGTACATTTTGGATTTACGTGGAACCGTTATTGGAACATATTACTAGGTTCACTAGAGAGCAGCCCATTCACTCTCGGATGAAGTTGCAAACCAAGAAAGGTAGGTCATTCGGGGTACAGCGCACCAGGCAAGCGTCGTGGTTCATCAAATCCTCGCGCGACCCTGCCAATCGTTCCTCTGTCTTCACCCACCATCATTCCCACCAACCGACGCGTCGAATCTAGCTCATGCCTACCGAGAGCGGTCGTCGTAGAACTGCTCGTCAAGGGACGGCTGTTTCTCCTGGTTCTGTTGCAACTTCCACTCAGCAAGGTAAGCCATATTGCATGATTGGCTGTCGACCGCTCACCAAAAGTCCCAGAGATCCGTGATTTCCTCCCAACATTAGTCGAAGGAGGTCTCACTGCGACGGAAGAATTCGTGACCATTAACGACCTTCAGTTGTATACGGGAGCTACTCGAAATGTAGCGTGTCCACTGGAAGGCGAATTGGCGGCAAAACTCAAGACGCTGGTCGCGGAGGCAATGAAGACGGGGTCGAAGGGCAAGGATTCGCAGGAGGTGAAACGATCGAAGGATGAAATGAGGGATGAGAAGAAGAAATTTACTCATCGAATGTTCGAGGAAGAGTTATCGTCGATCGTACGTGAAACTTGTCGACACGCTATTCCAGGGCCTGATCGAACCAAAGCGGCCTTGCGATTACTGCTTAGAGAAAAACCAACCGTGCACCGTTGGCGTATATGACGAAGAGACTAAGGGGAGGGATTCGAAGGCAATAACCATCCTCCTTTACTGCTCAACCTGTCAACACGCGCATAAGGCGTGCTCTCTCTTGGAGCGCTACATGGCTGCTAGGTTAGCATCCACCACGGGCTGGCAACCCCACGTTGCCTATAGTCTTATCCGCGCGCTGCGAGCGGACAGACGAAAGCCCAGCAAAAAGAAGGCTCAGGTCCAGGTCGAAGAAGTTACTTCGGAGGATCCACTCACTGGCGAACAAGCAGAAGAGAAGCCCGAAGAGCTGGAGAGTACCAGCCCAAAGCGAGGGGGGAGTTCTACGAGGAAACGCGCACGCGTAGTCTCGGATGATTTCAATCCCGACGGGAAGCAGGAGTCGCTGGATGTTCGCAGGTCGAAGAGACCTAGTCTAGCATCTTCCGCGGTGTCCTCAAAACCCGAAGAACCATCTACGAACGGGACGTCCACACCCACTTCATCCGGGGAGGGTCCGCCTTTTGTTACGAAATCGGCCCTGAAAGCCATATCTGCAGAGGTAGATGCTTCAGCCGAATGAATCCTTTGTCGGAACTAATGTCTCTATGATCTCTCAAACAGAAAATGGCAACCCAGGTCGAAACAATTGAGCCCAAATTCTCCATGCCCCCTCGAGTTCGTAAGACTGCGCATCTCAGAAACCTCGGCCTTACACCGGATCCATCCATGGACATGGAACTCGATTCCACACCCGAGAATCCTCCCGAACCTCCTGCCATGACTGGCAGCTCCGGAAACGGTAATGATTCGAGCGCCTTCCCCACTTCGGAACCACCACCGTCGCAGAATATCTCGACGACGCTGGGGCTGCGGCTAATGGAGGGAGACGAAGAGCTGGAGGTCCAGCCGTCGCCTCAAGTTCAGTCATCCCCCGAAATGGAACTATCGAAGGCGAACGAGGAGGCCTTGAGCAGAGCATTGAAGGCTTCAAAGGTGAACATCGAGCTACTGACTGAGGAGCTCCAAAGCCTAAAGGCAATGCTCAATTTCATTCTATGAGCGATTCTTATACCCTTCTAGATGAAAGAGGATAATCTGCGTACCCTGGTCGATGAGGCACAAACTCGCCTGGCTAAAGGAGACGAACGTACCGTCGTGAAGGCAGAACAAGATGAACGTGAGTCCTAAGAACCTTTCATTTTCGCAAAAGCACTCAACTCCCTCAGGCCTTCATTCATTACTCACGGAACTCCTTCGAGGGAGTCAGGATGCTTGCTCTATGCTCTCGACATTTGACCCCGGCGCTGCCTCGTCCGCTAATCCCAACCTTCTCCATGGAGAGGTTGTTTCGAGGCTTCGAAAGCTCGTAGATTGTACCTCTGCGAATATTGGATACCTGTGATATATCGACGTACATCTTTAAACTCAATGTATTGCATTTTGGGAATAAGGACTCTAGGGTATGCACATAGATTATAGCTGGGAATAGCGAATACAGATTCGCAATGACTAGATCAATATACACCGACGAAAGCACGAGTAGGATGTATGTATCCCTTTTGGGAATCGGAAACGATATCCTGTTATATCAAGTACACAATAAATTGTCCAGCGAAAACCATCAAGATGTCCGACCTATTGCAAGGGCTTAGAATGCGAAAAGGGCACCAACGCTACCAGCAACAACCGTAGCCAAGAACCAGAGAGGGTTCACTGACAAACCTTCCGCAGCTCCGGTACCGCCGCCGTTATTGTCGCCATTGCCGCCACCAGTTGGGCTAGAGCCGCTTGATGAAGAAGTACTGGTACTGGTCGATGAGCCGCTATTATCATTTAATCAGCTAACGCACGAAGGACAGAAAACAAAGCAGCTTACTTTGTGAATATCGTGAGGTACCTAATTTCCCAGAATGCGTCATGGTAATGAGAAGGATCTTGCACAAGGTCGGTACATTTTGCCGCTACAGAGCCACAAGTTTGGCTGAAGACATCCACGGCGAAGTTACCGCAGACGTTGGTTTCCTAAACGAAGAGCTATGTTAGCCATGTGGTTGCAGTGTACAGGAATCAAACGTACGAGAATCAGCGTCTGGGGGCCGAAAAGCTTGGTGGTATCACAGCTGGACTGAGGCCAGAAAGCGGTGGGCGTTCCCCAATTGCTTGGGTTCGGATTTGCAGTAGGAAGGTCGCCAGGAATCTGGCTTCGTGTGAAGAACCAGATCCTGATACCCTGGTCGTCCCAAAGCGTGGCAAAAGCTCCACCTCCATTCTGGGCAAACTTGGCGCCGAAACTCAAGTCGCTCTGGGCAACGAGGCAGCCTTGGTTCACGGCTTGGCCGGTGGCATTAACGAAGCAGTTGGTGCTAATGACATTGCCGCTTTGGGTGGGACCGTTGCCGGGGTTGGTGCATCCCTCGAGGGTGTGAAGTGAAACCTGGTTGTTTGCAGCAAGATTGACGTTCTCAATGATGTCAATCTCCCCCCTGCTGGGCCATTCAGCACCGAGACCGATCATCCAGAAGGCGGGCCAAACGGAGCACTATGGGAGCTTAAGCATGAGATGACAAGTGATGGAGGTAACGAGTAACGCACGCCAAACGGAATGTGCACCGCATCGAGAATGACCAAAGTTCCGGCCGAAAATGTCTGCTTGGTCGACATTAGGACCGAGTTACGTCCATAGTTGGGGTCACCAGTTGCGTTCGTGAAGTCGTCAACTTTGATGACAACATTACCCGCGTTGTTGACCGAAAGCAGTTTCTGCTGCTGTGCAAACGCAGAGTCGGTGAAGTTGACGTTTCCTATGATTGAACTGGTCAACAAATCAGCCGAAAAGAGAGAGCAATAAACTTACCCTGATTACCAGGCTGCCCGTCGATATCCAAAGCGTCGTTTCCGACTTTGAAGTTCCATGGTTCAAAACTGTTCGTTGGATTCGGTCATTATATACCAGTGAACGGGAGCAGGGGAGTCTTACAACCCGTCTCCGCTGTAGTTTTGTGCCAACTTGAGTTGTTGCGCGAGTAAAGGCTGAAATAGGGCTGCGACACTCGTAAGATGTAGCAGCAACATGGCGCGAGACGGTGGAAGACAATGAGCACGAAAAACAAGGGCAGGAATGATGCTGCTTATGTCGTCGTCGGGGGTCTATATTAGGCTGATCCGAAAGGGTATAGGTCGTCGGCCAGCTGCGCAGGGTTGCCAACTCCAGCAAATCATGCATGACCTCAATCCACAACCATAGAGATACTGTACGAAACCGAGATCCACCTTAAAATAAGATGATCGAAGCAATTTTCAGCTCAGAAAAAGTGGCGTTAGAAACACCAATTTTGTACTATGCTCTGTCTTTGGACTTGGAGGAAGACGGCCCATGCTTGTGAAATCTCACCAACGGTCACTTTAGCCGCTATTCTCTGACAGATCTGGCGTCATTGCAACCGATCATCATTAGGTATGTATCGATTTTCCGCCATCATCGGAGCTCAGCGATTGACTTGGAGTGTGAGGCAAGGCTCGCAGGAGAGGGAACAACGAGCGATTGCTGAGAAGGGCAAGGATTTATTCATACGGAACACACCCGTGAGATTCGACATATCAGCGAGGTTTGGAATTGAGACAGTCAAACTTTCCCGCCTTGGGAGATGAGTTGAGCGACCCACAGGCACCTGAGTAACAGGAGTTATTCTATAGGAGTAGGTAGCTGCTTAAGAGAGGGTTTGGGATAGAGTAGGCGTGTAAGGCGATGCGATGTCTGGAAAGTCCCAGAGGTTGATGAAACCACCTGGCCAGAACTTTCGCTGTTTATATACAGCTCATCAGTCCGTCGACATGTGTTTACCTGACACCACACGGTGCTCCGTCGTGCAACCGTGCGGGACTCCTTATCATGTGTTATACTTACTTAGCTTGGCGCGCTATTTTTGTTGTTGACTTGCTAAAGTCCGAGACGCGATGGAACGGCGAGACGTTAACATGACGAAATGCGAACATAACGAGATGTCACGAAACAGCTGAACTCGGGTCCTCGTGAGGCCACGATCGGATTCTGCACCTTCTAGACATTTCCCCTGTGGCACGGAGAAACCAGTGGAGTGGTGAGTTCGATCATCTCGACGAGTGGATGTAGCGGAACTGCCTAAGGCGCATTGCATCATCCATACTAACGGCTATCTTGACGATGTCCATCAGAACTACTCGTTAGCGATCAAGCGTTGGACTGAAGTAATCAAATCCAGGGTTTAGGGTTTAGGGTTTAGGGTTTAGGGTTTAGGGTTTAGGGTTTAGGGTTTAGGGTTTAGGGTTTAGGGTTTAGGGTTTAGGGTTTAGGGTTTAGGGTTTAGGGTTTAGGGTTTAGGGTTTAGGGTTTAGGGTTTAGGGTTTAGGGTTTAACCTTAGGTTTAGGTAACTGACGAGTTCTCGTAACAGGACGCAATTAACCTTA